>BGNK01000028.1:235220-287416 GCA_003297005.1 Symbiodinium sp. clade A Y106 | reverse complement strand
GGGGGCGGGGGCGGGGGCGGGGGTCCGGGCTAAGCCCTAAACCCTCAAGAAGCCCTGTGCTGAGGACGCGGGCATAGCGCTTGCGAAGTTGGCAAAGGAGCCTCGGACAGGTTCTTTGTGGTGGAGGCTTGGGGTTGATAAGAATTAGACTAGGGCTCCTTTTAAAGGGTTCCTCTAGGGCTCCTTTAAAGGGTTCCTTAAAGGGCTCTATAAAGGATCTATAGCAGGGTTCTATGGTATAGGGGCTTTAATAGTTCGAATAGGGTTTTGGGGCATACTGTACTATAACTATAGTAAGGAACCCTAGGAACAATATTGGTAATTATTTAAGCCCCCTCTACTACAAGTTCTGGCTCTAAGGCAGGGTTTAGGGTTTAAGGTTGAGGTAGGGTATCTTTAAGGGCGACGTTTGGTATACCTCTTCAGGGTTACTGCCATGATTACTAGGGTTTGGGGGTTTAGGGGGTAATAAGGTTCCCCAGTAGCTCCTTAATAATCAGGGTACCCTTTTGCCTACTATTCGGTTTTAATAAGGGAACCCAAAAAGAAAAAGGGCAAAAGGGTACTACTGGGGAACCTAGTTTATAAGGGCTTAGGATTTCGGTTTCCGTTTTCTGACGGCCTCCCCTTGCTTCGCTCGAAAGGCTTCCACACGAAGATGACTGCTTCTCGCGGAAATCCGAGTCTTTTAGGGTTCAAGCTACTTTTCAGGGTCAAGCGGTGTGGGTTTACGGCTTTGAAGGTTTAGGGATTCGGGTTGAGGGTCGAGCCCTCGACGTTTTTCGCAAGAGTTCTAAGAGAAGTTAAGAACTCCAGCAAAGCTTGCGGGTAACCTTGCTTGACTCTGGCACTGACACTACTGATGTCTGTATGCACTCGGAATACACTCAGTCAATAGTCTTTATTCAGGGGAAACTTCAGTTCAGGCCAGAGAGAGCCCTTGGTATCTGGGGTTTCGGGCTCTGAAACCACGGCACTAAAAGTTTGAAAGACATAGACCCATACTAGTACTACCCAAGACAAACCGCTTGCAGCAACCTTCAATAAGAAAACCCGAAAGACCGTCCACAACCCCAAAACCCCCTCCTACACACCCTCTAGACATCTTATAAACCCCGTATTGAAACTCCTCTTAAAAACTCCAGCAGTAGGTGACGATGCCCGACCAGCCAGCTCCCTCTGCTGGACCAGAAGCTCGTGCCCTTCCAGACGCTGGTCTGCCTGCGAGCTTGTCAAAAGCCTTTCGACGACAATGGACTGCACATCGCCCACAGGGCCTCTCCCCGTGTCATGCACATTACTGTCATGACCTTCTTGTCTGTGAGGCTTTTCAAGCAGACCTTGCGCTTCTCGTCCTCGTCTGGGACTGCGCTCGTCGCGAGAGCATAGGACGCCAAGCTTCGTGCGCACGCCGGCAGCCGCTGCTTCGCCTCAGCGAAACGATCCAGATTTGCAAAGGCCACTGCCAGTACGCTGTAGGCGACTGTGTGTCCGAAGAGCGCCTGCAGCTCGCTGCGCACCTGCCGTTCCAGCCTTCCGCGCATCGCCGCGACTGCAGAAAACCACAAACGCTTAAACGATCTTACATATATGCTCTATACCCTAAAGGCCAGAAAAATAGATCCCAAAATCTTCTAATTAAACCGTAAAGCCTAATACCTATGGGGAGTTTCCGAAAATTAGGAGATCCTAAAATAGTGCCCTAAACATGTTCCTTAACTTAGGGGCTTGGGGCTACTTGGGGCTCTCTGGGAAGGAGGACACCAGGCTCAGTCGAGCGATAGCAAAAAACAAGCAAGGTGCTGAGTAGGAGGGTTTCGGGTTTAGGGGTTTGGTATGGCGTTTAGGGTTTGGTATACGGTTTATGTAGTTGCTTTCGAAGTCTTCTGCCTCCTTGTTCCGCCCCGCCCTTGCGATCAAGTGGCGGGACATTCCCTTTCATGCAGACGTCCACGTTTTCCGGGGCTGCAAGCTATAGCTCCCGCCTAACGGACCAAACCCTAAACCCTAAACCTGAAACCCTAAATCCTAAAACCCTAAACTATCTCGTAAACCCTAAATCCAATCCAGAAACCCTAAACCCGAATCTACCCGCTAAATCCTAAACCGAATTAAAACCCTCATTCCCTAAACCCTCCCCGCTCCAAGCCCTGCACTTAAAGGCTCATGGGACTTAGTAAGTAAGGTGTAGGCTATAGCTAGGATAACCCCACTTAGGGGACTCATAAACTCAATTATAACCTACTTACTAAGTCCCAATATTCTTAAGCAGCCCTCCCTGCCTGGGAATCAGCGTGGAAAGAAGGCGCCGGAAAGCCCCTTTGAAGTCCAGCACGAAGACGACCTGCGGTTCAGGGTTTAGGGTTTAGGGTGTTGCAAATTGCGGGCTGTCACGGTTGAGTGTTCTGCCGAGACTGGCATTTAAGAGTTTCAAGCGCAGCATCCTGTGCCAAAAAATACTTCCGTATGGCCTCCTTGTTCATCGCCCCCTGAGCTAGGATGGTTTCGGAAACCTTCTATGACTGTCTAAACCTACAAGAAAGTAGAACCCCTAATTTGGGACCTTGTACTATTACTCCTGGGGGTCTGGAAACTTAGAGGATCCCTTTAAGGCACCCTTAAAGGATCCCTTAAAGGAGGCCTCAACGGAACGAAGCCTTTAAATTAAAGGAGCCCCTTGGGGTCCCGCCTCCGGCGTGCTGCGGGCCGCAGTCGTCTCTGGCCGTCTTGGGAGGAGGCTTGGCACCAACCATGCAGCCTGCACTCTTCTGCAGGATTTTCTCTTCTAAGGTGTGATGTGTCTTCTTACGGTTTAGGGGTTTAGCGAGTTTGCGCCCTTGTTCACGGAGTTGATGAAGTTAGCAAATGTGAAGTGCAGTTCAGCCATGAATTCAAAATCCCGAAAGTGCGCAGTGGATTGTAAGAAAACCGCAAACCCTTCGTTTAAACCCTACAAGTAGAGAAACCCCGAGCTCTAAAACCCTGAACCGTCTAACACTAAACTGAAACCCCATGTACATATGCATGAACCCTAAACGCAAAAGACGCAAAACCTAAATTTCTAAATCCTAAACCAAACCCCACATCACCACTAAAGCCAACCCTATGGAGCCCTACAGCCCTAAAGCAAACCCTTATAGAATCCTATAAACGCCGAAAAAACCCTCCAAAACACTACAAACCCTAAAATACACCCTATAGAACCCTACCTATCTAAAAAAATATATAATCCTCTTGAACTCCACAAAAATCTGTGAAGCCCTACAATTATCCCAGTTACTTACCCGGAGTCTCCCACCCGGAGGCGCCTTGCCCGAGCCGGGAACCAGGAGGTCGAAATGCTCAAGGAAGGCTTGCCTCGCTCGGAGTTTCTTAGGGACATTCTCGGTTCCCCTGTATCCACGAGGGTAACTTCTTCCTCGACAAGGAGACCCCAGAATTAAAAGAGTAGCAGTAGAAGGGTACTGCTGGAGAACCTAGTATGATTGTCTTAACTGGCCCTCCAGGTAATTTCGACTAAACGCTGCACTCTAAACCCTATGTAAGCCGGTAAACCCCCAAAACCCGAAACCCCGGAACTCCCGAAGCTAACACTTGTCGCTGGGCTGCTGAGCAGGCTTCTGAGGGATTAAAGTTTAGGGAGAAATTTAAGTCAATATTTAACAAGACGGGTCTCGTCGCTTCTCCGAGGGATCGTTCTTCCAAAATTTGCGGACGTCGATGACGACGTGGATGTGCTCCTCGAATTTCTGCTTGGAGAGGAAGAACGGGAGAAGAGCGCTGCCTTTTCCGCTGCTTCCAGAAGCCAGCTGGTAGGTGTAGTCGAGTCCCCAGGCGACTACCACGAGAGAATGCCTCCCGGGGCCCGGCCTCGGCAGCTGCAGCTCTTGCCTGCTTCGCCAGACGACCAGAACCAGAAAACCTCCAATATGCTGCGATTCATACCAGGACCCCCCAAGTACCCTTTAAAGGGCTCTGATGTTTCTCATTAAGAGGTAATTAGGGACTACCATAAAGGGTAGTAGGGGGCTCTCGGTATACCCAAAGCCCTTGAAGCCTACCCCCAATAAACACCCAGATTTCCTTCATCAGGTTCCTATATTAACCCAATTCTGTGGAAAGAAACTACTACTAACCCGGCCAGTCCCGAAACCAGCGCTGCACTCTGATCTAGGACTTGGGGCTTGTAGGGCTTCAAAGCTTCTGGTCTGGTCTGTTGGTATTGCCGCATTGCGTCATTATTGCTTGTTGTTGCGAAGCGAGGCGGTAATGTAAGGGCCTCAATAATTCGAATAAGGTTTTGGGATTTCCTTATTAATCATAAAAAAATATAATATACCCCCCCCCAAAACCCTAATTATTTCAATTCTTAAAAAACCTACATTAACCCTGAGCCATCAACCCTGAAGGCGGGGGTCAGAGGTTGAGGTTCGGCGGCCTAAACCCTAAACCCTAAACCGCACCGAGGTGCAAGACGGTCTCGTGCCCCTGAAACCGTTCGTCTTGCCAGAGCACCTGCGACGAGAAAGCTCAGGGGCTTATTCGATGTTTGTGCATATACATACATACATATGTATATATATATATATATGTATATGTATATGTATATATCTATGTATATGTATATGTATATGTATATGTATATGTTTCTGTATATGTTTCTGTATATGTATATGTATATGTATATGTATTTGTATATGTATATGTATACGTATACTTGTACGTATATGTATATGTAAATGTATATGTATGTATGTATGTATATATATATATATTATAATATAACCTGATCTAATCTAATATAATATAGCATAATATAGTATAGTATAATATAATATAATATGACAGAATAGAGTATAATATAATATAATTATATCTATACACATCCACATACACAAACATATACATATACATATACATGTACCTTTACATATACATGTACAAAAACATATACATATACATGTACATATACATATACATATATGTAAATGTATATATTATATGCATGTGTATATACACATATCTAAGTTTAGACTCACATTACATACATAAAAACACAAATATATATATATGTATACGTAAATATACATAGCACGCAGTTGGCCTTTAGGAGGTCACTGCAGAGATCTCCACGCTCCCGCAAGGCCTCACAGTTTCGCGACCCAGGATTAAGGTTGAGGGGTCTAGGAGATTAGGATTGTCTAGGGTTTAGAGTTTAGGGTTGAGGGTTTAAGGATATATAAGTTTATTATATAGGGTTTTAAGCGGGTTGTTTAAGGCCTACAGTTTGAGGTTTTAGGCTTTTGAGGGGGCAGGGTTTGAGGCCCAAAGTGCCGTTTCGCCTTTTGCGTGGTACTCAGCAATGCCGCTACCCAGAGACTCCAATATCCGAATATTCCTTAAATCATCTCAGGGATCCTACTATAATTTAAGGTATATTCTGTAACTAATTAAGGGATATTGGAGTCTGTGGGTACTTTGACGAAGCTCTGGCATCGGAAGGCCACGAAGTGCAGCGGTACTTCTCGGTCTCATCCAACTTGCTAAGCTTCCTCAAGCACTGTGGATGACCTGAAACCAGTAGGAGCCATCTTCTTTCACGCTAGAACCAGCAAAGGTCTCTCTGTCGGCGTGATCCGGACATCGTCCTGACGTATCTACCTGTCTCATCTACAAAGGTCGCGTCATTGCGGGTCAGCATGTCACATCCAGCTGGGGGCTTGGGCTTTGAGAGCTTGGGTTTGGGTGTCGCGCGAGCTTAGGGTTAAGTTGGGAAGCTACCGAAAAGGGACCATCCCGAGCAACATGACCACTTGGAAGCACCGATCAAGCCTAAGCCCAACTACAAACTAACTCCGATGCATCTTCGCGCCTACAGCCCTCGCAACAAACCTCTTTATACAAACGTACAGCATGCTCGAAACACACACACACAGACAGAGACATGATTGAACAAACAAATGCATAAACAAACAAACATGTACACAATTCGGCAAACAAGTATGTACAGCACATGCTAATGCATCCAGCCATCCATCCATCCATGCAGCCAGCCAGCCAGCCATGCGTCCGTACTTCTATCCATGCATCCATCCATCCATCCATCCAGACTTACTTACTTAAATACTCATATGTGCATAAACACGTAAATATACATTAATAAGCATACACATAACCATATGCATATACATATGCGCATGCATATATGCATCTATTATGTTTTTTTAAAAACAAGCTTTTAGACAACTGAAGCATCACCTGCTGCTAAGCCCAATAAGCCCGGAAACCTGGAACGCTCACGCCAAACCTCAAAGCACCCTGGACCCAGAAGCCCTAAAGCCCCAGCCACAACCCTAAACCTCTGAAACCCTAAACCCCAAAACAAACCTGAACCCCTCAGCCCTAAACCCTAAACCCCTAAACGCTCAACCCTAAACACTTATTGTAGAACCCTTAACGGAACCCTTAAAGGTCCCTCAAGCAGCCTGGGCTTGCAGCGGGCGGCGCTCCAAAGCTACCGGGCAGCCGACGACCTCCGCCGTGGGCTTCGCTTTTCTTACCTTTGGTTAGTAGGGAATGGAGGAATGGGGTACAATTATAACTACTATTACTACCATTCTTCCATGCCCTACTAACCAAAGGTAAGTTTTTTGGGCAAGGGGGGCGGGGGAGGGGGGGGGNGTGTTGTGCATGCTGTGTCGCGGGTCATATAATCAAGGTTGGGGTTTTGGGGTGGGTGGGGGGGGGGGGGGGGGGGTGGGCTGTAGCGTGTTTAAACGGTCTTGCGGGGTAGTTCAAATGCTTTGTAGGCTTTTCAAGGTTGGTATCGGGTTTTCGTAGGGTTTCGCAGGCTTTTTGTAAAAGGTTTCTCTAGGGTATTGTAAGGATAGAAACATATAAACGATAAATGTGAATAAACATATATATATATATATACGTATTTGCATATGTATAACTTTTTATACTGGTGTACGTACCTTACGGTTTAGGCTACAGTGTCTGGGACCTCGGGGCCAGATTCTGGGCTTGAGGATGTACGGTTGAGGATTTCGGCAGGGCTTCATATCCTTATAGGGATAGGGTTTTAATGAGGTTAGGAAGAGGGACTGGGTCACTCAGGTCTTCGGGTGTGGTGTGGATTTCGGGGACTAAGGGCTCAGTAGTTGGGCTTGGGAAGCTGAGAGTTTGGCGATTGGGGGGCGTAGGGTTTCGGTGTGGCAAAGTAGGGCTAGGATAATGTGGCTGTAGTGTCGGTAACCAATTCTCGTGATGATCTTAACGACAGTAGTTGGACCAGCCATGCACAGTTGGCTTTTGGGACACCGCAGTTGAATACGCGGTTCACCATTTTTGAATCATTGATTCAGCACTCCCTTGCAACGTGGGCTTTGCATCTCCCCAGCTTTGGTTTGGCTGACTTGGTTTTTGCACATTTCAGGTTTTACATACCTGTGGCAATCCAAAAATCCCAGGCGCTCTATTATTGAACTCGAATCAAGCATTCTCGCAGCGGTCAGGATCGATGTGCTCCTGCTGCAACTTTCGAAGCTTCAGAATGTACGCCTGCAGCTGCTCGTTCTCAAAGATTGTGCTCTTCAGTTTGTGATCAGACTTCAAGCTTTCGAGCTCGTGAAGTGCGGCAGAAGCTTCGTGGTGCTTCCCGTTGTTCAAAGCTCGCTTGGTCCTTTGATATGCGTTCACGATTTTGCGAGCTCTCTCTGCACCATGCTGGTCCAGCCTTCTTCTGAACGATTGATTTCCCACTAACTGGAAGAGCAGCTCTCGAATTTGCGGGGAGTTTTCTTTCGTTAGGGCCAATGCCAGCCTTGCCTGCTGGGCTTTTTGGACCATGCCCGCCTGCAGCATGCTTTGTAGAATACGTTTGCTGGTGGGCGTGCTTGCAATAGCGATTCGCCAGTGGCCCTTGGCAGGCATGACATGCAAGTTGCATCCGAGCTCGCTGGCCAGAAACCGGCACACACACTGAAGAACCGTGGCGAACTTCTGACAGATGACCAATCTTACTCTGCCCGCAGTTACACTGATGTTGCCCTCCGCATCGAAGAAACCCGCCAAGTACTCCCAAGTGCATGGACTCTCCACGCACGAGTCATGTAACTTCAATGCTTTCATCTTCGGTATGAGACCTTCTCGGCACGATGGTACCCGTAACCAATCTTCAGCAAGCTCCAGCTGTCTTCGCTTAACTATGCTGTGCGGTGCCAACAGCCTGGCAGCACTGGAAGCCCGTGCACCACACAATTGCCACTGCAGCACTGGCTTTTTCAGGCCTTGTCCACGAGATTGACGGGAAATGCCACCGCCGAATACAGACCGGAACAGGACTAGAATCTCCGCTCGATCAAAAGATTGGCTAACGTACAACAACAGAGTGTTGCTGGGATGGCAGCATCCATCTCCATCAAAAAAACCTGCAAGATATCGTACGAGGGATGTCTGAGGAACTTCCGCACCTGCGACAGAGAAGCTTCTAGCTTGGAGTGGCAAAACATAGGTGTGTCCGTAGGCGTCGAACGAAGTCAGCAGTGGCCATGGCATTGACCGAAGCTCTTCATGCAACAACTTGTTCCGATGGTAAAGCGCCTGAAGCTCGCAGATATTCTTCGAGCAATCCAGGTCTGCGGCGGCTCCTCCGTTGACCTCTTGTCCATCACGACGTGTCGCAACTTCCTTCACCGAAGATGGATGGGCCAACGGAGCCACATGCCGGCCGGTGCTCAAAAGTAGTCTCGAAAAGCTTGTCAAAGGCAGCTCTTTCCACGCACGACGATATGCCTTCAACAACATCATAGCAAGACAGGTTTCTGCGAGGCGCCGGGCGGCAGTGTGACATCTCGAGCCAACATTGGCAGATGGGCAATGCAGAGGGCTTGCAGTCTCCTGGATAAACAGCTCCTATCATGTTAGGGCTCTTGAAGAAGCCGAATATTTGTATCAACGCCCCAACCCTAAGTTCATCCTGTAGCTTATGCTTGAGGGCGTATGGTTTATTAAAACTTACTGGGGCACAAAACCCCGAACCTGCACTGCACACATTACATGTACAGGAGCCTGTGCCATCGCGTCGAGCAGCCACTGCGGGCTCAGGACCACCGCCGGGGATTCCTGGCAAGCATGAAAGCTTCAAATTTCAGACTAATACAGAGTTCTTCCGAAACTCAAAATCCCTAAACCCTGAACCTTGTTGTAAACTTCCTGTAAGGTTGCGGGGTGTTGTCAAGGTTGGGAGTTTAGAGTTGACGGTCCAGGGTTTAGGGTTGGGAATGTATTTACGGTATAGGATTCTGGATGCTGGGGCTGTTGAAGTCGCGAACTCAAACTAATTAGCTGTTCTAACCCAGTTCTGGAGTGGGGTCTTAACAGAGGTAAACTCCTAAATCATGAACCACTGAACCCTGACTCCTAAACCCTGCGTCCCTCACCCGTACATCCTGATTCAGCTTTACAGAGGACCCCGAAAAAGGAACAATCGGGTACTACTTGGAAGCCTGGTCCAAGCCTTTTTTAATTCGGCGGCGAAGGTTTTGGGTTTAAAGTTTAGGCTTTGCGGTGTAGGGTTTATTCCGAGAGGTTGTGGAGGAGGCTGTGTTTTGTAGTACTCGTCCCGGGTGCCTGCTCGGAATGATCTTAGGGCCCGGCATACAAATCGGCTGTAGTGCGCTATGTCAAGACAACCCCCAAGTACAGCCCAAAATCCATTCCAGTGATTAAGGCCAAGGAGCTGCACTAAACCCTTCAACGAGCCCTTTTAGAAGTCTTAAAGGAAGCTTATTGTGAGCCTAGTTCTGGCACAAGAGCCCGTAGACCTAAAAACACAGTGTCTGAGAATGGAGCCGGAATGCAGAGTAGGGATTGAAAGTTTCTGTACGAGCCCTACACCCAACACCACATTTCCACTTTGGGGCTTAAGAAGGATTGGTGATTAGGGTTTGAAGATTGGGCTTTACGGGCTTGAGGGTGTAGGGTCTTAGGGTTTCCGGCTTATGGGCTGCTTGAAGGCTCAAGCGGCCTACCAGTAGCAAATATAGATCATCATAGATAAGGTCCCCACGCAAGGGCTTCATTCGAGTCCTATGTGTATAACTTGCATTCTATGTCCTTGGAGCCTCCAAGTAAGCCGGGGTGGCAGCAAATAAAGCATTAGCCATACACTCCCTTTTGCGACAACAAACAGGAAACCTATTCGGGAACCCTCCAAAATCCCAACCCAAAAGAAAAGCCTAAACTGTTGAAAAAGCTTAAATCCCACATTCTTAGGCTGCTACAGCAATTCAAAAAATCCATGAACCTCAACTTTCTTAAACTCTAAGGACTCAAGCCCCCAACCACTCATTTCTAATGTACGAGCCTAAATAATTACAATAGGGTTTAATAAAGAATCCCGGAAGAGTGTATTGGCAATTAATTATTTACGCCTATACTAGATCTTCTAGCAGCTTCTGCCTTGAAATACAGGAGCTGCCCAAGCTTGTGGAAAAGTCCTGGAGACAGGGTTTTCTAAACACTGAATGTTTAGGGTTTAAGGTTTGGGTGAAGGCTTAGGGCTTGTAGGGTTTAGGGATAAGGGGAATCGTTTTTTGGCACGCAGTGAAAGGACTGGGGCTCAACCAAAATCCGAAACACAAAGCACCAAGCCTTGAGCCCTCAACTCCCAACCCCGAAACCCTAAACGCTAGGAACCCTGGCTTCTTAAATACAAAGCATCGAACCTCCGCCGTCTTTTTGTCCTGTACGCAGCCAAGACTGACCATTAGCGGACAGGAACATGCAGAAGAAACTCCGGCCGTTTTTATTTTGCGCGCTATAGACGGCCGCAAAAAAAATCAGTAAACCTGATTCAGCCTGATCAAGCATTACTTTGCCGTAATAACCAAGCCTGACCCCCGAAAATGAAACCTTTTCTCTACCCAAGAAACTCGGAGAAGCCTGACAGGGCTACTCAGCAACAATCATGATGTCCAAGCGGCGCAGCCACGAGCTGCAAGATCTCAGGCAACGACACGTTGGGCCAAGCGCGTCAGGACGGCCTTCTCGACCTGGCTGGAAGATGCTTTGCATGCAGCATGGACCGAACAACGAAGCACCAAAGCCGGGAAAGAACATGGCTGAAGCTGAGGCAATCCTGAGCCCAGATGTCACTCGTCCGTGATGGGCTTGGCAGCCTGCAGAGATGGACATCTGCAGCTGCATGCAGAAGCCTAGTGACCAGTTGTGAAATCTGCACTTTTCGGGTAGCTTTCCCGCAACTCTGGCAAGTGGTGAGTTTCGTTTTGACACTGCGATCGAACAACAACACCATGCTTTGAAGCGCTCGGGAAGCAATTGCTCCACGCTCAAGAGCATTTGCCAACGACAGCTGCTGTGCGTGCCCAGGCAGATTCAAACATCAGATTCAACCACCGACCCGTGGTCAGATTGTGGGTGCCGAACAACAAAAAAACTGTACAAGTGGCAAAGAAGACACACGCAATTCAACACATGGACCGGCAACCTTGAAGCTCTACGCAAATTCCCTAACCCAGCGGCTAGCTGTGGCAGGAGATGGAGGTGGTGTAGCAATGAGCCGTGGCTTTGGCAATTGAAACTGGTTGAACAAATGGTTGAAATAGCGGCGTTACATCTGCAACCGGAAACGCAGGTGAATCCACCTTAGGCTTGGCACATGGTGCATGAAAGGAGAGCCCGAGTCTTATGCTGAGCGGTTCGCAGCGCAGAGCTAGGTTGGACAGGACAGAATGTTCGGGTGGGGTTTCAGGATTCCCCGATGACGCCGTCAGGAGCGTACGCTTATCTCCAAACGGCTTGAGAGCAGATTTGGGGCCGGCATCCATCCTCCCAACGTGAAGCCATGATCGGGCACATCTTGTCGCGGCTTGTGTGTGGAGAGCAGCCGAGAAGCTACACTACACCATCTCCGACCGTAAAGGATCCGCGCCCGAATGTTTTCCACGACTGGCAACTGCATGTTCCACCCTTCCTTGGTCTGTGCCATGGGAATGCCTGATTCGCCGGGAGATGAGCCCGCATGTTGCGCGATCTTTCAAGGCTGCCCTTAGCTGTTTAACATACCACCACCTCATCGCTCCGATTTGCTGCCAGTAGGCAAAGCAACACCTGCGGGTGCATCTTTCCGGAGTACTTTCCCGCGAAGTGGACATTGTGCACCTGCAGCTGGCAATTTCCAAACCAGCTCGCAGTCAACATGGCGAACGAAGGCATCGCGCGGGCACTTCAAGAAAAGACCTCTCGTCGTTCGCCATGCCGCCTTGATGTTGCAGTGCATGCCAGCAACAGCCATGTTAGGGGCTGCGGCTGATTGCTCATATGTTGCTATTTGCGCTGCTAAGTTGAAGCTGAACCATCAAACCCTGCAACCGCTAAAATTAAAAGTAGAAAACCGATAAGCATATAAAACCTTAGAGCCTTGAACCTTGAAACCCTAAAACCCTAAAGCCCTAAAACCCTAAAGCACTGAAAACCCTAAAACCCTAAAAACCTAAACCTCTAACACCCGAAAAAAAACTAACCTTCTAAAGCCCTCGTTTGGGGTTTCAACCTTGAATAACAGCATCAAAGCCTGCACCAGCACCATAATCTAAGCCTTAAAACCTAAATCCTTGAACCTTATGAAAACTGAAACTCAAAAGCCCGAAAACCTATAGCCGGGTCCTAGGAATTTCTCCAAGTCAATCTCATGGATCCTTGGCAGCATAGCGAGGGTTTAGGGTTACCTCTGTGTTAGGCTCCTTGTTCTTGAGGCCAGCCGGTCCCAGAAGCTTGGAGAGGGGAAACCACTCACCACCACATCACACTTCCTTGGAGACCAAATGACCCTCATAAGTAGGGGTCCTATACCGTTAATACTATGAATCCCTATATAGTGTATGACCCTTAAACCCTTTTAGGGTTCTTTTCATCTAAGGGCTACTGGAGGTTTAGGGTTTAGGATCAATGTTTCATCAGGAACTCGGGGAAGTTTTGTACGCCTTGGTCACGGTTTTCAAACGTCATATTTTGGGGTTCAGTGGCTCGATCCAGGGTCTGTGCCAAGTTACTATAGAGGCCTGAATAATTCGACTAGGGTTTTGGGTCCCATTACACTATACTTATACTGAGGAACCCCCCAAATAGTATTAGGCCCCTATATCAGGGCTTTAGGGTTTTGCGTTTCAGGCTTTAGGGCTGCAGCCCTCAGCACTCCCTTGAGGGTTATACCAGCAAAGGTAAGTGAAGACAAACGAGCACCAACATGTAGGTGCCTTAGACATTGGACTGGGGTTCGGAGGTCATTCATACTATAAAACATTATAAAACTATGGGGGAAGCAGGAGGCATCGGGAGTATTAACTATTAATTATTGGTAATTGTTCAGGCTCTTTTCAATCTTTGCTACCCATCATGCAATTCTTACATACCCACCCGAAAGCCTTATAAAGACCTTATAAGCCTTCATGAAACCTCTAGAAAGCCCTACCCTAAACCCTATAACCCCTAAACCTTTTGCCCACACCCTAACCCCTTTTTGGCCAGGTGTCCCCATGGCCGCTGCCTGCTCACGGCAATTTTCGATCTCGATGTAGCGCTCTTGGCTTTGACCTGGCGCTCGGGGTGAGCTTTCTTTAGGGGTTTGGGGTTTTAGGGGTTTAAAGGATCTAGGGGTTTCTTGGGGTTTAGGGGTTTAGGGGTTTGAGCATGCTCTACTGTCTGGGCCTTAGAAATCACAATAGGGTTTGGGGGTCAACTACAGTTTACTTATATAGCGATTAGTAAGATAGGCTATGACTATGAATACGAACTATCTCAGGCAAACAGTCTAGGATTTGAGCTTCTGGACTTTAGCGAATCAAGGTTTGTGCTTGCAGCGATACAAGTAGGCTTTAAAGCCTTGCAATTAGCACATACATACATACATACATACATACGATACCCCATCAACAACACATAGAGTTGTGAACATCTGGTTGTGCTAACACTGGGATGTTGTGCATAGCCTAAAAATGCGTTAAATGCATAGGGGAATGCGTTTGGGAGTCCGTTTGGAATGCATGTGCGTTTTGGATGCGTTTCGTGTCCGTTTGGGGATCCGTTTTGGATCCGTCCTGGCCCCGTTCTGCGATCCATTTTGGATCCGTCCTGGCCCCGCCCCGGTTTCGGCCGCGGCCCCTTTCCGATTGGGCCCGGCCCCGGCCCCAAAACACATCCCGAAACGGATCCCAAAACGCATTTTTCCTGCGTTTTAACGGATCCCAAACGCATCCAAAACGGACCGAAAACGCAATCTCCCACAGGCCCCCGAACGCATCTGAAAATGCATATTTAGGAAATATAGCTTTTCCAGAGTCAGCAGGCCGCAAATTTTTACAAACATAGAGCTAGCTGGCAAGCAGCCAGACATAACGTTACATGCTTTAGCATTTATAATGCTAGTCCTACCGCTTGAGCGGATGTCATGACAGAAACTACTTCTGGGGCACCAATGCCAAACCGTTGAAGCCTACTTGCCGAACGGTGTGCATAGGCACCCTGACGCTGACCCTGAACCCGAAACCCTCAAACTCCAAACCGCTGAGCAGACAACCCAACACGCTAAGCCGCAGCGTATCCTGATGGTCCCCCTGTAATGCTGGGTTTACCAGTAAACTCCTATACCTACCTTTTTGTAGGCACTCTTATTATACACCCTAATATGGGATTTATAGGAACCCTACAAAATAGTCGGTTTTGGTCGGTTAAGGTAGGGTTTAGGGTTTAGGCCATAGCACCTTTCATTCAACCCCTACAAGGAGCCCTGTCCCAGCCCTGACAGCTTGCAAGACCCGCATGACACCCTTGTAAAGCCCCCCCTTTACAAAGCACAAACAGAAATCCCGTAAGATTCGACCAGAACCCATTAAACATACCCTTGCGAACACCGTTTATATAAAATTTCTGATGAAGCCCGCCAAAACCCTTAGAAACCTTGGAAAAGCCAGCACAGGACCCTACACCCTAAACCCTAATGCCTTCCAGGACGTGGAAGAAGTGGGCCCAACGAGTGGGAATCACTTCCAAGGCCTTTCCGTGGAGGGCTTCGGGTCTGGTTTAGGCTATTTTGTAGGGTTCCTATAAATCCCATATTAGGGTGTATAATAAGAGCCTACAAAAAGGCAGGTATAGGAGTTTACTGGTAGGGTCTGGTTTAGGGTTGAGCGTCTAGGGTTTGGGATGCATCTAGTACAGTTTAGGGTTTAAGGGCTTTGCGTTTAGGGGTTTAGGGCCTCATTATTATAGGACTTACATCCAAGGCCTGTTTGGCTGGTTTTGACGCCAGGGTCCCTTTATTGGCTCCTGGCAAGCGTGCTGTAAGCGCACTGACATGGTTTGAGGATGCGGTATTATAGTCTTGAGGGCTTTAGGTCTCTACTTAGATCCCCCCAACTACCCTCTAATATACCCTAAATAGCCACTATTAAGGACCATAAGGG
The DNA here is from genome assembly GCA_003297005.1 of Symbiodinium sp. clade A Y106. Classification (NCBI taxonomy): domain Eukaryota; class Dinophyceae; order Suessiales; family Symbiodiniaceae; genus Symbiodinium; species Symbiodinium sp. clade A. The sequence continues at coordinate 271,931 of BGNK01000028.1, read as the reverse complement.
CTCCATGAAAGGGCCATTGGGGGGTCCTGGTAGGATTTAAGTTGCGGGTTCAAGGCCTGCAGCGCTTGGAGTTGATTGGGAGGGCTCTTGGGCTCTACAGTGGGGGTTTCTGGTGGTAGAAATATGCCTTGAACAACGACACTACGACACTATTATGATGCTGATGATGATTGCAGTATTGTGTTCTGTATGATTACTATCACTATTACTATCATGGTGATGGTAATTGCTTTTAGACCATCGCTGCAACTATATCATATCAACCGTGGAGCTTGCATAGAGCCGTGGAAACCGTTGCAAAACGCAACAAAACTCCCCACTAGCCCTAAACAGATTCAATCAGGGTCCAAAAAAGGGCCCGCCTATGACCCGTAAGGGTTCCTTGAAAGGTTCCTTTACGGGCCCCCTAACGGGTTTCTTTAACGGTTCCTTTAAGGGTTCCTTTCAGGGTTCTTCGTAGGGTTCGGGGGTTTCAACAAAACGGGGCCATGCCTTCCTGTTTTGAATCGCACCAGAAAGACCGTGAATCAATCAGGTGACGTTCAGACTTCACGGTGCACAAAGTTGAAGATAATAATTTCCGAAGGGTGGGTTTTTATGTGCTGCCCAGCTGGTCTCGCACGGCACTGCTGTCGCCACCGCGGTCAGCATGGCCCCAGGTCACGACAGAGCCATCCGAAAGGATCGCAGCAAAGGCATTGCTTGAATCTGCCGAACACTCTTCAGCTGATCCCGCACAAGGCTGCTGTCACCACCCTCACCAGCATTTCCCCAGGTCACGACAGAGCCATCACTGAGGATCGCAGCAAAAGCCTGTTTAGTTGCTTGAATCTGCTGAACATTCTTCAGCCGATCTCGCACTACGCTGTTGTCACCACCGTTGCCAGCATTTCCCCAGGTCACGACAGAGCCATCACCAAGGATGGCAGCAAAGGCGCACGAAGTTGCTTGAAGCTGCTCTACATTCCTCAGCTGATCTCGGACGGCACTGCTGTCACCAACGTTGCCAGCATAGGCCCAGGTCACGACAGAGCCAGCAGAAAGGATCGCAGCAAACTGAGTTGCTTGAATCTGCTGGACATTCTTCAGCTGATCTCGCAGGCCACTACTGCCACCACCTGAGAGAGGATGGCCCCAGGCCACGACGGAGCCATCCCCCAGGATCGCAGCAAAGGCTTCTAGGGTTGCTTGCATCTGTTGCACATTCTTCAGCTGATGTGCCACAGCACTGCCGTCACCACCCCTGCCACTATCGCCCCAGGTCACGACGGAGCCATCACCCAGAATCGCAGCAAAGGCGTACCAATTGGCTTGAATCTGCTGCACATTGTTCAGCTGATCTTGGACAGCACTGCTGTCACCACCCCAGCCAGCGTCGCCCCAGGTTACGACGGAGCCATCAGCAAGGATCGCAGCAAAGGCGAACAAAGTTGCTTGAATCTGCTGCACATTCTTCAGCTGATGTGCCACAGCACTGCCGTCACCACCCCTGTCACTATCGCCCCAGGTCACGACGGAGCCATCACCCAGAATCGCAGCAAAGGCGTACCAATGGCTTGAATCTGCTGCACATTCTTCAGCTGATCTTGGACAGCACTGCTGTCACCAGCCTTGCCAGGAATACCCCAGCTGACGACGGATCCACCCCCCGGATCGCAGCAATGGCATACATCGTTGCTTGAGTGCTCTGCACATTCTGCAGCTGATCTCGCACAGCACTGCTGTCACGACCCTCGTGACTAGTGTCCCAGGTCACGACGGAACCATCTCCGATGATCGCAGCAAGGGCAAACCTTCCGCCATATATCTCGACTCGTCGAACCTGGAACGTCAGTGGCTCCTGATACTGCAGCCTGGCCTTTTTCAGCGGCACTTCTCCATCAAGAACTCTTCCGGTGGAGTCCAAGAGCCGACCTGTGCCAGCTCCCAGGGCTCTTTGCGCACGCACCTTCAGCGATTCTACGGATTCGTCGTCGTGCGTCTGCAGGGACACAGTCTTTCCACTTATGAGGCTTACCTCAAGTGTAAATGGCATGGTAAACTGAGGACTCCAGCTGCGGTCATGCGGTGTCGACTTCCCGAGTCGCAGGAACTCCAACATCCGTTAGTTCGCCTCCTTTTAAAAACCCCGGACATAGTCACGGGGTATCTTACCCTAAGCGTCCAAGTACCGAACAGTCATATACTCACCCAAACACAAAACAAAACCAGCCCGAGTTGCTAATCATAAGGTCCTTTGGACCCTACAGGTTATGCTCTAATAACACGGAACCGAAATCCTGAACCCTAATTTTTTGTTTAACCTCTAGACCCTAAACCTTAAACCTTAGTTTAGAAAGCTTCCAAGCCCTAAACCCCTAAACCCACTAGACCCATTCTAAGCATCAAGGCAGCACTTCACGTCCCGGCCTTCGCCACATCCAGGGCCAACGAGTTTAGGGCCTCAGATGGCCAGATCCAGATCTTCCATATCCCTTACTTATCGGAATAAACCCTCAGAAGTAAAAACCATTAACAAGAAAGTCCCTGATATGCTTTTAAGGTATATTCCTTAGTTAGTTAGTTACCGGCATATACCTTCAATGATATTCGGATCTCTCATATGATTTATTTAAGGTATATTCCGTGATTTAAGGGATTTTGGAAGGCAAAAAGAGCATTGCGGTAAGGTTTAGGGTTTTCGGTCTCCGGGAACCCTCACATGAGTGCGCTAAGCCCGACACCCCCAATCCCTAATTAAACCCAAGCCAGAAACGTTACTAAAGCTCCCAACCAGAAACCCTAATCCCAAACCGCAAAGGCCCTAAGGCCCACTATCGCGCATTTTGGCTTCGCATGATCATTCGTATGCGAAAGGCAAAACCTGTAGTAAGTCCAAAACTTTCTAGAGACAAAGCTGTTTCTACCTGTCGAAGAACTCCCCATGCTGCGCATAGTGTTCTGCATCGCATGCTCCCTAAAAGAGTGCCTGAACAATTCCTACTCAAGTCCTAAGCTTTTCGTCGACATCAATTGGGTCAGCAATCATCATCCTCAACGCTTCATGCTCGCATGCCCCACCGGTGAAAGATGTGACAGCTCCACTCCTGTGTTGCGAACAGATACTAGTACTCTTCGGAGTCCTAATGACTTCACAAACCGCCCATGCCACATGCATGTTTCCATTCAGTGTGAGCGCTGTTGAATCACATCTTCATCGAAGTGAATCATTCCAGCAAACCACCTAGAGCGGCTGTTGGTGCAGTGCGTAGGAGCAAAGTTCTCAGCCAGGAATCATATAGGGGCCTTAATCATTAGACTACAGTAGGGTTTTTGGGGCTCATTATACTTACTATACTTATAACAATAAGGAACCCCCAAAATAGTATTGGTATTTGCTAAGGCCCAATAATTAGACTACAGTAGGGTTTTTGGGGCTCATTATACTATACATATAATAACAAGGAACCCCCAAAATAGTATTGTCCTAAACCCGAAACCCTAAACCTTAAACCCTAAACATTTGTTAAGGCCCTTACACTAGGAGCCTCGCAGCTTGAGCTCCTTTTGGATTTCTCCGTCCTCCAAGCTTCATCTTGGAAGATCTGCCCAAAGGATCATGGGACTTAGTAGCTAGGGTTCCTTAAAGGGTTCCTTTAAGGGATCTATGAAGGGTTCTATAAGTGGGAGTTTAGGGTACTTAAAGGATCATGGGACTTAGTAAGTAGGCTATAATAATAATTGGGGATATAAGCCCCTAAGTGGGGTTATCCTAATTATAACCTACTTATAACCTTACTTACTAAGTCCCCTGAGCCTTTAAGTGATCCATTGTCGCATCCTCGCTGTACTTGCACGATAGCCGTCTCTGGCTTGAACCGCTTGACTCCGTGAACTAGAGTTGATGCTCCATTCAAACATTCTTGCACCTTTGGGGAGCCGTCCAAACTGAAAATCCCTGTGGTATGCACCTGCCGTCCGCATGCACTCTCCAATGGCGAGAGCTATGGCATCAGAAACGCTAAGATCTTTCATCGTCGTCACTAGACCAACGAATGCCAAAACTCCACGCACTAATGTAGGGGCCTTAATGATTAGAATAGGGTTTGGGGGTATACTATAGTATAGTTACAATAATGAACCCCCAAAACCCTGTTCTATTTATTGAGGCCCCTACATTAGGTGCTCGGTCTTTGTGAAGTCTCCCGGTTCTGAAGGTGGGCTAATCCGGCCAATTCCGAAACGGGATGACTGGCGAATTACTCCCAAACTCCAGCAGCTCTTGCCACACTGTGTAGTTATGCATTCATGTGCCAATGTACCCACAAACCCGAATCTAACCATCTCTATATACTCGTATGAGACAGCAGCCCCCACTTTGGATCCACCGCATCTAGCAGAGACGCCAAAGCCTCAAGTAAAAACTGCGTGCCTCAGCTTCTTGTTGTGTTGAGTGTCTAGGGTTGGGTTAGGGTTTAGGAAAGGGTCTTTAACCTTGCAGACCAAATGACCCTCATAACTAGGGGTCCTATGCCCGTTATACTATGAATCCCTACATAGTATATGACCCTTGAACCCGTTTAGGGCCTAAAAGTTTAGGGTCCTCTTGGTCCTTAATGCTAATTACTAAAAACCCTAATCCCTAAACCCGTAACCCTAAACCCCAACCCCTAAACCCTAATCCCTAAACATCCCTAAACCCTAATCCCTAAACATCGCTAAACACTAATCCCTAAACCCTATTCCCTAAACATCCCTAAACTATAATCTCTAAACATCCCTAAACCCCAATGCCTAAACATCCCTAAACCTTAATCTCTAAAACCTAACCCCTAAACAAACCTAAACCCTCATCCCTAAACATCCCTAATCCCTATAAACATCCCCTAACCCCTAAACATACCTAAACCCTAATCCCTAAACATCCCTAAACCTTAATCCCTAAACCCTAATCCCTAAACATACCTAAACCCTAATCCCTAAACATCCCTAAACCCTGAACCCTAAACATTCCTAAACCTTAATCCCTAAACCCTAATCCCTAAACATACCTAAACTCTGATCCCTAAACCCTAATCCCTAAACCCTTAACAGGGAGCCCCAAGCGCATTTTGGGTTCCCTAAACAGGACAAGCCGTTTTCTGCATCGCAGGTGCTTCGCGCAAGCGCGCAATTCCGTGGAGGCTTTGCGCTGAGTCCCCCCTGGCATCACCGAGATGGAGTTCTTCAAAACGAATTACATGAAATTTTTTTATGGTACAGATCTCGGCTGTTCTGAATTCTGACGAGGCTTGCTAGCCACTATCACCAGCGGCTAGGTCTGTTGAGATGGATTAACGAGTCTCTGGGAAACTTATCTTGACACTAGGCATCACATCCGGCCTACCGAATTTCCAGGCGAGTTATAGGGGTTTAGGGTTTAGGGTCTACCCTAAACCCTAGGCCCTAAATATACAAATCGGATCCCAGGAAGTTCGCAGTAAGAGCGGCTGTGGGCATCTGGCCTGTTGTCCACTGGAAAGAACAGCAAGCCCTCCGCTTCATTCCTGAGATTGGGCTGGGCCAACTAATTTTTGCATTGGATCATACGACGGACGTTGTCATCAGAAATGGTCCTAAAAAAATGCCTAGCATGCAGCAACTAAACTTTCGTACACGTCGCATGAAGTGAGAGTCTTGACCCAGCTCGAGAATTATCCTGCTTATTCCGACTAACAAGTAGCCTTCGTCGGAGACTACAACGGTTTGAAGTACCCAGAGAGCCCAATACCCCTTAATTACGGAATAGAGCTTTAAATCATAATGCTAAGCCTCTTCTAATTTAAGTTATAATCCTTAAGTATATCATAATGTTAAGCCTCTTCTAATTTAAGCTATAATCCTTAAGTAAATCATAAAGTTAAGCCTCTTCTAATTTAAGTTATAATCCTTAAGTAAGGGGCATGGGCCTCTCTGGGTGGAACGGTTTGAAGAAGTACTCAGGGATTGAAGGCATCGTGTCTATCCCAATATCCAAGGCTTGGACCGGACTCCCTAAACCTAAAGCCAAGAACGCCATTTGAGAGTTTCCGAAAATTGGGGGTACCTTATTTTGGGGTCCTTATAATATGGACCCTACTATTTAGGGTACTATATTAGCGTCCCCTATTTTCGGAAACTCCCATTTAGGCAGTAGGGTTTATGGCGCGAAGGGTCTAGGTCAAACGGTTGAGGCCTGAACTTAACCCTAAGCCATACATGTGTCGCCAAGATTCCCAAGCACTTTCGCATGCTTGTGCGCTTGCTGGAGACGCTCCACCAGCACTCCATTGATGCTTTTGTATACCTCCTCTGAGGCTTAGGTCTTTCCTAGGGCTGGGCCAGAGTCTAGAGCTTGGGATCTGGAGTTGGGGTTGTTGCACCGCCCTTGAAAACTCGCACTGGAACCTCCAAAGCAAGGTCCCATTGCAGATCACTGTCTCCGAAAGCGTGGCTATATAGGTAGTCCCCAAAATTTGTACGGCACCCTTGTAAAAAGGACCGTCAAAGGGACCCTACTTTAGAGAACTACACATATGGCGTTCCCTGTTCCTAAGCTTCAAACGACCAGGTTGCATGCGGGCTCAAGGTCTAAAAGCTGCGGGATACGAAGGATCCGGGCTTACAGTTGGGTCGAATACAGGGGCCTGAATACCTGGGCTCTCTGGGCAACTAAAGCAGGGCGTTTGGGTCGACCTCGCCCTGACACCTCGAAGCTGCAAAATGCTCGACCTAAAACCCTGATTGAGGTTCCTGTAAGAGTTCTTCTAGGGCTTTAGGGTTTTAGGGTTGCTTTAAGGGTTCGAACACCCTACTTACGGGCTCACGGGACTTAGAAAGTATGGCTATATTGAGGGTTACATGTGCCCGAAGCCATCACCCTCACTCCAAAACTCTCCGAAGCCTAGTCTCAGTATTCAGGCCCCACATGTTTCATCACGCACTGCAAGGGGACATTGTCATTGTGGTTATTGTTACTACTTTTATTCTTATTAACTATTCTTCATATTCTCAGTATTATTATTTATGAACTTATAATTGTTGTTATTGCTATGTTACGGTTACTTCTTTAAACTCAAGCCCCCTGTGTTGCATCGGAGCGAATCGGAGGCCTTCTGCCGGTCGGATTCCAGCTGATCTGCGTGGCCTCAGCTCTGCATCTCTAGGGTCTACTTAAAGGCTCATGGGACTTAGTACGTAAGGGCTTAGGGGTTCCTTTTAAGGGTACTGTAGGGTTCTATAATAGGGTTCCCTTTAAAGGCTTAGGGTTTAGGGTCTACTTAAAGGCTCATGGGACTTAGTAAGTAAGGTTGTAAGTAGGTTATAATTAGGATAACCCCACTTAGGGGACTTATATCCCCAATTATAATCTACTTACTAAGTCCCATGATCCTCTNTACTTAAAGGCTCATGGGACTTAGTAAGTAAGGTTGTAAGTAGGTTATAATTAGGATAACCCCACTTAGGGGACTTATATCCCCAATTATAATCTACTTACTAAGTCCCATGATCCTCTAAGTAGGGTTTAGGATTGACGGCCTGAGGTTTAAGGGTTCCGAGGTGGGGGTTTGCGTACACCACAGATAACCTACCTTTCTCGGGTTGGGTTTAGGGTTGAGGTCAGGGTTTAGGTTAGGGTTAGTTTAGGGTTGAGTTTGGGGTTGAGTTTGGGGTTGAGTTTAGAGTTTAAAGACTTATGCTTATCCCCTAAACCCTACACTCTAAACTCTAAACCCTATATAGGGGACCCCAGACATGTAGGTTTTCTAGGCTTATGACTCCCCTGCGTGGGGTTGTTCGAATCATGTACCTTACTTCTTTCCCCGTACTAAGTCCCTTAAGCCTCTAAGTGCGAGTTTCCGAAAATTAGGGGTCCCTTGTTTTGGGATCCTTATATTATAATAAGGATCCTACTATTTAAGGGACTATATTGGGGTCCCCTATTTTCGGAAACTCCCATCTAGGAGTGTACATTGCCCCGGAGTACCCGAGTAGAACGGGCTGAATACCGAGCAGTTCTCTCGCCTTCAAGTATTCCAGAACGCGCTGAAACCAACCCTACACTCTAAATAAACCCTTTACAAACCCTACCGTTGGCCCCCAAAACCGACCGCTTTAAGAAATTATATATAGAAACCATAATAAGGAACCCTAAAAAGGTAGGTTTTTCCGGCCACAGGTACGCCCTAAACTGCCCTAAACCTGTTATAAACCCTGCACCCCTGAAGCTCCAAATCCGATCCCGACCCAACACCCTGAAGCTTCCCACAGAGCCCAATACCCCTTAATTAAGGAATATTCCTTAAATCCTATTAGGGATCCTACTTAAATTTAAAGGTATATTCCTTAATTACGGGATATTAGAATCCCCTAAACCCTAAACCCTATAGATCCCTTTAAGGAACCCTTAGGTATATTCCTTAATTAAGAGGTATTGGGCTCTCTGGGTTCCTGAGGGTGTGGACCCTGTGGGGTTTAAGGGTTTAGGACCCAGGGTTGCGGTTGTTCGGGTTCCTAGAGGATCATGCGACTTAGGAATTAGGTTAGAGGGTTTCTTTAAGGGTTCCTTTAAGGGATCTATTAGGGGTTCTCTAAGGGGCAGTCTAGGGTTCTTAGAGGATCATGGGGCTTAGGAAGTAGGTTATAATTGGGGTTATAAGTCCCCTAAGTGGGGCTATCCGGCTATCCTACTTATAACCTAGCTATATATTTAATTACTAAGTCCCATGAGCCTTTAAGTTAGACCCAAAACACTCAAGATCTCCCTGTTTCGATCTTGTGGATATGTGGCACTTCCAAGGGGGCGATGGTCGGACTGGGGCCGCTAAAGTCCGAAGGACCAACCCCCAGCCCCACAAAGCCTGCGCCCGTAAACCCCAGACCCTAAACCCGTCAGAACCTTCATACCAGGACCCCCCAAGGGCCCTTTAATGGAGCCCTAATGGCCCTTAATAGTGGGTATTTGGGGTATGTTAGAGGGTAGTTGGGGGGTTTCGGTAGGTTGGCCCTTTAAGGCCTCTGAAAAATATTCGTAAACAGGGTCCTATTAAGCCCAATAAGGGAAAAGATAAACCCTAAACCCTAAACCCCTAAACCCTAAACCCTAAACCCGTCAGAACCTTCATAGAACCCTTATGAAAACCTTTATCACAGCATGTCACAACCCAATCTTTTTGCACAAGTGCCACAAACCCGATGGCATTCGCAAACCCTGAACTTGCCCCAAACACCGAAACACCGAATCCCTTCAACGATACCCTAGCCTGGACCCTCAATCTCCCAACCCCAGACCCAAAGCCACAAGGACGAAAACCGTACACCCTAACCCTACGCCCCTAAGTTCCAAACCTTTAAAGCCTAAACCCTACATTACTAAACCCTACGCCCCTGAACCCCAAACCCAAAGCCCTAAACCAGCAAACCTAACTTTAGGCCGCTGCTTCCCACGATCACCAGCCAGGCATCCGGGGCATGCACCTCTGGGTTCTTGTTAAGGGATTGAACTTAAAACAGGGTTGCAATAAGGATTCCTTTAAATGATTCGTTTCAGGGCTTCTATATGAGGGTTTCCACGAGTGTTTCAGAATAGATATAGCGGCCTTGCTAATTAGACTAGGTTTTGGGATATATTGAAAAGTATAACCATATCAAGGAGGGTAACACCGGTAACTATCAGACTTCTATTATAGGGCTTAGGGCGTTTGTTGGTCTAGGGTGCAGGGCTTGCAGTAGAGACCGAAGGCTTCAGGGAGGTTTAGGGCTTGGGGCGAGGTTTTTATCGGATTTTCGGTTGCGGTCTGTTCGCTGCAGGATTTAGGGTTTAGCAGGCTTGGGGCGTGCAGGGCTGAGGATTTGGAGCTGGAGACAAGGCTGTTATGGCCTTATCATCCTTAAACTTGGCAGTTTTGGGCACCGGGGTTTCAATCTAAACACGTGTTTTACCACGATTAGCACATCTTTTAGGGCTTCAAAGCCGTAGGGCTTATGTTTTCGTACAGCCTCGAGGTCTAGGACCTAAGACCTAGGCTTACGCGCCTCCTCCCACATGTGCTTAGAGGATCATGGGGCTCAGGAAGTAGGTTATAATTGGGGCCCCTAAGTGGGGTTATCTTAATTACAACGTATACTTATAGCCCTACTAAGTCGCATGAGCATTTAAGTGGGCGAGGACCGCTCTCACGGACGGTGCCTCGGCCGATTTGATCTTGAAGACGAGGCCCGAACCGTCGTCATGAAACCCATTTGCTGGGTTCTTGTTAAGGGATTTACTTTAAGTTAACATAATAGGGATCTATAGTAATCTATAGTAAATAGTGTGTTTCAGTATTTTGGTAACCTAAATTAAGTTTGTAACAAGAACCCAGTCCGACCATCGGGCGTCGACAACTACGGTCTCGAACTTCTTCAAGTCGGGGGCGACCAGCGCGTGTGGCGGTGCGGCTGAGACCGCGGGCTTTGAGGTAGTGGGTTTGTGGCCGAGCTTGATTATGTTATGTGTTCCACGAGTCAGAACATCACAAGCCAAGACAAGCATAAACTATCGTAAACCCTACAATGTTAAATGGATGAAAATACTAGCATCCCCCACAACAGCATCTTGCCGTTCCCCAGACCCGATATTCAAGCAGAGCTAGCAGCCACCATGTCTTGCGTCAAGGCCTCTGACGCTTCACAAGAAAACTCTCGAAACCCACACACGCCTCCAAACCGACAAATCTTGTCAAGTCCTACAACCTAAATCCTCAACCCCACAATAAAAACCCTAAGAACTCCGAACCATCGAAAAGCCCGACACCGACATCGTAGATCCAAAAACACTACAACAACCACAAACCCTGAAAGCACTAAAGCTCTACACGTCTAACAGGAGACCCCAGAGACCCCCCAAAGTCCTAAAGATCAACCCTAAACCCTAAACCGCAAGTCTTGCAGTGCAGTGCCAAGGCACCAGGAGTGCAGCTAACCAGAAATCCACTGACTCCTAGGTTTCGTGTTTGCAGGGAGTTCCGGGCTCAATGGTTTAAGGTTTAAGGCCCCTAAACCTTAAACCCTGAACCCTAAACCCTCACCCCTAAACCCTCACAGCTAAACCCTAAACCCTAAACCCTAAACCCTCACCCCTAAACCCTCACAGCTAAGCCCTAAACCCTAAAGAGCTTCAGGGTTCAAAGCCCCAAGGCTTGAAGTTTGGGGATGTTAGGTCTGAGGGCTCAGGGTTTAAGATGGTTTAAAGGGTTTGAGGTTTAGGGATTAGGGTTTAGGGTTTTGGCGGGTTTAGGGGTTTGGGGTTCAGGGATTTGGGTTTAGGGATTAGGTTTTAGTTGTTAGGGTTTAGGGTTTAGGGCTTGGGGGGGTTTCGGGTCCAGGGTTCAGGGGGTGAGGGGCTTAGGAGTCAAAAGGCTCGAGCTTGAGGGCCCTTACCCTTAAAAAGCTCTTAAAGGAACCCTTAAAGAGCTCTTAAAGGAACCCTTAAAGAAAACCCTTAAAGGGCTCTTCAAGGAACCCTTAAAGAGCTCTAAAAGGAACCCTAAAAGAGCTCTTAAAGGAACCCTTAAAAGAATCCTTTTGGGCTGTTGGTGGCTTTGGGAATCTCCGAATCCAGAGCTGAAAGNTAAAAGGAACCCTAAAAGAGCTCTTAAAGGAACCCTTAAAAGAATCCTTTTGGGCTGTTGGTGGCTTTGGGAATCTCCGAATCCAGAGCTGAAAGCTCCCGAGTGCCCGCGGCGGCCCTGTGGATTCACAAGAAACCCAGGGACTCCAATATCCCTTACCCAAACCCCCGGGAGGATCCAAAAAGTAGATCCCTTAATGGGGGTTCCTGCAAAGTACCCTTAGTAGTATAGGGCCCCAAATTAGGGGATCTACTTTCTAGATCCTCTCGGGGGTCTGGGAAACTGGCAAGAAGCATCGTCAACAGCTCCGTGGTTGTCTCGGCACGGATCAGCCGCAACGATGACATGTAGACTCCTTTCTTACAGGCCAAATTCTGGGATCCTTATAATGGGCACTCATGGCGGCAAAGACAACTTCCATGATCGACACATGTTGGAACGTCATGTTTCCTGGCGTCACCCTAGACATCAAGGTATATCATCCCCCTGGAGAACATTCTCTCATCAATCCTGCGTTCAAGGACCCAAGGACCCAGACCTTCCAAAATCCATAGATAAATAAGGGAGTATATATACATAGAAAACATTAGGGATCCAACTATAGTTGAAGGTGTATTGCTGGGTGAAGGCATATTGGAAGATCTGGGGATGCGCCCCGGTGGATGTTCGTAGTCACAAACCAAGCCGAACCAAACCCTAAAACCCTAAACCCTGAAACCCTAAAACCTAAGCCCTAAACCCTATACACGAAAACCCGTAAGCCCTAACACTGAAGCGCTCAACTTGCCGACCATGGACTTCAAAAGGGCAGTCAGGATTTAGGGTTGAGGGTTCAAGGTGGACAGTCACTTAAAGCCTCATGGGACTTAGTAAGTAGAGTGATAAGTAGGTTATAATTAGGATGACCCCCTTTAAGTACCCTAAACTCCCCCTTATAGAACCCTAACAGATCCCTTAAAGGAACCCTTCAAGGAACACTAGTTACTAAGTCTCATGATCCTTTAAGCAGGTTCCTCTCGACTCCTTGAGATTTGCCTGGGGTGGACCCAGATCTTCCAATATCCCTTACCCAGACCCGCGGGAGGATCCAAAAAGTAGATCCCTTAATGGGGGTTCCTACAAAGTACCCTTAGTAGTATAGGGCCCCAAATTAGGGGATCTACTTTCTAGATCCTCTCGGGGGTCTGGGTAAGGAATGGACCTTAAGGGTTTGGGGCTTAGGGGTTTCGGGTTAGGGTGTCTCGAGTTATTGTAGGATCCCTAATTTGCTAACATGATTTAAGATATATTCCTTTATTGAGGGGCCTCATGGATTTTTCAACATCTGGCTGGTTGTCAAAATTACGGTCCCTTTTTGGGTCCCTATTATAATACGGCACCTATTATTTAGGGTACCCCCAAAAGCGACCATAATTTTGACAACTACCCACCTGGGTCACCAAAGCATGCAAGCCTGTAAAACATAGCGTAGAAGTGGAATAGGGCGCCTCAACCCACCAGAACCTACTTGTGTGTAGGGTACCTTTAAATTCCATATTAGGGTTTTATAATAGGAACCTACAAAAAAGCAGGTTTGGGTAGGCTAAGGTGGGGTTCAGGGCTCCAGCATAGTCCATGGTATTCTGGTCATACTATAATGTATCCCCCAGCCATAGCTGGAGCGTCGGGGGACTTGGTAAGTAGTTATGTCATAGACTTATAAGTATCATAACCCCAATGAGGTTCCCTTTCAGGGTACTTATAAGTCTACTTACTACCTGCTTACTAAGTCCCCCGACCCTCCAAGTAATGCAGTTGTTACGAGTAGGGCGCCTGGATAAAGCCCTACTTGTACGAGACCATACAAGGCCCACTACCCAGAGACTCCAATATCCCTTAATTAAGGAATACCTTGGGGTTCCTCAAAGGGACCTATAAGGGAGCTATAGGGTTTAGGGTTTAGGAGACTCCGATATCCCTTAATTAAGGAATATTCCTTAAATCATTAGGGATCCTACTACAATTAAAGGTATATTCCTTAATTAAGGGATATTGGAGTCTCTGGGTATGTGATTATTCAGGCCCCCGTGCTAACCTGCCAAGTTGCTAGAGCTGGAGAGTGCGCCTCTCCATCATCCCACTTCGAAATGTCGAGGACCAGCGCATAAATTCCGAAGGATGTAAGAAACCTTGGGGGGCGTTATAGGCTCCTGCAAAGTGGGGGGGGGTTATAGGCTCCTGCAAAGTCTGACAGTGTTGCGATTGTGGAGCTGCATAAGAGTTCTGGGAATTCAGAGGGCCTTAGGTTCTTTAGGGTTTAGGGTTTAGGGGTTTAGGGTTAGGTTAGCAGATGCTTGAAGAGTCAGAGCATTAGGCTTTCAGGGGTGTATCATTTTACGCCGTAGAGGAGTAAGGCTTGAGAATGGGCTTTTGTTAGGAAATGGTGAATTTCCAGCAATTAGAATAGGTTCTTTGGATATATCATAAAACAAGTCTGTTGAACACACGTGTGTAATATAGAGACTATAAAGAGGCTACTGCAAGTAATCTTTCCAACCTCTATATCACACTCCTGACTTGCAACCTTAAGCCCAAAGCCCTAATCCCTAATCCCTTCCCTAATCCTTAAACCCCTATATTACCAGGTTGTTACTTCGTATCAGGCCTTAAGCCTTAAGCCTCTAGCTCCAAGCCCTAAGCCTTAAGCTTATAGCTCCAAACCCTAAGCTCCATACCCTAGAATCAGAACCCTAAAACCTGAGCTCTAAAGCCTAAACCCTACAAAACCAAGCTGCGAGAGGCACCGGGTTTCTTCATGCCATAAACCCTAAACCCTACACACCGGGTTCCTTCATGTCATAAACTTACTATACGGGCCTTGAGGTCTTGATACCTAGAACAGGGTTCCTGTAAGAACATGGTTTCTTTGAGGGCTCTTATAAGGGCTGCTTTCAGGGTATAATGTACGGGGTTCTTATAAGGGCTACCTTAAGGGTATAATGTAGGGGCCTTCATCATTAGAATAAGATTTGGGGGGGGGTATATTCGGAATACAATGCAATTAGATTAGGGCACCCTGACTAAGGAACAATATGACTAACTCTTCGGACCCCGACATCACTTTTCAAGTTTCCAGAGTATCCCTTAATTACATGATATAACCTCAATTATTGTGGAGTATTCCTTGATGAAGGGATATTGGAATCTCCTGAACCCTAAACCCTATAGATCCCTTATAGATCCCTTTAAGGAACCCTCAGGTATTCCTTCATTACCCAGACCCCCGGGAGGATCTAGAAAGTAGATCCCCTAATTTGGGGCCCTATACTACTAAGGGTACTTTGTAGGAACCCCCATTAAGGGATCTACTTTTTGGATCCTCCCGGGGGTCTGNACCCCCGGGAGGATCTAGAAAGTAGATCCCCTAATTTGGGGCCCTATACTACTAAGGGTACTTTGTAGGAACCCCCATTAAGGGATCTACTTTTTGGATCCTCCCGGGGGTCTGGGTAAGGGATATTGGAGTCCCTGGGTTTCTTGTGAATCCATAGGGCCGCCGCGGGCACTCGGGAGCTTTCAGCTCTGGATTCGGAGATTCCCAAAGCCACCAACAGCCCAAAAGGATTCTTTTAAGGGTTCCTTTAAGAGCTCTTTTAGGGTTCCTTTTANCTTTCAGCTCTGGATTCGGAGATTCCCAAAGCCACCAACAGCCCAAAAGGATTCTTTTAAGGGTTCCTTTAAGAGCTCTTTTAGGGTTCCTTTTAGAGCTCTTTAAGGGTTCCTTGAAGCGCTCTTTAAGGGTTTTCTTTAAGGGTTCCTTTAAGAGCTCTTTAAGGGTTCCTGTAAGAGCTCCTGACTTGGAGGTTCATGGGACTTAGTAAGTAGGTTATAATTGGGGTTATAAGTCCCCTAAGTGGGGTTATCCTAATTATAACCTACATATAACCTTACTTACTAAGTCCCATGAGACTTTAAGTTAGGGGAGCCCCTTAATAAAGGGTACGAAATACTTGTGTGTTCTATAATAGGTTCCCTTAAGGGTCCTCTAAACCTGAAACCCTAAACCCCTGTAGACCCTAAACCCGGTACCCTAAACCCTGGACCCTAAACCCCAAACCCTGAACCCTAAACCCTGCACCCTAAACCCCGAACCCTAAACCCGAGGCCCTGAACCCTAAACCCCAAACCCTGAATCCTAAACCCAAAACCCTGCACCCTAAACCCCGAACCCTAAACCCTTTTAAACCTTATTGGCCCTGAAGCCGCCAACTTGGAACTGCCAGACACCTGTGCCGAGCCCTACAGAACTAGCGGGTGAAAAGAGGCTTAATGGTTTAGGGCTCAAAGGCTTTGTTTTTAGGGTTTAGGGTTTAAGGGTTTACCCGGGGATCCAAAACGGGGGGTTCTGCCCTCTGCCCTCATTTTAACAGGTTATGACCTACTGTTTTGTAGGGTTTGGGGCTACGGCTACAGATAGACTTAGGGTTCAAGGCTGAGGGGGTTTACTTTTCCAAGTATAATTCAAACGGCATTAATTCGACGACAACATAATCTAGAACCTGAGTGCGTGACACGTGCGCCATGTTGTAGTACATCTGCTGGCCAGCAAAGTCCCATGTCTGCATGATCACCTGTGCCACAATCACGAATGCCTCTTCCACCACCATGCGTACCACTGCTGTAGAGGGTTCTATGGCTTCGGTACGAATGCCCATACTGGAAACAGTGCGCCGTACTTCGCTTTCAAATCTTCGTACAAATGCATAGACAAGCCTGAGGGAGGGCCACAACTTCAAATCCAATCCCCACGCCCGGCTGTTCAGTACAAGAACATCTTTCCTATATTAGTATATCAACCCCAAACCCCAAAACTCGATTCCATGTGCAAACAGGCCACATCCCTCTGGTGCGGCTCATCCTCGTTGGAGATTGCTTTGATTATGAGGTCCACCTGCCGGGGTAGCATTTAAGGACTAGTAGTAAGTCGTACTGGGCTTTGGGCATGCTGCGTTTCTAAACTTTCGATCAAGCCGACATGAATGCGCTACTCTGCACTTGCAGCTCGAGCGGTTTTGTAGTTTCCTGAAAACTCTGCAGCGTCTGGCTCCTCACCAACTCACCAACCCCCAGTTGCTAGCCACCCCTATAAAATCCTCTGTGTTTCAAGCAGCCAAAGCATGCACCCACACCGTAAAAACCCGGCCTAAACCCTAATACTAGATCTAGTCTCCATGAAACCCTCATAGAACCCTTCTTGAACCCTCACGGAAACCCTTGCAGAAATTCGAAAACCCGAAAACCGAAACCCCAACCCTCGTCATTCCGAACCCATCTCCGGCACCCGAAACCCTCAACTCGAAACGCCGGGCACCGGCATCTTCACCAAGAGCGGCGGCCCTCCGTCATCATCTGCCTGCTCTCTCTTGCGATCATGGGGATGATGGTTTAAGGGTAAGGGTTGTAAGTTTTAGGCCTTGGGCTTAAGGTTAGGATTCCAGATTTAGGCTTTGGGGTTTAGGGGTGTAAGGCTTAGGAAATAAGGAGTGGTAACACTATGGGGTTCTGTACGTTCAGAGTACAGAGAAGTGCACGTGGTCGTGGTGGTGCTCTTCCACTGTTTCGGGGTCTATGCTGGCGAAAAAGATTTAGGAACCAAGAGTTTAGATTAGGGTTAAGTAATTAAGGTCGTTCGCTTAGGGTAGAGGACATAGGAGCATTTTACAGTTTCATGTTGTGCCCAGAGAGCCCAGTACCCCTTAATTAAGGAACATAGCTTAAATCATAATATAAGGCCCCTTATAGTTTAAGGCATATTCCTTAATGTAGCGGTATTGGGCGGTTCAGGGTACAGAAATTACTCCGGGTTGGAATGAACCACTAAGCACGAAGCCCGCAGATCCTTGATTCGCAGCTGGCTTGTGGGTTGTACGGCTTGCGTAGTTAGTATGTAGTCATATAATATAGACTATATGTGTACTATAGGGGTTCAGGGGTTTCTGTGGCTTAGGATTACCATGTCCTTTTAATGCTTCAGATGGGGCACTATAGCGATGTTTTGAGGGTGTTGGTAGCTGGGGTTTTTAAGCAATGGGCCTCAACATTTTTGTGGCTTCTATACCAGGGGTGGGGTTGAACTAAGGGCTTGGGCGCTGTCCTAGAAGCAACCGAGTCCAAGCAACACGGCCTACCCGCTGTTTAGAAATCACAGAGACCCTCAAACCCTTCAGTCAACCCGAGACCTAAGCCCCCAAAACCCAAAACCCTCAAACCTAAACCCCAAAAGCCTTAATAGTGCTGAAATTAGCAACCGTTACAGTCCTAAAACCCACTCAGCACGCCCGCCCTGAAAAGGAACCCGTATAGTAACCCTCAGGTTAGGTCGCCTTAACAAACTTTTCAAGGAACCCTTCAAGGAACCCTTAAGGGAACCCCTGAAGTTACCCTTCAAGGGCCGGTAAAGAACCCTTGTTGCGACACGTTTACAATGACAAGAACCCCTCAAAGCAACCCTTAAAGTAACCCTGAAAGACGACGTGAGCCTTAGGCCCCTAAACCCCAAAGCCCTTAGGGACTTAAACCCCTAAACTCTAAATCCTACAACCTACGTAAATCCACAAACCGTCATAAGTAATAAATCCATACTAAGCCCCTGAAACCTAAACTCCTAAAACCTAACCAATAAAGCCCCCCCTAAACCCCGAACCCTAAGCCCCTAAGCCCCTAAGCCATAAACCCGTAAAGCCGTAAACCCTAAATCACTAAACCCTCAACTTCCTAAATAAACCTCCTGAAGAGACGGTAAAGGCCCTTAAAGAGCCCGGAAACGGACCCCTACACCCTAAACCCCTATACCTAAACCCCCAAATTCGGAACCCTGAACTTGACCCTATAAACCCCTAAACCCCTAAAACCCGTAGGAACCCTAAACTGAACCCTAGACGCCTAAAACCCCTAAACCCCTAAAACCCCTAAAACCCCTAAACCCCTAAACCCCTAAACCCTGAACCTCCAGAAACCCTCAAAGAGCTGCGTCCTCGTCCGAGGAGGCGTCGCTCGGCGGCTTCGGACCGCGCGAGGGCCGAGCGCATCGGTCTCTCCGGGCCTTGGCCTCCGCTTTGGGGTGCCTCTAAGGGGCTCCTTTCAGGGTTCGGTTCCTTTGAAGGTTCCTTTAGGGGTTCCTTTAAGGGGTTCCTTTGAGGGGCTGTTTGAAACGGTTCGTTCGGGGTTTAGAGCTTAAATAGGGCTAAGGGGTTCCTTTAAAGGGATCTCTAGGAATCCTTTACAGGCTCCTTAAAGCTTGAAGGGGTTCGTGGAAGGGGATCTCCAGGAATCCCCTGAAGGGCTCCTTTAAGGGCTCCTTAAAGCTTGAAGGGATTCCTTTAAGGGGATCTCTAGGAATCACTTAAAGGGCTCCTATAAGGGTTCCTTGAAGGGTGCCTTTAAGGGATCCTTTCAGGTTCCCCTTGTATAAGGGCTTCTTTGAGGGAGTTCCCTTAAGGGTTTTTTTGAGGGTTTGGTGTTTAGGGTAAAAGGTACGATGGGGTTGCATAATAAGGCCCCTTATAGGGTGTAATGGAGTTCTATGCTTTAGGGTGCTCTTAAGGGTCCTGAAAGGTTCGTTTAGGGGGCCTTTGGGGTTCCTTGGAGGTTTAGGGTTTAGGGTTTAAGGTTCAAAGGACCATTAAGGGGACCCTATTACAGAACCCACAAGTACTTCCATTCTTTATTAAGGGGCTCTTATTATAGAACTTTTTAAGGGGCCGTATGGGTTTAGGGTTATTAGGGTGTCCTGTGTTTAGGGGTTCTTTTTGCGGTTTAGGGTTGGTGTGAGGCCCCTCTGCAGTCATGTCAAAGCCAATGATCGTTGCAATGGTGTCCAACAAACAATGAATGGCGCGAAGAGAAATGTAGTTGATCAGGTAATTACCGACGGATGTCAAACCATCCCTGGAGCACCGGATCATCACGTCGGTGATATGCCCGAGGGTTTAGGGTTCAAACAAGACGGTGTATTTCTTCTTCCATCTTGTCTTGACGCGTTGGCAAAATCGCTGCTCTTGGAGAACTTGCTGGTCAGCCAATCCATCACCCTTTGCTCTACTAGGTTGAGGGCGTGATTATTCGGCGTAGCCCGTGAGCATCCAGGTCTCCGGTGCATTTATGGGTGATGGACACGTCGAATCAGCCGAAGTCAGCAGTGAAGAAACAAGCATGTTCTAAAGCAGAAACCCATCCACCCGAAAACTGACAAAAAACAGTCGTCAAGAAATATCCTGCACCTATCATCACCTATCAACACCCCACATGAAGGTTGAGAAAGCATCGTCAACTGAAGCCCTGTGACGGTTGAGGGTTTAGGGTTTAGTGGTTTAAGGGTCCAGGGGTTTACCTTAACCCCAAAAAACCCACCTTTCAATGGATTCATACACCCTAAAGAAGGTAGGTTCCTTAGGGTCCAGGTACGGCCTCGGGGCATGTGCCTGCACCTGCAGACCTCCGAGACCCTGCCTTTCGGCTCGGCTTTGTAAGCAGGCACAACGTAGGATATTTGAGGGATTTTTTGATTTGAGGGTTTAGGGTTTAGGGTTTCAAAATTTGATAACTTCCATAGGGTGTTTACAGGGTTTCGCAGAGTGTTCTCACAATATACAGCGGGTCTATGCTAATTTGGGTCCGTATTATGAGCCCGGTTATAATGACTTGCTACCCCGATGCATGCCAGATCTCGGCTTGAGGATGTAGGAGTTCAGGGTATAGGGCTCTTTGGGACTAAGGCTCTTCGGGTCTAGTGTTTAGGGCTCTTAGGGTTCAGGGTTTAGGGCTCTCTGGGAGTATAGCAAAGGGTCCAGAGGATCTGTTGCCTTCATGTTGTCCGCAACGGCCTTTGCCACTTTCTCCTGCAGAGCCGTTGTGAGACCCCGAAACCTCAAGAATAAGCCTATATAGGAGTGTGTAGGGTTCCGGGTTCAGGGTCTAGGGTGTAGGGTTTGGAGTAACACAGGGGCCTGGACAATTAGACTAGGGTGACTAGGGTTTGGGGGTATTCATTCGTTGTGACGGAGTCTGTAGCAGACGCACGCCTAACACAAATATATTCGTGAATTCGATGCAATCGGCTTTGTGCCACCAGAACGAGGCGGTGGCCGCCTCAGCATCACAAGGCCGTGGTCTTACATCAGATCGAGGCGATCTGTGCGGGTTGCTTACAGGTTGCTGGGAGGACGCTGTTGGGTTTCGACTGCACCCGCTGCAGGAAATCCATCGCCCGCTGCTTTGCCTCCTGTTGGATGAGACAAGCGGCTTTTGAATGGGCAGAATGACCCAAGCAGTGTCAGCACCAACATGCACGTTCCAACAAGACGGTTGGTCGTGGTAACTTGCAACATCCAGCCTCCGTGAGAGGGCCAGATGGCAGAGCAACTTCCGTCCTGGGTTCTCGTGCGCTAAGTCCACAAGTGGTTCGTGGTCAAGAACCGTGGGAATGGTCTCTGGGCGTGGCTGGGGTTCCAAAAATGCCTTGGCGAACCCAAAACTTAAAGCCTTGGACCCGTACCTTCACTTCCTCAAAAAATTTTCTATACCGGAAACCGCAGGTCTATGCTTAAAAAGTAAAGATCGTTGGGAGTCAACACAGAAAAGGGCTTGGCCATGGTGCGGCTCGCTCTAATTTTCGATTGATAAGTCGGCTTGAGCTTCCATGCAGCCGGTGTCAAAGCACATGAGGCGGTTCCTCGTCTCACAGATCTCTGCCACTTGCGCCTTTCCTTTGACATCTGCTGGCCAAAAATTGCAAGTCCAGGGATCCGAGGAGGAGGAAGAACCTACTGCCAATGGCTACCACAGAATGCTCCATGTAGGCCATCACTCAATTAGATATCTCCTTAATTCCTAAACCCCAAACCGTTGGCCCAAACCGCCGTAATGCCAACGTGCAGAGAAAAAACGTAAACGTTCCAGTCCAGGCTTGCCAAACCACGACCGGCAGGTACTATATTATAGGGGCCTTAATAATTCTAATAGGGTTCCTTTAAAGGTTTCTATGAATAGTCTATAAGGGATCTATAATAGAGTTCTATAATGTAGGGGCCTTTATAATTAGAACGGGGTTCTGCGGGTGTTCGGAAGCACACCTCTGAAGCCCTATAATATAGGGGCCTTCATAATTAGAATAGGGTTCCTTTAAAGGGTACCTTAAAGGGGTTCCTTAAAAGGGGTCTATAGTAGGGTTCTATACAACAGGGGCCTTAATAATTAGAATAGGGTTTTGAGGGCCCACTATACGATGATGATAATAAGGAACCACCAAAATAGTATAGGTAATTATTACAGCCCCTATCTTACCCCAATTCGTACAAAACGGTTTGGGATGCAGGGTCTAGGTTCAGGGTTTAGGATTTTGAGTTTAGGTCTAGGGTTGAGGATTGGACCTTGAAAACGGAGACCCTAAACTCTAGAACCTTGCATCCCGGTCCTTGCAACCCCCCCCCCCATAAAGCGACTGGTATAATCGTATCCCCAAAACAGCACCCTTATTAGCAGTGCAACGTTGAATTGGCCTCCAACAACTTTGCGACACTCCCCTCGCCTTCCATTTCCTGGCCAAGTGGCGTGTATGGTTTGCGGCTTGAGTTTGGCTTTCTCTTCTTCGTGAGATACAAGAAGCACGAAGGCTTTATGTGGTTTCGCAGGGTCTGGACTTTAGTATGAAGGAATGTAATACATCCGAAAAACGATCCTTCGGAAGAGACAATCGTCCCGGGAGCTGGAGTTTGGTAGTGCATCCCCGACCCGTACACATCCCAAACCCCAAACCCCAAAACCTAAACCCTAAATCCTAAACCCTAGCACAGGCTCCATGGCAACCCTCTAATATACCACAAATACCCACTGTTAGAGCCCGAAAGGGCCATTCGGGCTCTATTAAAGGACCCTAGGCGGGTCCTGGAAGCGGGTTTCGAGCGGTAGTTCAGGAAGCAAAGGCAGGAGGTTCCTGCTTTTGTCTTCTTGTACGCTATGCTGTAGTCGGAGGTTCCCTTGAGGTAGAGCGCCAAGTGCTCTAGCTCTTTCTGCTTTCTTGTCGTAGGTCTGGACATCGCTGTCGACAGGTTCCGAACGGCGAACTGAATGTCCGGTCTGTCGTGTGCCAGATACAGCAGGATTCCCACGCATGAACGATATGTGCTTGAAGCTTCTTCACCAAGATCAGGTGAATCATCTTTCTCCTGGCAAGTTGGAGTGCAAAGTGAGTTCCTGCTCTTCTTCTTCTTCTCTAGCTTGAGGATCTCTGTGAGCTTCTTCGGACTTATAACCCCAATTATAACCTACTTACTGAGTCCCATGATCCTTTGAGCACGGGGGAACCAAGAAACTGCAGAACCCTCAATCACGCAGGCACTGCCTGCTTAAGTCATAGTCATTAGGGTGCTTTGAATAAAGTACCGGCAACCAAAGGTTGGAAACCTTGTGCATCGACAGTTTCTTCTCGTGGCTACGTAGTTTCAATACACCGATTGCTTTCACAGCTGCCGGGGTTTACGTTTTTGGGGTTTAGGATTATCAAACGAGCTTACGGATCGTCCTTTTGAGGACACGGTAAACAAAACCTGAAAACTGGAAATTGTAGCCCTCGCCTTGCGCTGCTAACGCAAAACACTCGCTCGAAGTGCCCTAAAGCCTGAACCCTACACCTAAGCCCTCGACCCTGCACCCTACAACTTAAACCCTGAACCCTAAGCCCTGAAGTCTAACACTAGGCCCTGAACCATGAAACCTATAGTATCCTTACAGTACCCACTTAAACTGAGGAATAAGTAGATATCTTTTTGTAGATACCTTGAAGGAACCCTTATAATTATAAACCCGAGGTGCCGAAAGAAGCCCGATGTACCCTGTAATCTGTGCTCGGGGGTCCAGCCACGGTTCAGATGGAACGGCGTCATCCTTTCGTTCAGGGTTTGGGGTTGAGGGTTCAGGGTTTAGGGTTTGGGGTTTTATGGATTTGGGTATAGGGGGTTTAGGGTTCAGGGTTTAGGGCATTTAGGGTTGAGGGTTTGTGGATTTGGTTAGGGAACCACTTGAGCCGTGGGGTTGGAGTCGTAGAGGGCGTGTGGATGTGGGGCTTTGGGATACAAGGCTTCGGGTATACAGCCTCCGAAGAGATTGTGGGGCCGAAAGGTTACTGATGCACTTCACAAAGTTCAGAGTTTGCCCCAAGGCCCTACACAAGCAAGGGTTGTGGAGTCTGTTTCTGTTTCACAGGTTATGTACTAACTACCATAGCTTTTGCAGAGCCCAGGCAGGCCCCAGCCGCAGGAGTTAGCGAGTCAGGGGAGGGCTTGTCTGCAAACTATAAGCAGCCAACCTGACCCCAAAACACAAAACCAGCGTCTAAAGCTGGCTCATGGTGCTTCTCAATTACACCGTAGCTCTTAAAGGAACCCCTAGGAACCTATAAGGAAACCCTTGTAGGACCCCTACCTGAACCCTGCGCAGTGGATCAAGGCCTGGTCCCAAGAATCTCGCAGCAAAGAGACCCTAAGATACTCGAAGCGTAAGCTGCCACCACCCGAAACCCCATGCCCTTAAGCCCGGACCTGGGTTTGGGGTACAGGGTCGTTTGGGGTTGAGGGTGGACCCTGCACCCCCCAGCTCCAAATCCTGCAAACCCATGTTGGAACCCGAAATGCAGCAACTGACCAATCGAACCATTCCGTTTAGAGTTAGGGCCGGTTAGGGTTAAGGAGTTGAAAAATCAATCCAACCCTAAACCCTGAGCCGCAAAAAACCCGAAGCCAACAACACCCCCCCAATACCCCTTAGTTAAGGAATATAGCTGAAATCATCATATCAAGCCCCGTATAATTTCAGGTATTTCCCTGAACTTAATAATGAAGTATTGGGCTCTCTGGGTCCTTAAACGACGACCAAGGCTCGGTGTAGCTGCTGCTGTTCGTGCGACTCGGACCCGCGCTCATTAACTCCTGAATGCTGGGTTCTTGTTAAGGAATTCTGAGTTACCATAGTGGGGACCCATCCTAAATCATAAGGTTCCTTATCGCGGTAACATACATTATATTAAGCTCCTTCCCAAGAACCCAGAATTCGCTCAGGGCTTAGGATTGAGGGGCTTGCGGCTTCGGGATCTAATGCTCTGAAAAGGGAACGTGGCTAGAAGCGGGAAGCTTCATGCAGGGAAACTTCTGGTGTTTAGGGTTTAGGGTGATTCTGCATTTGGGGTTGCGGGCCGGGAAATTGATAGTTTGGCTATGAGATGTAGGCTGTGAGGCCTCGTGTGTGGCCTATACGCAGGGATTGTTTAGATCTGCATCTAGGGTTAGCGACTTGATTTTTAGTGATCAGGTTTCGGGGCTGAGGAATTAAGGTTCAGGCTTTGGGAGTCGTGGCGTCTGCCCCCAATTTGCCCCCGCTCATCCCTGTCAGGAAGGAATCAACAAGTATCCCTTGTGAGGGCCGCCAATCTCCGAACGCCCAACCCCAAACCTTATATCACCAACAAACCCTAAACCCCCAAACCTATGCTCCCCCTGCACAACCGTCCTTGGCGAAGCTGCAGGTCTCCACGCCTCAGCCCGCAACAAGACATGGATAGTTTATTCAGGGCTCTTTTGAGGGATTCCTTTCAGCTTCCTTTTAAAGGTATTTTAGGGTTTACACAGAGCTTTTAGGTTTGGTTTGTTTGCTTAAATAAGGGTTTCATAGGGCTTCGGTAGTTTAAGGTTTGCTCCAAAGCAGCAATCCATGCCCGAACAAACTTAGTGCTCAGCCATGCCCCCCCGTAGGCCGTAGACCCCTCGACTCCACACCTTTTAATCCTAAACCCTCAATGAGAAATCCCCGAAACCCACCCGACGTTGAAAGAACAGACGCCCCAACCCCCATAGTAAAACATCCATCCCCTGCCCCCAAAACCCAATCCTCGACCTCTGAATCCCAAAGCCCCCAACACTTCTAACATTCAAAGCCCTATGCCCGATACAAACGATTTAGTCTTGTCTTGCCCGGGGTTTAAGCCGTAGAGTTTGGGGCTACCCAACACATGCTTTACAAAAAACTCGACTATAGGGGCCTTGATAAGAATAGGGATTTTGGGCCCACTACACCACTATTATAATAAGGAACCCCCAAAATAGTGTTGGTAATTATTTGTGCCCCTATATTACTAGGGTTTAGGGTTTAGGGGGCCTGACCCCCAGAACTCGCAAGCATGAGTACCAAACTAGTATAGCAACAACCTGTTGGGGCTGAGTACCCTAGCCCAAAACAGCTTAACTTTTTGAACTCTACTAGAATTATATATAAGCCCCAAAAGGTTAAAGGTGACCTGCTCAGCCCCTGAGACCTAAAAGAAGCTCCCAGAAAACGAAGCCCTAAACCTGAATGCTAAAAACCGAAACGAACCCCTATTAGAACCCTAGGACCCTGCGCATTCAACAAAGCCTAAACCCTGAAAGTACTCCACGAAGACATGCGAAAACCCCATGCCCTGGTGGGCCTTTGAGATTTCTATAAGGTTCGTTCCACAAAGGTTACTTTAAGGGGCTTCAAGTTCTAAGGTGACTGTAAGGTTTCCTTTAAGTCTTCCGCGATAGCCCTTTCTGATTTCAGGGTTTAGGGTTAATTGGTTTAGGTTTAAGGCTAAGGCCCTCCATCTCCTCTCAAATCTGGTACTCAGCAATCGGCCGTGTGTGCTTGGCTGCTCGGGATTGAACGCCCTGCCGAGAGAAGGCTTCGGGCTTTGTGGGTTCCTGTACCGGTTCCGTGAAGGTTACATAAGAGTACTATCACGTTTACTATGATAGTTCAGGAGTCAGGTTTACGAACCGCCAAACCCTATACAAACCCTGGAATCACTTAGGG
Source organism: Symbiodinium sp. clade A Y106 (assembly GCA_003297005.1). NCBI lineage: Eukaryota > Dinophyceae > Suessiales > Symbiodiniaceae > Symbiodinium > Symbiodinium sp. clade A. The sequence goes on along the minus strand of BGNK01000028.1, from coordinate 245,466 downwards.
AATAATCTCTCAGGCGGAAGCCCCCGATCATGGCCCGAACCTGTCGGTTTCCTGAGGGGCATATAGGCTGAGTTCAAACAAACCCTAAACTCCAAAACCCTGAACCCTGAACTCCTAAACCTGCAAAATCCTAGACACTTTAACCCTGAACTCCCAAACCGTATAATATGCTAAACCCCAAACCCTCGAAGCCTTGAATCCTAAACTTCTGAACCAACCTCCTGCCCCAGGCATAAAACAACCAATGTGTCAGTGTTTTCCCACCCGGCTGGGCCCAACAGCACAAACACAACGCATGTGTTGGCCCAGTTCAAATCCCGAAAAGGCGGTGTTCCTTGCAAGCACAATCAAGCGGCCCCACCCCTTGCAATCAGGCCAGTTTCTGTTCTGTGCTGCCATCGATGCTACCTGTGGTGTTGCGGTTCAAGTGCGGCTGACGCGACCCGCAAAAGCAGGCCAGTTTCAAGATCCCGCCATCTCAAATCCTAAAGGAAGCCTTGTAAATGTAAACGGAGGCTAAAGTTACTGAGCACATGACGGTGAAGGATGCTGCCAACCCAAATGCTACTTTTCCTCTTCCGGCGCGACCCACAAGCAAGCCAGCTTCTGTTCTGTGCTGCCATCGCTGCTACCTGTAGTGTTGGCGTTCAAGTGCAACTGGCGCGATCCACAAGTAGGCCAGTTTCAAGATACAGCCATCGCACATCCTTAGAAGGCCCTGTTCTCGTAAACGCAAGCGAAACTCATCATATCTTGCCTGCTTAATTAAACAAAGCCTATGGGCGCACTCTCAACTAGCCACCCAGCCTGTCCCGGATCCTGTCTGATGTTTACCACCCCTCGTACATCGCATCCAGTTCTTCCAAGAAGACGGGTCCGGAACAATGCACACGTTCCAGCGGTCGATGCTCTCCCTAAAACCAGATCAGGTTGATATCGGATCACGGAAGCATGGCAACAAGCCTAGAGTAATGATAACAAGAAGATCCAGAACCATGAAAGGAATGCCGATTACAGCAGCAGGACGAAGCGCAATATGCAGACTCTTTCCCACTCCTTGCGCAAAGCTCGCAAGAGGACTGGTCCAGGGCGCGCGAGTGCAGAAATTATGGCATTCGTGTTGTCATTTATTTGTGTACCTTTTTCCCAGCCTGGCTTTCTGTAACTTGAAGAGAGACTCTCTTAGGCTTGGGCGAGATTACCTTCGATGTCCTTGGAGACGTTTTTCATTTTGCGTTTTGTTTGTTGGGGTCCCGCTCGGTCAGATTTTTTCTCAAAGGCCGCACTCTTCCTGCATGGTTACCAGGAAGTCCTGCTTTGTGCTATCATTCAATAGGCCACGCGGCATGTTCTCGACTCCTCGACTTTGGACAATCCTGGAAGCCCTTGAGGGTTTCTCGGACTGTTAATCAATCGCCTTTATGCCATGTTCACTACTTCCTCAAGCTGTGGCTGGGAATTCTCAATTTTTTCAACTTTTCCGACAACTCGCAACGAAAAGAGTCAAGCTGTATATGGATACCTCCGGCGGGGAGAAAGGGAGCAGGCTGCACTACCAGACTTGGGGCAACGGGAATGTTTGACAATATCCAGAAGAGTGAGTCCTTGTTACCGACGTCAGCAGCGTCGGCGGCTGTGGTGACTCTTCGGCGGTTCGTGCTGGCACGAATTTCTCCCAGGAAGACGGATCAAAGCCGCGTGCTTCCCAGTAGCTCTCTGCATCGCCAGTAGGATCTACACAAAGGACCTTTGCCCTTAGCATCCAGACCAGGTACCAAATGATTTCAAGAGCCCAAATCCTAAGCACCAAAGTGCCCATTGAAGTATGCGGAATCCCGCTTATACTATGAGCCCCTATAGCCTTCTTAGATGTACTCAAGCCCATTTCGGGTACTTTTCGTCCTGGAGGACGTATTCCAGGTCTAGAAGCACAAGTTTCTTCAAGGAGTCCACCCTAAACCCTAAACTCTATTCCAACCGTAAACCCTACACCCCACACCCTGTTCAAACCCTAAATCCTATTCAAACCCTAAACCCTTGGGAGTCCAGTCCGACCCGAGTCGGCGGGCATATTCCACCCCACACCCCCACCCTCTCCGAGTGTGGAGGTTGCCTATGGATCACCCAGAGACTGGTTTAGCGGACTCCAATATCCTTTAATTAGGGAATATACCTTAAATTGTAGCAGGATCTCTTATATGATTTAAGGAATATTCATGAATTAAGGGATATTCTGAGTAGACCAAATATGGCATCTGGAAAAGTAGCAGTGCTGTTTTCGGGTTTAGGGTTAGGGTAGTAGAGTAATCAAACCCCATTGCGTGGGCTGCAGACAAAGCCCTCCCTCAAGCCCTGAACCCTAAAACCCGAAAGCTGTGCATTTTAGGGTTGTGGCTTTCTCGGTGTTTCATCATTATAACCAGGTTTTCTACAGTTCTCCGAGTGCTAAACCCCAAGCCCTAAACCCCAAATCCTACACCCTAAACCCCAAATCCTAAACCTTAAACCCCTAACCCCCAAACCCTAAACCCTAAACCCCTAACCCCCAAACCCTAAAACCCTAAACCCTTTATAGAAACCTTATGGATCCCTTTAAAGATCCCTTTAAGGAGCCCTTTAAGGAACCCCTAGGACCAAAGCCTGGCTCTGAAGCAGTGCCTCCCAGCCAGCGCATTCAGCGTGGAGGTTTTGCCAGCCCTTCACACAGAGCCGGTTTAGGGTTGGGGGATTCAGGGGTTTAGGGGTTTTCGGTTGGGGGGTTTAGGGGTTTAGGGTTTAAAGGTAAAGCCGGATACTTGGAGGGGCAGGGGACTTAGTAAGTAGGTTATAAGTAGAGTTCTAAGTACCCTAAATGGAGTTACCCCAATGATAACCCTGCTTATAAACGACTTACTAAGTCCCCTGCCCCTCCATGTAGTTGAGGAATACAAAGTTTTTTTTGTACGGGTTAGGGTTCATGGTTTGGGCGTAGGGTTTAGAGTTAATTGAGGAATACCTGCCCAAATTAGGGTTCCTTTTAGGGTCCCTTAAAGGGATCTATAAAGCTTGCTATCGGGTTGCTATAGCAGGCTGTACCCAGAGAGCCCGATACCCCTAGTTAAGGAATTGACCTTAAATTGCAAGGGGTTTCATATATTACGTTAGCGGCTGTGGTCTTTAATTAGGGGTATTCGGCTCTCTGTTCTTTGGGCATGGGCTTGGAGTTGGAGTCTGCGGGGGGATCCGCAAGAACCCCTAAACTGCCTAATTTATCGGGTGCAGATTGACATATATGTAGTCTGTATCAGTCATCCTGCACATGCGTATGTCGACGCTCTTCATGCAGAACCCTTTCAGGGAATCAAATCCGCCTTTCTCTGCCGGTCGGACTCCTCGAAGAACCGCAGAACAACCTCAAGCGGGGCCTCCGACAAAAAATGTCGTGGCCCGGGGAATGCGAGTCTTCGCAGGCCTGTGTGACGTCGCTCATACAGGAGCCACCACTCACATCCTTTTCCTGCCACGTCCTCTGCTGCTCCTCCTTCCTCCTTCAGCGTGTGAAACCCAAGCATCACGAAACTTAGCAGTTAGAGGAGTCGCCTGAGCGCAGGTATTGAGGTTAGAAGTGAACTATAGATACCATGAAACTTGGAGTAAAGTAGCTTGACTTTTTGCAGGGTTCTGCAGAGAAAAAGCATTCGCATTTTGCGATTTTAAGTAGTTGGGACTACAGCCGGTGGGCTGGGCTTGCGATGTCGCCCTAAATCCAATAGACCCAACAAGACTGCACATCCGAAACCAAAAACCTATATCCTAAACGGGGCCTGAATAATTAGAATAGGGTTTGGCGGGGTATATTCTACTACAATTATAGTAAGGAGCCCCCAAAACCCGATTCTAATTATTAAGGTACCTTTTTGGGAGTTTCTGAAAACAGGGGCCCCTATGTCGCACCCTAAATAGTAGGATCCTTACTATAAGGACCGCAAAATAAGGACGGTGCCATTGGCTCCTGCCGCGGTGCGTCATTTCGAGGGACGCTTGCCCAAGGCGTCGTGCCGAGCCCACCGGACACGTTAGCCCATTTGTTCCGATGTCATACCCGAGGGCGGGCCCACCGACTTCGGGAGTTGGCCCCAAACTCGACTCTACGAAATGATTGCCGGTGCCGCGGCTCCCCATTCCCCGACCAGCAGGCAGTCGGTGGCGGAGCTCGCGTCAGGTCGGCATCAAGGCGTCTCCCTCCTCTCGCCGGCGAGTCGAGGCAAAGGTCTCGCATTCAGAAGTTGCGTTCTGGTAGGTCGGGCGGACGTTTCGTGCAGGCGACCCTTTTTGTTGGTGTAATGTTGTTGCCGTGTTCTGTGGCTGCTTCTCGGAGATCGTCAGCCGGACGTGGATGTGCGAGCTTCTTCTTCTTCTCGACCAGGCGGAGCTGCTGTTGCTCGGATTCCGGCGCTTTTCTTTGCGCTCGAGGCTGTTGGTTCGCTCCTCTCACCCGGTGTGCGCGTGAGAGGAGCTTAAGCCCACGCACAACGACAAGGTCAGCCTCGCGGCGTGGGGATGATCCTTCCTTCCCCTGACGCTCAGAGCTTAAGGGGCTTGGCTCCAGGCGAGCAAATGGCTCTGTCCGTTTGACCTCTCGTTCGACAGGCCCTGGAGCTGTTCCCCACCCAGGGGGCTTATTCTGTTCGTGGGTGTTTTATGTTTTGGGCTAAGTCTAGGTCCTTGTTTCTCTCTCTCTCTCTCTCTCTCTCTCTCTCTCTCTCTCTCTTTCTCTCTCACTGTCGTGTTGCTATGTTTATTTCCCCTGGATCTGGTCTTATTGATGCTGCATCGCTCCCGGTTCTTTTTGCGCTCGGGTCCGCACATCGCTTGCAGCGTGTGCCCGTCGCTATCTTCACTCAGCATGCGACAGCTTTTGCACGCGACTGGGGCTGGGTGCGGATGTAACTCAGGCCCTATGTATCTGAGCAACGGACAGGTCCTCGTCGCTGAGGTCGGTGTAGAACCCCGACGACCTCGACGGGAGAGCGGTAGTGAGTGCGGGACAAGACTCAGCCGGGTTTTTGAGAAGCCGACAGGCTGCTGACGTCTTCGTCCGATGCACCCTCCTCGAGTTCCTCCGGATACAACCTTAGCATGCGAATGGCTTTCAGTTCGGGTCTTCGTGGGCCAGTTTTGAAACTGCTGAAGTAGACGAGTTGCAGCCACTCGTTGATGAAAAAGATTGGCTTTCGGAAGTCGCGGATGGTCTTCGAGCCTGGGTTCTGTGATGTGTTTGTGCGGGATTGCATGCTTCTAGATAGCTGAATGCAGTCAGGTCTCTCGCCACCGACACTGGCTCCTCGCCGTTGATCAGCCCAAAAAAACCATTCAGGCTGAAATGGCTGTGCCGCATCAGCAGCATCTCGCAGAGAGCAAAGAGAGCACGGTATGCTTTGGCATGCGTGCATTCTGTGCCTTAAACTTGAGGATCGAGAGGCCAGGCGGAACCTGTGGTACATGCGTTGGTGCGTCTTGTGGTGTAGACTGTTCAAGCCGCGGGCCTTGTAGCAGTGGACACGACGTCCACTGCTGCAGCAGACGGTGGTCCAGATCCATCGCCTCCTGGCAGTCCGATCCACACAATGCATGTATTAGCTATCTGGGCTGTTTGCGCCTTCGATGGTTCCGTTTGGCGAACTTGCCAAGAACCATGACTGACTGCAACCTATGTGTCAAGACGTGAGTTCTTTGTGGACTTGGTGTTGCTCGATGACTGTCTCTGTCTGTGATTCCGTGTGCTGGCTGCGGAAAGTCACCTGCTAACATGCGAAGCTTGAACGCAGAACGCTGCTGCCGTACTTCGATTGGTCAACTTACGCCTTGCCCTCACTATTGCGAAACCAGCCGTACCCTCGTTGTCTAATGGTGGTGCTCAAGCCCGTGCCGTCCACCATCTGAAAGGATTATGTTGGGGTACAGACTAACGGTTCAACAACAGGCACGGGAAAGCAAGGTGTTGGCAGTGGCGTTGCCTTTGATGTGGGCTAATCCTTGAGATCCTCCACTTTGACGGTTTCACTCTGTCACTTCAACCCATCACGTTGTCATTTTCAGGGTTCGTTTCTTCCCTAGCCCTTGAGATTCCGCACTATTGCTGCTGAGCTCTAAACCCTGGCCACCCTAAAGGGGGGATGAGCCAAGCATATAGGGGGGATAGGATTTGAAGATATAAACGTAGTTGGGGGGGCTTGGGTATGCATGGGAATCCAATATTATGGGGCTTNAAACCCTGGCCACCCTAAAGGGGGGATGAGCCAAGCATATAGGGGGGATAGGATTTGAAGATATAAACGTAGTTGGGGGGGCTTGGGTATGCATGGGAATCCAATATTATGGGGCTTTGTTCTGTACGGAAAAACTATATCGTACAGATGTTCTTGGGCTTTCTTATGTATAAGGAGAGCTACATTGACCTTTGTGATGCATGTGACAGCCAAATATTATATCGTGCAGCAAGAAACATTGAAATCTTTTGGGAGAAAGAATCACGAAATCTCTTTTGTTGACGGCAAAAGCCTATCGAAAACATACGGGCAACGGCTCATTTGTTTTGTTGATTTGGGGAAAAAGTTTGGAAGACTGTAAAAAAACTTGGAAGACTGTAGCACCCAAGAAAGATGATGTCATAACACTGTATATAGCATATGATGTTTTAAAAGTATGAANGGGGAAAAAGTTTGGAAGACTGTAAAAAAACTTGGAAGACTGTAGCACCCAAGAAAGATGATGTCATAACACTGTATATAGCATATGATGTTTTAAAAGTATGAAAACTCAATGTGTCTGTGTATATGTATATGTACATATACATATGCATATGTATATGTACATGTATAAGTATAAGTATATGTGCATATGTAAGGTCTAGGTACATGTATACTTGTATGTATGTATGTATGTATGTANGTACATATACATATGCATATGTATATGTACATGTATAAGTATAAGTATATGTGCATATGTAAGGTCTAGGTACATGTATACTTGTATGTATGTATGTATGTATGTATGTATGTATGTATATATATATATATATACGTATAGGTATATGTAAATGTATATGCATATGTATATATGTATATGTATATGTATGTGTATGAGTAAATAAATAAATAAATGTATATATATATATATATATATGTATGTATGTATATGTATGTGTATGAGTATGAGTATATATATATATGTATATGTATATGTATATGTATATGTATATGTATATGTATATGTATATGTATGTGAACATGTATGTGTATGTGAAACCTCGAAACCTCGAAACTCGCTTTCTTATCAGGGCCTTGCAGGAAACAGGNTATATGTATATGTATATGTATATGTATGTGAACATGTATGTGTATGTGAAACCTCGAAACCTCGAAACTCGCTTTCTTATCAGGGCCTTGCAGGAAACAGGTCGGCATCGTCGTCGAGGAGGCCTTCATTCCGAAGTGCTGCGATAGCACCGTGACAAGAAAGTGCTGCGATAGCACCATGACAAGCATCTTAATTGCGTGCTGCGATAGCACCATAACAAAGTGCTGCGATAGCACAGCCAAAGATTCTTCGGTTAATTGAAATGCTGCGATAGCATAGGGGCAGCCCGGAGTAGAGTGCTGCGATAGCACAGCCAAAGTAATTAAATTGCTGCGATAGCACAGGGGCAGCCCGGAATAGAGTGCTGCGATAGCACAACCAAACATTCAGGTGAAAGTGCTGCGATAGCACAGGGGCCAGCCCGGAGCAAGAAAAACGGCAAGTGCTGCGATAGNATAGCACAGGGGCAGCCCGGAATAGAGTGCTGCGATAGCACAACCAAACATTCAGGTGAAAGTGCTGCGATAGCACAGGGGCCAGCCCGGAGCAAGAAAAACGGCAAGTGCTGCGATAGCACAGCCAAAGACTTGGTGAAAGTGCTGCGATAGCACGGACAGAAGGGAGTGCTGTGATAGCACAGACAAAATGTGCTGCGATAGCACGATCGAGTTTCAGAGTCTCCATCTCTCATTCTCCCTCTCTCTCTCGCTCTCTCNGTGCTGCGATAGCACGGACAGAAGGGAGTGCTGTGATAGCACAGACAAAATGTGCTGCGATAGCACGATCGAGTTTCAGAGTCTCCATCTCTCATTCTCCCTCTCTCTCTCGCTCTCTCTCTCTCTCTCCCCCACCCGCTCTTCCCTCTAGCAGGTGCTATCGCAGCACCTTGGTGTCCTGCAGGTGCTATCACAGCACCTCGGCGTCCTGATAGGTGGTACGGGCCCCAGCTGTGCTCAAGTGCATTCTACGACTCTACTCTAAACTAGAGCTTGCAGTGAGGACAGACCTGGTAGTGCATGTTCAAGCGGTTGTCGTTTTCACTCCCAGCCAAGCCCCCAACATAGCAACAGCTTGCAAAACGCATGCCTCCAACGACGCCAGAACCATCTCCGGACCTCGGTGGCGAGCAGGATGAGGCAGCAAGGAAAGCAGACGTGTCCAATGGCCTCTCAATAGCCTGTGTTGTGCATGTGTCTGCAGGTGCAGCAGGCATTTTTTTTCTTCAGAAGCCGGGCCAGTGTCTCGGACTCAGTGCCCACTGCACCTCGACATCGTGATAGGACGGTTGCCACCATACTGTGAACACAGAATGTCTGAGAACCAGGCAGTTCGGCATCGACATATCATGTCGTCATGCTGCCCCCTCCTGCTTGCTCAGTGCATAGAGAGCCCAGGGTGTGAATGGATATCATGTTGCGCATGAGGTCCTCTGGCTTGGCGATCTCATCGACGTCTGACATTGGCATGTCCTGGAGCTGTTCAGTGCTGTCCCGAGAGGTGACAATTCAATGCCATGTGTTCCCAGCCTCCGAAAGCACCACACTCGTAGGGGAAAGATCCTTCGGACGTCATACTTAGATTGCCTTGACAGCTAACTTGCCCACAGATAAACCCGAGACCTGCACCTTCATCTCCGCTTCACCAGATGCCTTGCATAATTGGATTCTGGCGTTGGTCGGTTCAGCTTTAATAAGCAAGCTCAAAGCGGAATGATATCCGTTATATCGGCCTCCGGCTCCGTTTCGGAAGATCGTTCCTTCAAGATACACAATTGAACTCATACCGACAAGTAGGACTTTGGGCCTCTCCAGCTGCCAGCCCAGGTTCATGGAAACGGGCCTGAGAATCGTAGGTGAAGGGTTGCAGCAATTCTCATATTCCGTCCCCAAGCCTCCATAGCTTGGAGCTCCAAGCGCAGCTTCTCATCATGATCGTCATCACTCTCCTTTATCTTGAGACGGGCTCTATCCAGACCAGAAATCTTGCCAGCCTGAGGTCAGAACCGTGCTTTCAGAGCGAGCTCGCTTGCTGGGATCCTTCAATGAAGTCCAAGNTATCTTGAGACGGGCTCTATCCAGACCAGAAATCTTGCCAGCCTGAGGTCAGAACCGTGCTTTCAGAGCGAGCTCGCTTGCTGGGATCCTTCAATGAAGTCCAAGGCTTAGCATGCTCTGAAGAATCACTATCTGTCCTTCTGCGTCTGTTCATCTGTCTGCCGAGCCTGAATTAACAGTTAGCTAGGAGAGCTATGTCAACCGACATGAAATAGCATACGGGTCTGCCTCCACAAGCTGACGTCGCAGCTCGGCCTGCCACGGAGTTGTTGTTTTACTGCCGCTGTTGTGTANAACAGTTAGCTAGGAGAGCTATGTCAACCGACATGAAATAGCATACGGGTCTGCCTCCACAAGCTGACGTCGCAGCTCGGCCTGCCACGGAGTTGTTGTTTTACTGCCGCTGTTGTGTACTGCTTGCAGCCCGGGCCTTCTGAGTCATCAGCGTCCTGATCTGTTGGTGACTCTTTTTTAGCAGCTTCTCGCTCTTGTCGTACAACCGGTTCATGACACAGTGCTCCTGGCAGCTGAAGTGATGATGCACAGGGGCGACAAAACGAATCCCGAGTCTGAGTGCTCCTCTGCCCTTTTGTCCATCTCCCGCTTGAGGTCTAGGACGGTTTGCTGGGTACTACATAACGCACTAAACAAGTCACGAAAACATTCTGAAATATTATAGGCCCGGCCTTCCTCTCTACCAACCTCTTGATGATGTCTTCTTTTTTGTCCACGTCTTGTTCAAGCTCCTGGTCGAGTCTGGGGCTCTAAGAAATGATTGGCATGCAGCTTTCAACACATGCAGAAAGTCCTGGTGTTCTGCCTTTTGCTTGGCAGCCTGCCGATACCAGTGA
>BGNK01000028.1:216783-235136 GCA_003297005.1 Symbiodinium sp. clade A Y106 | reverse complement strand
CATGACTCCACGAAGCAACATCCGGCCTTGTCGAACCACGTCCTGATACTGCGGTCCCTTCTCTGTTCAGCCTCCAGGAGCACCTGCCAAAATGATCAAGAATTCGATCCAAAAGAAAATGCTGGCATCCCTCGAACCCTCTGCTGGCCTTGCTAGAAGCTATGGATTCTTTCCGCCATTCTCCCTGGCCACTGATTCATCGATCGGGCAATAGTAATCGTCACTGCTGGCATGCCACGCTGTGGCCTCCATTTGTGCGATTGCAGCCAGGTGTTTCACTTCGCCGGTGTCCTGGCAAGATGTCTGTCTACTACCAAAACTCCCAGCAGTTTGCCCGAACCTTCATGATCTGGCATTCTTGCAGCTCTGCTTGTGTTTGCCGAAGGGTCGCCTGTCATGCTTTGCCACCATGTCTGTCTACTACCAGAACTCCCAACTCTTTCCAACCCAGCCTCTGTTGCTTCTCGTGCTGCATTGGACGAGAGCACACTCATCTCCATCATCTGTGTCTCTGCCCTCGTCTGCTGGCATTGCTCCAGCTCTTGGCGCTGCCATTGATTCACCTAGCAAGCAGATTCGATCTATTTGTGTGGGGACATGATGCAATCANCATTGCTCCAGCTCTTGGCGCTGCCATTGATTCACCTAGCAAGCAGATTCGATCTATTTGTGTGGGGACATGATGCAATCAATTCGGCATAGATCAAAGCAAATCGCCTCCCGGAGAGAGCGGCACTCCTGGGTCAAGGCACCCACTTGCTCCGTGGTGCGTGTCAGCTCCTGGCAGGTGTAGTAGTAGTGGTAGTAGTAGTAGTAGNACTCCTGGGTCAAGGCACCCACTTGCTCCGTGGTGCGTGTCAGCTCCTGGCAGGTGTAGTAGTAGTGGTAGTAGTAGTAGTAGTAGCAGTAGTTGTAGTAGTGGTCGTGGTAGTAGTAGCAGAAGTAGCAGCAGCAGCAGCAGCAGCAGCAGGAGTAGTCGTAGTAGTAGTAGCAGTAGTAGTAGTAGTAGTAGTAGCAGTGGTCGTAGTAGCAGTAGTTGTAGTAGTGGTCGTGGTAGTAGTAGTAGTAGTAGTAGTTGTGGCAGCAGCAGCAGCAGCAGCAGGAGTAGTAGTAGTAGTAAGTAGTAGTAGTAGCAGCAGAAGTAGTAGTAGTAGTAGTAGTAGTACCACAAGAACTAGTAAGTAGAAGTCGTCGCGGTCCTCTCGGAGCGGCAGCCGGTTGGCTTCTCTGCGGGCCTGNAGTAGTAGTAGTAGTAGTAGTAGTACCACAAGAACTAGTAAGTAGAAGTCGTCGCGGTCCTCTCGGAGCGGCAGCCGGTTGGCTTCTCTGCGGGCCTGTGCCTCATTCCTTGGGTCTGTCGGCGCACGTGGGGCTGTTTTCGGCCGCTGCTTCGGCAGGGCGGGGCGTTGCCAGCCATGCCACTGGTTGGATGCCATGGTGTCTGTTGTGCTACGACTCGAACTTACCAGCTGTCGTTTACTTGGAGGCCGAGGGTCACTAGTTGTCGCTTCTCCTGGTCCTGCTGGTCTTGTTGGTCTAGGTGTCTTCATGCTTTGGAGCACTCTTATCTTCATGCTTTCGAGCACTCTGATGCAACGGCAATAGCAAAAACAGTAGGAAGCATCCAGTAATTGCGAGCCGTTCCCATGCCGATACCAAGGTCCTGGCGCACTGCTTCGACCGGCAAGGGGCCTGGTTCACATGCACACCGCCCCAACATGCACNAGCATCCAGTAATTGCGAGCCGTTCCCATGCCGATACCAAGGTCCTGGCGCACTGCTTCGACCGGCAAGGGGCCTGGTTCACATGCACACCGCCCCAACATGCACACCGAGCCCCACAACAGCCCTGGCAGTCTGCCTTCTCCCGGTGCAATGGCACTGACAAACCCCGCAAGAAGCATCCAAGAATTGCGTGTAATCTCGTCTGGAGACACAAATTCAAGCCTGGCCAGCTTGATACCAAGGCTCTCTGATTCTGATGTTGTTATTAGCGATGACCTTACCACCGCCGACTCAGGTCCTGGCACAAAGCTTGGAAGTGCCCGGACCCCAGCTTGAAGCTGATGTTCTTCCTGGCGGGTTGTGCGTTTTTCGTGGGTTTTGGTGCGGGAGTCCGCCTATTCTCAAAAANAGTGCCCGGACCCCAGCTTGAAGCTGATGTTCTTCCTGGCGGGTTGTGCGTTTTTCGTGGGTTTTGGTGCGGGAGTCCGCCTATTCTCAAAAAAGGCGGACTGCCGCTCTCATCTAGTCTTCAATACTACATAGAAGCCAGTCACCGCTCATGCAAAGCTTATCATTATGCTCATCTGATCACGCTGTCCTTCTATGCCGACGCTGCTGCTTGCTCTAAACTGTAAGATTTTACGCACCCTGTATCAAGCGAGACCCTGACCTGCCAGCTATCATGGTGAAGAGGTGTCCTCCGGGAAAGACCAAGAAGCAAAAGGGCCTCAAGCTGGGAAAAGCAGCAGTGCTCACGGGCCCTCTATGGAACCTATGGCTTCAGTTCGTGTTGAAGCAGGGGCCCACATGGCTGTATATTTGTCTGTTCTTGTCTCACACCCTGTGCTGCAGAGTGAGCGAGATCTTAAAGCTGACATCCAATGATTTTAATTGGCGAAACAAGACAGTCCATGTCAAGGCCATGAAGCGTGGTAAGTCTATGCAAAAGCCAATGTTGCAGCCAATGTATGCAATCCTCCTGAAATTGAGAAAGAATGGAATAAAACGCAACCGACAAAGACTGGCTGGAGCTCGTGGACAGATTGTCTACAAAGACAAATGGATGTGGCCAGTGAACGGCCCTCTTTTTCCCAGTGAAAGGGCTGACTCCAAAGAAGTTATCCGAAACAAGGACACAGCGTGTAAGGCTGTGGCACGGCTGCGCAAAAAGTTCGTACCACCTGCCAAGTATGTGCTGGATCCGATGCAAATACGCACCCACTCAGGACGACATACTTTTGTGAATCAGTTGAAATGCGCAGTGGTGGCAGACACAGTCGGCATGAAGATGGCACGAATCGCTGATCACAGGCCAGGCACACCATGACCCCTTTCTCACACTAGAAAGTTGCCTGCACCCTGCTTGGAGGACCTGGCTGGGGTATGGTGAGCTGACAGATTCCCAAGTAGCAGCTGCTCTCACACAGAGCAGAAAGCTTGGAGCAGCACTGAAAGCTACATACACCACGAAGCGGAAGTGATAGATGCATGGTGGCTCCGAACCCAGTCCTTGCCAGCTCACTGCCGGGAATACTAAAGTGTAGAAACCTAATCTAAGCCCCGGGGCTCAGGTTCCGGCACGAAGGTTGCTGGCAAGGGGGCTGGTCATGAACAGTGACATTACACCTCAATGGCTTGCGTGATTGTTTAATGCACCTACTACTTCTTAATTCGCCAATGCTACAGTGGTTACTCACACATGAAGGATTCTGCACAGGTGCCTGTTGCTGGCAAGAAACAGTGTGTGATGCCACGACCCATGGCCAGTCGCCTGCCCACCTGACAGTCCCAAGAAGAAGCTGCTAAAACCCGAACAGAACAATTTTTCAGAGCCACTGTCAACTTTCTGAGGCCAGCTCTCTTCTGTTTCAGCACGTCATCGTCGAAGCCGCTGCCTGAGACGTGCTTCGAGCTTGACGGTGAAGCTACAGGTGCAACATACGATTCCGTCTTGCACTTGCAGCCGACCATGTCTCGAGACGGTGAAGCTACAGCTACAACGTACAATTCCCAGTAGCACTTGCAGCCGAGCATGTCTTGTTTTTGCATCGCCAGGCATCGCTCACTCGTGGGAACAGTTCGGGCCCACAGCTTTTCTGGAATTTCTGGGCGCCTGCAGCATCCATACAAAATCGCAGGCTGAAAGCTCAGCGACCGGTGCATCCGAAGAGTGCTGTGCATCTCATTTGTAACTCATAAGGATCGTCTCGCATGAAGGGTTGGGGCCTATGGTCGGTAGCATCCCTTGAAGGTTGTGATCTGTCTGCACCGGGCACTGCTTCAGAATCAGAGCTTCAGAAAACTGCCGTTTGGCAGGTTGAAGGTCTTCCGGGCGACGACAACTGGGCGCACTGGGGTCAGGCCCTTGCCAGTCACTTTGCACTGCCACATGATCTCAAGAAGTTCACAGGCGGTCAACTGCTTAGCTGGCACGGCCGCAGAGAAAGCACCCTGCAGTGTCGCTGTAGCCGCCTTTTCCGCATCTGTCAGTGGCGCTGCACAGTAGCACACACGTGCCACCTGCTCGAACACATGCTCCGTCAAACTGCTGTTCTTCTTCCTTGGTCAGCAGCTGCTCAAAGTTCTTGACACGCACATGAGTCACATGTACATAGATTTATCAATAACTCATTCACTGGCAAACCTTGTGCAAACACTGGTATTGTGCCAGGTCTCTCATGGTATGCCACCTTGCACTTGTCCAAGTTGCTTTCGGAGACAAGGAACTTTGAGATGGTCTGAAGCTTGTGGTCAATTAGGACCCTTGTGCTGCCATCCTTGATAGACCACTCGACCTCGCCCATCTCTTTGATCTGCTCCTCTGCTTTCATGGTGCGGTATTTGCCCTTGTTGTAGCCTGTAATGATGTGCCCCTCATCGATTTGAACCTAGGATGTCGTGGGGGCTTGGCAGCCGCGCTTTCATGGCTGTTGTTGACATGAGGGGCAGGGGGCAAAGGCTGAGGGGAGTGAGTTCGGGGAGTGAGTGAGGGGTGTGAGTGTGGGGTGTGAGTGATGGAGTGAGTGAGGGCCCAGGAATTCGGGAGGCCGGCGGTCAGACTACAAGAAATTTATGCAAATAGGAGACTGCATCCTTGCTGGGGTTGAGCAGGTAGAGCCCGGAAGGCAAGAGGACGAGTTTCACGGGCTCGGCTGAGCCCTCTGCCACCTTGAGCGAAACGATGTGCGCCTGAAAAGCTTATGGAAAGCAACTCTGAACTGGCGATGAAAACTGACTGCAAACATTAGCCCTACCTCCAAGAGCTTGGTCTCGGCGGGCAACTCCGACAATGGGCTCGTCTCCACCGTGACTCGAGCCTTCTTGGCAGGCGCAACTCCACCGAAAATCCCGGGCCGCTTGTTGCACTCTGTGGAAGTCACTCCCGATGGAAGCTGAAGCAGTTCCGCCAGCTTGTCATGCATCTCACGGAAGGCCATGCCAAAGTCAGTATCATGATACCACTGCTTGGTCAGCTCCTCGGGCACGCATGGAAGGTACTGATTACTGTCACCGACTTTCGACTTGCCGAGTCGGGCGAATGTCGGAAACTGTGGCTGCACGGGCTTCTTGTCGTTGGGCAAAGGGCCCGAGCACCTGGCATGCTCCAATCGAATGGAAACTTTGCATGAAACATATTCCACACTTCATCCTCGGATGCTCCCTGCCTTGAAAAGCCATCGACTTTCAACTTTCCATCCTTGAAAAGCGAGACCAGCTCGCTTTGAACATGCGAGCGCAGCCACTCTTCATGGCCCTCATCCATGCAGACCACCGTCATATGCATGGCGGTGGAGCNATCGACTTTCAACTTTCCATCCTTGAAAAGCGAGACCAGCTCGCTTTGAACATGCGAGCGCAGCCACTCTTCATGGCCCTCATCCATGCAGACCACCGTCATATGCATGGCGGTGGAGCTCTTCTCACGAACATGGGCGAAAGCCTCAGCAGGCAAACGCTTGCATGCACACAGCAATCTCAAAAAAAACATACCGGCTTGGGTGTGCTACTCAGACCAGCGTCCAAGACAAACTCGGCNCTTCTCACGAACATGGGCGAAAGCCTCAGCAGGCAAACGCTTGCATGCACACAGCAATCTCAAAAAAAACATACCGGCTTGGGTGTGCTACTCAGACCAGCGTCCAAGACAAACTCGGCATGCATCGGAAACAAGTCGACGAAGTCGACTCCCATCCTGTTCGTGAAGTCGACACCAGCCTCGATGCATGCAGCGATGCCAGACTACACTCAAAAGCGATGCCGTCAAATGTCCNCGGCATGCATCGGAAACAAGTCGACGAAGTCGACTCCCATCCTGTTCGTGAAGTCGACACCAGCCTCGATGCATGCAGCGATGCCAGACTACACTCAAAAGCGATGCCGTCAAATGTCCATTAAAGACGAGACACCAGCAGGCCCTCCAGTGTCGCCTGCGCGGCCGTCACACCGATCTGGCACGCCTTTGCGGCACCTCTCGCATGGCTGTCATTCACGATTGTCTCCGGCAAAGCAGACGTGTCCAAGTTCTCGATCATCACCATGTCTCGCGGGGCCAGATGAGGGCCTGCCTGCGCAACTTCAGCATCAACGAGCTGGCTTGTACGCCAGAACTTGGCCCCTTCACCCGTGGTGGATGCCGCCATCATGAAACGACCCGGATAGAGGAGGGGACGCTCGTCTCGCGAATCCTCACGGCTACATCTTAGACACGAATCGGGAAGTTGGAGGGAAGCACTTCCCACGTGCACTTCATTCTGTATTTAAACTTTGCATGATCTAAAGCAGCCAGGCAGCGCAACGCTTCGTGAATTTCACGGAGAACCTTCGGTCCAGATTCAGCGTGCCGAAGCTGGAGAGGGCTTTCAAAACCTGGTGCTCTTCCATGAAAATGTTCCCCTTCTTGTAGCTGAACACCGGGAGCAGGACAACCCCGAGTCCCAAGCGATGCGTGGAAACCAGATTGCCAGCAACCTTGTATCCAGCCGACTGCTGCTCACTCTTGATCATGGAAAGTGAGCAGGCATTCAGCAGTGCCACAGGAACCATGCTCTCCGGTGGCATCTGCAGCTTCTTCTCGGCGTGGACCCGCTGTGAAGCCAACTCTGTAAGCAGCACTGCAGCACTGTCACGGCTTGGGCTCCAGCAGGTGATCGTCAGATGATTTTTCGTCCATGCACTCACTGCTGCGGTTGCCTCATCCCACTGAGCACGCTTCCAGCGAGCCTCTTCATGCTGCAACTTCGCTTCATAGCCAACCAGGGAGCTGGTGTAGACCTGCCAGCTCTCGGAGTCCAACTTCAGCTCCTCCATCAGAAGCTCGAACTTCTGTTTCTTCACCTTCTTCTCTCGCTCGTCCACATCAGCTGCACTCGGGGCACCAGGAACAGGAAGCCTGGAAGCGCCAGTCTTATCCAAGATAGACTTCAGACCTGATTGGGCGATGGACCACTGTGAGAGCAAGAATCACAGCAACATGAGGGCTCCTGAGTGCTGCCAACAAGTAGCTCGGGTTGTCACGCAACTGAAATGAATCCAGCTTCTCCTGGACGGCACTGCTGAGCTCGATTTCGACTGCAGTATCTCCATCCGCAAAGCGCTGCCACCACCTAGGCTATTCATAGGGATTCACCAGGCTAGGGTCGGTTGTCAAAACCAACCTCCGACCTGCATTTTGTAGCTACTCGCTGCCCAGCACATTTCTCACTCTGTGAAAGCACTCTGGCATGGAAACCAACATACAACCGACAGTAATACAGCCACGTCTGCACGCCAACATAATTAGTGAGCATGCCATTGCCATGTGAGAGTAGATCCCATGCCTTCCTTTCTCGGTACGCACGAAATGCATCCACATAGACACATAGTCACACTCTCACCAAAACCCACATTGAACATCAGAAAGAACTATCATGAAGGTTCACATGACTCGTTTTGAGGGCCAGGGGTCAAAATGCTGGAAAATATGAAAGGCGCCAGCAATATATGCATCGTGTTCTCTATACTACTTATACATGCGAAGTCCATGTGATGATCGTTTGCCAGCATCGTTGGACTAGATTAATTAAATTAAGTATGCATTGTCTTATCCTACGACACCTGGGGCTCCCACGCATCTACTTCCTCTTGGGCGTTGGGAATCGTTCGCAACACTTCCAAGCCAAGCGCTGAAGCAGCAGCGCACACCTCCGCTTTCTCCTCGATGATCGACTTGGGCAATTTGCCCTTCTGAACGCTGGTCCTGTGCTGTTGCCGGATCATCTGGATGAACAGTTCAAAGCTGTGCGAGCTGACAACCAGACGTGATCGCCATGGCGAGGTCTTCGAAAGCCTTGCGGTAAAAGCGGCGCCTGGGTAAAGCTTCTTAGAGCTTAGCGCATCGTCAGTGAAGGGGGACCCTTCGTAGGAAAACTCGCTAACGACGGAGTGGATCAGCTCCAGGTGAACCTTGTCGATGCCCAACAGGGTCTGGACAGCCCCCTGCTTTCTCCCTGACACTTGATCTGCTTTCGGGGCTCTCGCGTTCCAAAGCCTCAAAGTTTCCTGTGGATCCGAAGACCCAACGGAACTGAGTCCGTAGACGAAACTAATCGCACTAGGCGCTTTGCGAATCTGACCGCGATGACTTGTGCTGAGGTTGTAAAACCTCAGAGGTTGTGCATATGAGTGGTTGTCAGTAGCATCCTAGAAAAACAACCGGGATCTGCGAATGATTGTGTGAAATCACGAACAAGTAGCAACCGGTCCCGCGGTGAGCTGAACTTCAGAAGCTTGCACGAGATGCGACTCAAACTTTGCCAGAGGATTGGTGCCTTGAACATAAAACGCACATGATGCCACGGACCATGGAATCGGAAGTAAGTCGTGTCACTGTCTGCAGCGGGGACACTGCGTCACACAGCACCATGCTGTGCTTCTTCATGTAATAGAGGAATGCAAGCAGTGACAATGTCCGGGTTTGGGATTTCACGTGTTCAAGACTCCAGTCAGGGATCTTCTCGTCGGGGGACATATCCTGCCACAAGACTTGGGCTTCAATATATGTTCACGCGTAGCATTCTTCCACGAATCACACACGCACACAACACAATTTCATCCCAGGCACATGGTAGTGGAACAGCAACGGCTCTGTCTCACTCAAGAAGCCCTCTGCAGGGAAGCGTCCAAACAACTTGCGTGACGCATCCAGTGACGGTGGCTCTCTCAGACTGGCGGAGGTTGCAAAGGAAACCTTGTTGATGGAAATCGACACACATGCCGTATCTCCTTCCTTGCCGGGGAGTGTGCACGGCACATCACCCGCCTCCTGGTTCTGCAGCGCTGCCAAGCTAGGCACTTGATCTTGGATCCAGACTGAAAACTCTTGTTGCATCACCTGTGTACGCAGCATCGACTGCAAATACTGACGGACGCCGCCGTAACCTGAGCGCTACTACACTGCTCACTATGATGCAAGGCTTTGCACGATTCGATACGAAGAGGTCCAAGAGGCGACTGACTTCGTCGGATAAGTTCTCCACAAAAGCATCGTTGCATGCCGGCTGCGGAGCACTGGGCTCCAGATTCCACAAGGAAACTGCAGACGAAAGAGCACTTGTGGATTCGGCTCCGTCAGTCGCATCTGCTGCCTGATTAGGATCAGACACAGCTGCTGCCTGGGGGGGGGGGCATTGCTCGCCATATCATCCACACTCACCGACGACATCCCAGATCGGATGACAAATCTGTCCATGCTCAAGCAAATGGCCAGGGACTTTGGGACGCATAGTCGCAACCCGAGCATACACTCACGGCGAATCAGATTTCAGAATCACGGCTTTTCCATTCTGAGTCTGCCAAATCCGAACTGTACCGGCCCGGCCGCTCCGAACCGAAGCCTTGAATTAACACCTGGCACAGACTCGAGGACAAAGTGGCCAATGGAATTTTCGACCGGATTTATTGTTTTTCGGTCGATCTCCCCGAACAGCCCCTGCCAGGCTAGACCTAAGCTAAGAGCCATGCCAGCCGAAGTCACGATCACAGATTGGCAACCCGGAGATCGACCGAAATCCATGGATTTCCGCCGATCTCCCTTCTCACGCTAAACCCCTCGGCCGAAAATGGATCAGGCCGACTCAACACCGACATCGGCTGAAACACCACTCCACATAATAAGAACGACCGAGATCCATGGATTTCGGTCGTTCTTCATGTCCAATATTGTACTTAGGACTTCGGCTGATTTGGCTCCAAACGTGCCCGAATGCTCCTGTAATCTTCAACCGCACAGTCGGCGATGGCCTCACACAACTCTTTGGGGTAGTACTGGCACCAAGTGCTAAGCCTAATGCCCTCTTGGCTGCCCTGGATTCTCTCGTGCTTTGAATGGTGCCCCTTGCAAAATTGGCCGTTGAATCGCCGGTAAACATGGAGCGAATTAGTCAGGAAACAGGTTCTCTTCTGAATTGGAACCCCATTCGGGGAGCGCAACCCAAACAGGCACATGTCGAAGACACACTTGTATGGAGCTTCCAACGCAAGAACCTTGGAGTCACATAGCAGGCTCAGCCAGTGCCTGAGGCATGCAACCTGCCATGATACGTCTTCTCCACTTCTAACTAAAACCGAATCAGTCAAGTCACACTCGGTCGGTTCCACAGCTCTGAAGTCTGGGGGTGCTCGATGCAAAAGATATGGTCTAGTTGCTTTTGCATCATGCAAACCCATGCTGTCACATCCACAAGATCCAAGGCCTGATGCAAATCCGACACAGCCTTCCCATAAGGAATTCTGTTCCAGTTGCTGATTGCCAGGGAAGATAGCTTCGTGCAAGGTGGGCTCGCCATTACAAAAATCGGCTGGCATGATATCTGGTCATCTAGACAGGACCGCTGGGAATTCTGTTGCGAGAGGTCCCAGCCCAATTTCACATCGAATGATCGGGATGGCGAGTATCCGCGCTCTTGCAAAACATTGCTGATGCGTGGAGGACTGAATAATTCCCAGAGCAGATGCCGCACGGGTTCGTTGTAACTTCTGACAACAACCCCAAGGTCCAGCCGATCTTGTAAAAGAGGAAACGGCATGGAAGGCCTCACTCTTAAGGTCTATTTCTTTACCTGCTACAGGACTCTCCGTAAAAAAGGAGCGTGGTTCTTGTCACCGCTGCTGAGGGCCGAACGTCCCGTCGTAGTCTCGGCAACATTGTGCTAGTGATTTGGGATGCTTGGTCGGCTTTTTGCGAGGCTTCCTGACCTTCAACTTGGCATTGGGTGGGTCATCACAGACTGGAACGTCTTCTACTTCACTCGGGAGGTCCACGCCGTCATCATCTGATGGCAGCTCCAGCTCCATATCAGTCATACCCCTCGAAGTCAGGGCATCTACACGATATACCCTTGAGATCCCATAGCAGAATCAGACATGATAAGATCACAACTGGCTGCTGCTGAAGCATGAGGGCACTTCTCTGGCACTGCACACACAGTGTTTTGCTGTGTCTTCACGCCTGCTGCCTCAGAGACAGCACTGTGCTGATCACCACCCACCAGAGCAGAATCTCTCCAGCCAAACAAAGCTGGCAGCAGCACATTGCAGTGAGGCAATGTACCAAAAGGCATGCGAAAACATGCTTCCACCCACGTGTGAGCAGTGGCTACCAATAGCCAATCGTGTATTTGTCTGATCTGATCCTAACCGTGATGTTTCACTATGGGCCTCAGAGGACATAACCAACTGCTCGCACGATGAACCCACTTTCAGGGTATCACCCTCAATGAACCAGAATGTTCAATTAACTATATATAGACCTGACATGACATGGGCAACTGCTCGCACGATGAACCCACTTGAGGATGTCA
Source organism: Symbiodinium sp. clade A Y106 (assembly GCA_003297005.1). Classification (NCBI taxonomy): domain Eukaryota; class Dinophyceae; order Suessiales; family Symbiodiniaceae; genus Symbiodinium; species Symbiodinium sp. clade A. Next base: position 223,575 of record BGNK01000028.1, on the reverse strand, counting down.
CCCTCACTCTCCGCGGCCACGGCCTCTGCCACGGCCTCGACCACGAGGTCGAAAGTCAGGCCTCCTGCATTGCGCGCAACCTGTGGACTTGTAGCGGCACTTCGAGCACCCAAGGTTCAGCTGCAAAGGCTGGGCAGGTGGCGGCAGCTGCACCCGCCTCTCGGCCACGCCAGGGGCCAGTCCTGCCGGCACCTCTGCTGGCACCTCTACCCTCTCAGCTGCCGCCTCCACCCTCTCAGCAACGGCCCTCTCTGCAAGCACGGCCACAGCTGCTTCTGGGACCTCCGGTCCAGCTGCAGCTGGACGCTCCACTCCGTGTTTCGCCTTGGCTTTGGGCCTGGATGCTGCCGGAGCAGCACGCTTGTTGCCGCTGGGGGGCTTTGGCCTTGCCACGTTGGCCACAGAAATGTGTCGAGGGGCTCCTGGGCCAAACCGCTCCCACCTCAAGAGCGACAATCTATAGCGTGCTGGGGCGAGCTATTGACAGCTATTGCACAATAGAGTGTCTATGTTGCCAAGCAAGATGCCCCTCAGGTGAGCAGTAGTTCACCACAGACCGCACCATGTGTGATGGGTCACACCATCGTAGCACAGAAATATCTGGCATCTTGGTGGGATCCTCAGCCAAATTCGTTGCCTCAGACCAAAAGCAAGCAGCCGAAACTGGCCTTAGAAGGACTTCGATTCGTCCAATTTAGCATGCTTCACTCCTTGTTGGGAATGACTGACGACTTCACAACAAGATTGAAGCTGGGAGATGCACCATCAGGTTGCAAAGATATGCTGCAGCCCTCTGCAGGAACCATGGGTCGGCCGCAACATACTTGGCAGTCTTCTCGTACCTAAAAGGCGTCTCTGAGCAGCAGCCTAGAAACGAAAGCTAACAATTCAATGTCCACACACTGACTCAGGGTTGTACTCCTTGATCTTGTCAGCACTCAGCTGGAGTCGGGCAGACTGCTTCATAGGCTCCGCAGCCAATCTCTCCATCAGGCGATAAGGCATGACCACCATCGGAACTTGAGCAAGACAATCTGAGCAGCTCAACTCCTTGGCCATAAGGACTGCATCACACGGATGCTCCTCCTCTTCGAAACATGACTCGATCGACCATCCACCTTCATATCGATCAATGTCCTGCTGCACCGAAGCAGAAGCACACGGTGCTGATGGTTTAGGAACAAACTAACTCAATGAATGTGGGCTTCTGAAATCTCCTCTCGTCGAGCAAGCCGCCACGCATGGCACACGTCCATGCCCTTTCCATCTGCTTGCCGTGGATTCGGCACGAGGCCGGAGATGTTGATGGGCAAGCAATTGACCCAATCCTTGATGTTCGAAGCTGTGTTCAGGATCACCACCTGGAGCTCCCGCCCACGGGCAGGCCTGTACCGGGTTCTGATACAGTCAGCCACGTCCTTCCAGGGACCACATATCCAGACAGGTTTCTCAGCAGGATATGTCGTGAAGGCAGATCGAAATCTCGGTGCAACCCGAAGTCATGCTGTTTTGAATTACTCTTGCAGAATGCAAGCCTCGATGGTCTGCAATGTAGGACCGCCATCCAATGCCGAAAACATGACAGCAAAGCGTTGGTCCAAACCGTTGTGGGTATGACCCACGGGCCCGTGCAGCTGTGTTACGCTGCGGAACCTGGGTTGGCATCTGGTCCCACTGGGAGAGCTTGTGTGCTTCAATAATGGGTCCGAGGCTCTTCGATTGGCATATCATCAGTGCATTCGTTTTGAGGAAGACTTGATTTTTGTGTTCCCGGCTGCAATTGTCCACCTGGGCAAAATTTCTTGTGGCAGGAACAATCCAAGAACCAAAAAACAGATTACAGACGACTGTCGCAGATCAGTAGAAGTGCCTCCAGGACTAGGTGCTTGGGAACCTCGGTCTTGCGCCCATTGAGGATATCCTCGGCCATTTCCAAAGACTTGAGCATCACAGTCGTCTCCGTTGAGCTGTCACCCGCCACATCCGGTTGCAGCAGCCAAAAGATCTCCACCACCTCACAAGTAAACGATGCAGCTCAGAACAATACGAACCTCAACCACCACCTAGTTGACACTCCTGTCCAGCGATAGAGCAAAGTGACGCCATGAATAATGCAGCCGATCACGTGGCAGTGCGGTCGCCACAAATTGCTGAACCCTTTCGACTGCGTGAGGTCCAGGCAATTGCGAGGCAGAAGTGTCTTTGCCTGGTCGGCTCCATCTATGTCCAGCTTGAGGATGCCGTGGGAGCAGTCCGAAAGACCCGGCTTTGTGGCCTCTTCAGACAAAGTGTTCAGGCGTTGGCAGATCTTTCTGTGAGCCATCACCTCGCTGATATGAATCTCTTGTGCTTTGAAAAGTGGAGCTCTTTCTGAGTCCGTCAATGCTCGCCGGACCCGCACTGTGAACATCGAGCATGCGGTGCACCTTCAGGCAGCAGCTCAACTCTACTCTACACAAATGCAGGCTCCATTGTAAACTCCGCAACGCACTTGTGATCGCCTGCCTTGAGTGTTGGGAAACCTTCCGGATTCGGATGATCTTTGACCATGTGGTTTTCAGTTGCCTGGAGACACATCTGCAGAAGGTGCGGTATGAGGCGGGCTGGTCGTCCGGGGATTTCTGGGCGAAAATGAGGTAGTTCGCATACATGCACTCGTAGCTCTGATGTTGAATCCATCTCGTCTCGCGCTTGAGGCCACCTATCATCATCTGACACTCTGACTGACTCTCTGTTGCGCAAAAAAGCAAGCTCTGTTGCTGGCCTGGCTTTGTGTCAGCAGCTGCCAGTACACTGGGTTCGTCCTCCATGAAGAGGGCTTCCCTCAGGTCCACATTGTCGCAAATGCCTGCATCAAGCACACTACAGTTACACGCCTTAAAAGCGGCTTCTGTCGAAAGAGCAGAGGGCCGTGAAAAATGCCGTGCATGGGCAATTCTGTTGCAGTATCTCAGACGCCTCGCACGTAATCAGACTCCGCATCGTTGAGTTCCTCGCTTGCACAGATGTAAAGGCCACTCAAATATGAGTTCTGCTCCAGCAGCTCTGTCTCCGCAAGCGGCTCTGCCTTGCTTGCAAATAATGCATCCCAACTTGGACTTGCGACCTACTTCTAGGCTGTGAGCAAGAGGAAAACAAGTTGCAGCCAAGGAGCCATGTTCACATATAAATGGTGTAAATAAGCATCCACACTGGCACTGCGTGGTGCCACATGCTCATGGGTCAGCAGATGCCGGGACTTCCGCAAGTCGGGTGGCAACAATCCAGAGCCCACTGCTGCCAGGAGCCGTTCTACCTCACAGCAAGCTGTTCCAGACGGATCCGAAATCACACTTACTTCGGGCATCATGTCATGGCAAGGTGCACGTTTCTTGTTCACGCACAAGAGTCGCCAGAAGGCCTGGAAGCAGACCCGCTGGCCGATGAGCTGGTACTGCAGCTTTCCGTTGGCATCCTTGACAAAGGCATCAGGCATCAGCACGCAGAGTCTAGGAAGCCACAAATTATAATATCAGAAATGCAAACGAGATACCTGGGTGCACATCTGCAGAAGGCTCAGCAAGAAGCGGTTTTTCTCCTCCTCGTTGTAACTCTCCAAACGCTTGAGAACACGGGCCAACCGGTTCTCATGCTGGAAGGCCTTCAAGCAATCCCTGCTGCAGCATTTCCTGGCAGCAGGTGGTTGGTACTGACAAGTAGGAGCTCATCGACAGAAGCCCTGCAGCTGCTTGCTAGTGCAAATTAGACCAAGTCTCGTACATGTGCCTGCTGGGGTCACACTCTGCACTGCAATGGGGATCTGCGGGTCAAAGCCTTTCTCATCGTCTGAGGGCAGGTCAATGTCCATGGTTTCAGCTTAGAGAGCCCCTACACTTGGAGAGCCAGACAGCTCGAAGGTCATGAGTGATGCAGACGCCGTGAAGAGAGTTCATGAGTGATGCAGACGCCGTGAAGAGAGTGCACATTGACAGGTTTTGAACCCCACCACCCTTTCCCCAAATCCCCAAGCCTCCAACACACCCCCACAAACCACAAAGAGTGCAGGTGACAGTGAGCAGCTCTGAACGCAGGTCCACTTGCGTGGCTCAGTCTGAGGCAGGCAGGGGTCGCTCTCGCCGTGGTCCGGGCCTCGGGGACACGACTTGCTCTTTCGACTGCCGCTGCTTCCTACTGACGAGGCGGAACCCTCCAGCCGCACTCGCAAATGTTCAGGTCCAGGCCAATCGAAGTTTGCATGGAGACCTGACAGAGGGGGAGGGCGGCGAAAGGGGCAGGGGATTCGGCTTTCGGAGAGGCGAGTCGGAGAGGCGAGGGCAGGGGCTTGGGCTTTCGGTGGCTTCGGGGAAGCTTCAAGCAGGCACTCCTACCATGGGCCGAATGGGTTCGGGTGCCCTGGACTCCCCGAAACTCAGCGCCCAGACCCGAGGCTCGAAACCCCGAAACCCACACACAGCCGATGTTTTGCGACGTCACCCCTCGGCTGGAACACACCGGTGAAACGATGCTTCGGCTGTTCTGTGCCCTGTGCATCCCTGTGTTGAGATATCTGTGTACATGTGTGCGTGTGTGTGCTGTGTGGCTGTGTGGCTGTGTGCTGTGTGGCTGTGTGGCTGTGTTGTTCTCGGGTGGCTACCACTGCTACGGCTCTGCTGGGCGGTCGTGACACCTCATCCGGGCAATCTCCATCTGTCGAAGCTCTTCGGCCTCCTTCGCCTCAGACTCATGTTTCTGCTGCAAGAGGTCCATCTCCCTGCTTAGCTGCCTCAGCTCCTCCGAAGATACGCTGTGGTCCGACTGCCAGCTGTACTCGTCTGCCGCCCTGGCTGCCATCTTCATGCTCGACTTCTTCATCTTGATCTTCATGGTCTTCATGAACTTCCCCGCTTTCATGCTCTTCATCGCCTTCATTGTCTTCATGGCCTTCGGAGCCTTCATGCTCGGACGTTTCTCGGCCTTCGGCATCGTACCAGCAAAAAAGACTAGCAGATATCAGGCCATGGACCGAGAGGATTAGCTGGCTATGTCGGCAATGTGTTCACAGTTCGGATGGGCATTCGCAATCTGATTGTTTCAAAGACCTACATAAAGGATCGAAGCCATGTTATCAAAGTGTGTCTCAGCACTGGAAATCTAGCAAGCTCCCCCTGTTATGTTATGTGCACATCCCGGTTTGACACCTATGAACTTGCGCTTGATCACTCGTGGCCAACATGCACTGCATGCTGTCAAAACCTTTAGACCCGAAACCCTGGCCAGGCCCGAAAGGAACATCAACATCGGAGAGCCGGGCCTCGCCCACTTCCAAGACTTGTGCCAGGACCTGAGTGGTAAGGTCATCGCTTTGAAGCTGTGTGCAAGAGGACATGACATGGTGACGCATGGATGGCCGCAAGAAGTGATGCTCAAAGCACACAGACAAATTCTTCACGGCGAGTTCACAGACACTGAACAGTTAGTGGATTGCCCGGTTTTNAAGCACACAGACAAATTCTTCACGGCGAGTTCACAGACACTGAACAGTTAGTGGATTGCCCGGTTTTGGGGTGGGAGTAGTATTGCTCGACTAGATGAGAGCGGCAGTCCGCCTTTTTTTGAGAATAGGCGGACTCCCGCACCAAAACCCACGAAAAACGCACAACCCGCCAGGAAGAACATCAGCTTCAAGCTGGGGTCCGGGCACTTCCAAGCTTTGTGCCAGGACCTGAGNAAAACGCACAACCCGCCAGGAAGAACATCAGCTTCAAGCTGGGGTCCGGGCACTTCCAAGCTTTGTGCCAGGACCTGAGTGGTGGTGGTAAGTTCGTCGCTAATAACAACATCAGCATCGGGAGCCACGAGACTGCCAGGCCTATTGTGAGGCTGCCAATTAACGCACAACCGCCAGGTAGTAGACTGCCGGGGCTATTGTGGGGCTGCCCATTTNTCGCTAATAACAACATCAGCATCGGGAGCCACGAGACTGCCAGGCCTATTGTGAGGCTGCCAATTAACGCACAACCGCCAGGTAGTAGACTGCCGGGGCTATTGTGGGGCTGCCCATTTGATGCCATGCCAGGTGCCCTGCCTGGCAAGAATTCGTCTGGTCGAAGAAATGTGCCAGGACCTTGGTATCAAGCTGGCCATTCTTGGATGCTTCTTACGGGGTTTGTCAGTGCCATTGATTGCACCGGGAGAAGGCAGACTGCCAGGGCTATTGTGGGGCTCGGTGTGCATGTTGGGGCGGTGTGCATGTGAACCAGGCCCCTTGCCGGTCGAAGCAGTGCGCCAGGACCTTGGTATCGGCATGGGAACGGCTCGCAATTACTGGATGCTNGTGCATGTTGGGGCGGTGTGCATGTGAACCAGGCCCCTTGCCGGTCGAAGCAGTGCGCCAGGACCTTGGTATCGGCATGGGAACGGCTCGCAATTACTGGATGCTTCCTACTGTTTTTGTTAGTGCCGTTGCATCAGAGTGCTCGAAAGCATGAAGATAAGAGTGCTCGAAAGCATGAAGACACCTATACCAACAAGACAAGCAGGACCAGGAGAAGCGACAACTAGTGACCCTCGGCCTCCAAGTAAAAGACAGCTGGTAAGTTAGAGTCGTAGCACAACAGACACCATGGCATCCAACCAGTGGCATGGCTGGCAGCGCCCCGCCCTGCCGAAGCAGCGGCCGAAAGCAGCCACACGTGCGCCGACAGACCCAAGGAATGAGGCACAGGCCCGCAGAGAAGCCAACCGGCTGCCGCTCCGAGAGGACCACGACGACTTCTACTTACTAGTTCTTGTGGTACTACTACTACTACTACT
>BGNK01000028.1:166193-205181 GCA_003297005.1 Symbiodinium sp. clade A Y106 | reverse complement strand
CCTCTCCCCCCCGCCCCACGGTTTAGGGTTTAGGGTTTGGGGAGTTTAGGATTTAGGGCCCGACTCCCCGCCAACTACCAGACCACACCATTGGGGCCGGGATCTATACACGCACACACCAGCAACAGCAGCAGCAGCAACCACAACAACAACAACAACAAAAGCAACGGCAACAGCAGCAGCAACGGCAACACCAACAGACCCGAAACCCAACACCCTAAAACCCCCAAATCCCTAAAAGCCCTGACACCCCTAACTCTTGGAGAGCAAATGACCCTGATAAGTAGGGGTCCTAGTGGCTATATAGTATAAACCCTTTTAGGGTTCTTTTGGTTTAGGACAGCCCTAAACCCTAAACCCCTGTAAACCCTAAAACCCTAAACCCCTAAAACCCTAAACCCCAAAAACCCTAAAACCCTAAACCCCTATAAACCCTAAAACCCTACAAACCCTTGAAAGGGAGCCCTACAGTCCCCACCTAAACCCTAAACTTCCCTAAACCCGACACCCGAACAGCCCTAAAGTCCCCACAAAAAACCCTAAACCCTGAAAAGGGAGCCCTAAAGCCCCCCCCCCTGTTCTCCTAAACCCTGAACCATTATNCCCCCCCCCCCCCCCGCAAAAAAAAGCCTCCATACCATCGCCAGCAAGAGGGCCCGACTCACTGGAGGAGCTCCGCTCGGAAGCCTCAGTCGCAGGCTCCGAAATTTCATTTTAGGGTTTGGAAGGTCGGTTTAGGGATATAGGGTTTTTAGGGTTGAGGGTTTTAGGGTTTTAGGGTTTTTAGGGTTGAAGGTTTTAGGGTTTTTAGGGTTTTAGGGTTTTAGGGCTTTTAGGGTTTTAGGGTTTAGAGTTTTTAGGGTTGGGGTTTCAGGGTTTAGGGTTTCGGGTCAGGGTTCGAGGGGTTTAGGGCTTACGGATTTTGAGGTTTAGGGTTTAAAGTGTTTTTGAGATTTATGGGCTTGCGGCTCTTGAGGTTTTATTCGGGCACTGGCTTTAACCGGGATTTTAGTGCTTTCACAGTTTGGGGCCTGGGGTGGACCGCCCACAGGACCTTCACGTAGCTCCCGCTGTAGAGGACTTCCCGCAGGTCGGCCACCAAGCCAGACTTCCAATGCGACCATCTCACTCTCCTCGTCCTCGCTGCCACTGCGCCTTCCTGCACGTACTGCAAGGAACACTGACTGCTTCACGTACTTCTCCTTCTGAGCCTTTGGGAGGGCATGCCAGGCCGCGCCGACTTTTGAGAGGGTCTGCTGCTGCTTGGCGCTGCCTCTCAGGTACGCGTGTTTCTTGGCAAAAAACCTTGTATTTCTCCTAATATGGGGGCCTTAATTAGAAAAGGGTTTTGGGGCTCAGTATACTATAAGGACGCCCCACAATAGTATAGGTAATTACTTGGGCCCCTATATTAACTAAAGGGTTTATGTTTTTAGGGCTTATGTTTGGTGTTTCGGCCTCGTGAACGTGAAGTACATTTCTTTTCTTTACCTTAAACCTGATTTTTTTACCTTAAACCTGAAAGCCTAAACACCTCAACCTACATTACATCTATCTTTAGTTCTAGTTTGTGACTGTGGTTTTACCTTTCAGCCCCACCAGCTACCCGGGCGAGGGCCAAGTTAATTGCCATCCTTGGCCTGAAACACCACAAAACCCACAAAAGTCGGGCCCTAAACCCTTTACCTATCCCTACCTGTAGGCTCATACCCTACCCCTTGTTTTGTAACGTAGTTCTTTAGATAGGATCTTTTATTTAGAAAAGTAGGTAACCTAAAAAAGGGGTAGGGTATGAGCCTACAGGTACATCGAAATTGAACCTTCAGCCCTTGTAGTGCCCTTCAACCCTAACAAAGAACCCGTCAACATAAAGCCCTTACAGAGACCCCAAAAGGAACCCTTTCGGGGACCTGATGGACGAATCCTTTCTCCCAAGCAGCTGAAGCAGATGTCGCAGGCTTTGCCTTAGCTCGGGAAAATATCAGGTTGGGGCTTTGGGTTCAGGGTTTATTAGGGTTGTCACCGGGTTGTGGCCAGGGCTTAGGTTTATGCTTTCGAGTTGGGGTCTAGGGGTGTGAGTGAAGTTCTTGTGCTATGCTATTGCAGCACACTTCAACATCCGACTCCACTTAGTACCCAGAGGCCCCAAAGTAGTTCCTTTTTGGGGTTACCTTATAGGATTCTATATATGAACCCCCAAAAGGAGCTACTATGGGGCCTATGGGTAGATACGGCCTCCTACTGTTGATGGACAAAATCCTGCATGACCCATAATAAGGAATATACCATAATTCCCATAGTTTAGAGTCCTTAAGGTCATGCAGGATTTTGTCCATCCACCGTATGTGGAGAGCGGCGTGCTTTCGCTTTAAGCTTCATGGGCTGGCTCTCTAGATTGGCCCATGAAGGCGAAGTGTTGCTCTGTTAGGGGTTTAGGGTTTAGGGGTTTAGGGGTTTAGGGTTTAGGGTTTAGGGGTTTAGGGTTTAGAGTTTAGGGGTAACTAATAGGGCCCCGAAAAGGCACATAAGCAAAAATTAGGATAGGGACATCCCATATAAACCCCCTTATATTGAAGCCCAATAAGGTAGGGATATCCCTATAAAATGCTTATGCTTATGTGCTTTTTGGGTCCCTGAACTAAGCCCTAAACATCCCGGAACTTTAGCGGTTTGGGGTGGTCAAATTGTTCGATTGAGCGTGGTGTTGGGAGATCGGAACAAGGGTTCGTGACCTTAGAAAAGCTCGACACCCCACCTTCGAAGCTAGCCAGGAGGAGCTCATCAAGAATTCTAGGCCCATATTCGCAAACCTGAACCTCTTGCAATGCGTCAAACGTGCGGTTGACCGACAAAGCCATGCAGTATCCATGTTAAGGAATACCCAAAAAAATCAAGGTACCCAGGGCAATGCTACATGTTGTCCAGCAGACCCGAAACAATGAACTGGGTTCTTGTTGAGGACCTTCATGTAAGCTACCATAATCTGCAACCGGTAGTCTTTACTGTTGTAGAAAGCCATTATGGTAACTTAAAGTGAGTTCCGTAACAAGGATCCCGTAACCCCGCCCTAAACTTACCTTTGGTTAGTAGGGAATGGAGGAATGGGGTACAAATATAACTACTATTACTACCATTCTTCCATTCCCTACTAACCAGAGGTAGGTAAAAACGAAAAGAGAGCACCTGTGGACACCGTCAGTTTTCGCGGCTTCGTAAGCAAAGCCCCGACGAAGCGCTGCATCGTGGGTGCTGCGAGAGGGCAGCGCATTGTCCCACCAAAGGTGCTCCCTGAAATCCTCAAGCCAGGCGCCGACAAGGTGCCACCGGCTTTTGATGCCAAGCTTGAGCAAAGTGCTCATGAGGCCAATTGGCCGCTCGATGGTTTCGGTCTTTGGGAGCATCACGAAGAGCGTGAAGAGCATCTGGTGGGGGAGCTCGCCCTCGAGCTCAATCTGGCGCCAAAAGGCGGCCTTCGCTTGGCAATCGAAGCCTGGTATGGGAGTTTCCGAAAATAGGGGATCCAAATATAGTACCTTAAATAGTGATCCTCATAATAAGGACCCCCCAAAATAAGGTACGTCCTCAGTAGTGGCCGGAGCAGCAGTCGCAACAACGGTGCTAGTAGCAAAAGAGAAATTGCAGCAGGGGAGAGAGAACTAGAACTAGAAGTAGACGTGCACGTGGCAGTAGTAGTGGTCGTCGTCGTCGTAATAGCAGCAGCAGCAGCAGCAGTACTAGCAATAGTCGTGGCAGTAGCTGTAATAGTCGAAGTAGCAGCAGCAGGAGTAGTACGCAGTAGTAGGAGTAGCAGCAGCAGCAGGAGGAGGAGAAGGAGTAGTAGTAGTAATAGCAGTAATAGTAGAAGTAGAAGTAGTAGTAGTAGTAGTAGCAGCAGCAGTAGCAGCGGCAGTAGCAGTAGCAGTAGTTGTAGTAGTAGCAGCTGCAGGCTTAAATTCTCACGGGACTTAGTAAGTAAGGTGATAATTTGGATAAGCCTACTTACGGTACTTGTAGCATCTTACTAAATCCCTTGAGCCCTTAAGTACCAGAGGTCTCAGAAGGTGGGATGAATGCAGGTAGGATCAAGGATCCCTTCTGTAAGGACTCTTATTTGGGAATATCCCACCTACCTTCATCCCGCCTTTCGAAGCCTCCGGAAGTTGGCTTCCCAGGCTCCTCGGAAGTGTCTGAGCCGGCAGGAAGCTCGGCTAAGATGAAGTGCCCCGTGTTGTCCTGGAGGCTGCAGGGCTCCCTAGTTTTCGGAAACTCCCATATGAAGACTTTCTATGGCAAATCCCTGTGCTGGAACCGAAACCTCGGAGAAGAGTTCCAGGAATCACAAGGGGTTGGGGTGCAACGAAGCCGAAAACTAAAACCACAAGCCCAAACTTTAAACTGCGGTGCAAGGCTTCGGTTAAGAACTTGGTCTCCAGACTCAGCATGCTAAGGGCTTGGGATTTAAAGTCTAGGGTTGAAGCTGTAGGATTTGGATTTACCTGGACCGTAGCAAACATACATTCTTACAGGAGTGATATATAAGGACGTTAGTTAGAATAAGCAACGCTGACATGGTGGTTTTCAAGGGTTTAAGATCTACCTATGGTCTCCAAAGTGCCAATGTCGGGTATCATGGGGAACTAAAGGTTAACCTTTTTCATAATATACAAGGATTATATAGGGGTTATACAAACCCTAAATGCTAAAACCCTAAACACTAAACAAAGTCTATGGCATTCTGTATGGGTTGGGCCTGGGTTGGGGACATGGGACTCGAAGGCCGATTTGGGTCTGTGTACTTGAAGGCTCATGGGGCTTAGTAAGTAAGGTTATAAGTAGGTTATAATTAGGATAATCCCAGTTAAGGGACTTATAACCCCAGTTACAACCTACTTGCTAAGCCCCATGATCCTCTAAGTATGGAGATGTTATAATGTGTTTATACATGCAGGGACTACACTGGGGGACTAGGACCACTTGTTCAGACACCCCGCCCGATCTTGATACCCGCAAAGTCGAGCTCGCGCCCAAGCACATGAACCCCGGAACCCCAAACTCGAAGCCTGACACAACCTAAACAGAAACATCTAAAACCTGCACCCAAAACATGAAACGCTGCATCCAGCACCCTGCAAGGCATCCAAGTCCAAGCTGCTGCTGCCGGGAGCTCGGCGGCGGGAAAGTTGGCCGTCCTCAGCTCCCTAAACCCTAAACCCTAATTTTTAGAAGCCTAAGTGCACCAGCACAGGTTGTTGGTTTTTGACGAGCAGCCTTGATACAATGTAGCGGGCCAAGTTTGAGAAAGTTGAATCAACTGAAATATGCAAGCCAACCAAGGCGTTTAAGAAAACTGAAGCAGTTCACCCGAACGGAGATTCAAGTAAATTGAACCAGCACTGAAACTGGGTAAGGTGCGCAGGGTCAGAGCCCCAGCTCTAAACCTTGAAACTGAGAAATTCATCTGAAGGCCTGCAGCACCCTACTCAAAGGCTCATGGTACTTCGTAACTGTCGCTAAACAAAGTAACCATACTTATAGGTACTCATAACCCCAATTAGGGTAACACTTGTTCTGGGCCGACCAGCAATCAGGAATGGACGAGTGGTTTCCCGCCACGGTAAACGTCGGATTGTTAAAGATGCACCAAGCAGGCCCTTGTCGCCGCCTCCCTTCCCCTTCCCGGTAATGAGGACTGCGATGGCGATGGCACCGGTTGGGGTGGGAGAACAGACGGTTCAGGCAGCGACTATGCAGTTTTCAATTCGCTCGTCTGTTCTGTGAATCAAGCCACGTCGTGCTGCAGTCTCCAAACCAGTTCAGCAGTAGCTAAAGAAGGAGGTTCTCGTAGATTAAGGTAGACGTCGAACCTTCGACCCTATGAACCCACAGCCACCGAACTCAAAGTCCAGAGTCCCCTCAAATCTCTAAACTCCGAAACCCAAACAAACAACCGGAATAATTGGATCAGGGTTTTGGGGGTTATACTATGCTATAGCTATACCAAGGACCAGACGAGTAGACCTCTTGCTAATTCTTTCGACTCTCCCAAACCCTACACCCTGATTCCCCAAACTCTAACCCCCCAAACCCCTTTATCAGGCCTACACCCACAAAGCCAAGCTGCACCTGGCTAGAGAACTGCAGCCGGTTGCCTTCAGCTGGGAATTCAAAGGCTCCTACTACAGGGCCCTTCAGTCATTAGACTAGGCTTCCTTTGCGGATCCTATAAAGGGTTTATGGGGTTTTGGTTCAGGGGCCTACGCAGCGGGTGGGCGAGAGGGAACAGCTTCAAAGGTTTCGTCTCTCGTCCTGGGGTTACTAAAAGGCGTCTATAATGGGGGGTTTGGTACAGCATTATAGGGGCCTTGTATCATTAGAGTAGAGTTGCTTTAATGGCGGATCCATAAGTTTGTAGTTCAAGGTTCTTGATGATTGTTCGACACCCCTATGATATGGAAGTTTCCGAAAATAGGGGACTAGAATAGTACCCTAAATAGTAGGGTCCTAATTATAAGGACCCCAAATAAGGTACCCCTAGTTTTCGGAAACTCCCATATAGGCATGCCCCCCAAATGTCCAGCCCAGAGCCTAGAAGCCTCACTACTACCCCAAATCCCCAACCCCAAGCCCTGAACCCCCTAGCCCCAAACACACTTAAAGGCTCATGGGGCTTAGCAAGTAAGGTTATAAGTAGGTTATAATTAGGATAACCCCAGTTAGGGGACCTATAACCCCAACTATAACCTACTTACTAAGTCCCATGAGCCTCTAAGTACCCTAAACTCCCACTTATAGAATCCTTCATAGATCCCTTAAAGGAACCCTTTAAGGAACCCTGGTAACTAAGTCCCATGATCCTCTAAGTACACCCCTAAACACAAAGGCTGGTGAACTCCTGTGACTTCGAAACCCAAAAAGACGATGCAAGAACCTGAGCCCCAAACCCCTCACCCCCGAGCCGGATGTCTGAACCCCTAAGCCCTGAACTCTAAAAAGCCTAAACCCTAATATACGGGCCTTCATAATTAGAATGGGGTTTTGGGGTATATGATACTATAATACTAATAAGGAACCTCCAAAATAGTATTGGTAATTATTTAGGCCCCTATATTATGCGCATGCCCGAAACCCGTGTATCCGTAAACCCAAACCGATGCAAAGCTGAGGCGAAGGCTCTGAGTCCGCTGTTGCAGCTGCTGCTGCAACTCACCCTGCCGGTGCTTAAGGAAGACGGGAGGAAGGAATATAAGGACAACTATAACTAACAGATTATATAGGCTCTGTTCGACTTTAACAGACTATGTAGGCTCTATTGCAAGAACTGTCCGACTCCTCCTCAAGCACCAGTAAGCTCGTGTGTGCAGAGCTACGGGTTCTAAGGACTGCCTGTTCATTCGTTAAAAGGTTCGCTTTAATTAAATAGGGCTTGCGCTTTAGGCCATACATAAGTCTTTAGGGTTTACAGGGCTTCAGGTTCAGGGCCAGTTTAAGGCGTAGCAGCTAGAAACGGGGTAGTGAATGCAGATGGCTGCGTGCCACGGACTGCGAGTTTGTGTGTAGATGGGAGTGATACCTAAACCCTAAACCCTGATTTGCGCTTTTGCTGAAAAACATTTTAGGCTTTGTATAGACTATAGAATCCCCTAGCCATCTTTTTCAACCCTGCCTCCCTTGATGTGAGTTTCATTTTTTGATCCCAGGAGAAGCGCCAATTTGGTAGAGTGCTTTTCTGAAACTTTGTTTCGCTGAGTAGCGCTCTATTCGAAACAATGCTCCTTGAATGAATGGCGCTAAATCCCGAACACTACAACGACAAACATGCTCTGTCCTGCGGCATGATCGTGATCGACGGCTGTACTTCCGTCCTTAGCTTGCCCAGGGCCTTCTTTGTGGCAAAGGGCTCCATCTCAAGTTACTTTCGTCACCCTAAACCCTAAGCCCTTAAACCCTGAATCCCTGAAGCCCTAAACCCCTAAACACTATCCATCCTAAAATGGTACTTTTCATCGCTGTTAGGAGGCGGAGAAAAACATTTTGCTTATGAGTGTCCATTCCAAGTGTTACGGGTTGCCAACACCACAATCCGTAAAGACGAAATGAATCCTAAAAGGGTTTAAGGTTCATATACAATGTAGGGGTTCATAGTACAAGGGTATAGGGCCCCTACTTTTAAGGGACATTTAAGTCCTTAAGGATGCCTCATGACCAGATGCGTCAGGGTGCTGCAAGGGCTTCTTCTTCTTCCGCTTCTGGGACTGCTGTGGGACCTTCAGACACAACTGAACCCTATGGCTTTCACTGTTAGGATTTCCGACTGCCCCAAAACCCAAGGAAATAAAAGTTGAAACTTTCAGAATCGACTACCTTATAAGAACCCTAGAAGCTGAAAAGTTGAGTTTACAGCCAATAAGACTTTAAGGTACAACTACAGGGTCTAAGGTTTAGGGTTTACAACCACGTAGCTGAAAGTAGGGCTCGCAAGCAACAAAGCAGACCACACATGTACCCTAAACTACAGTAACGTATTTCTTCGTCATTTTCTGATTCTAAGCCCTGATGATGTGTATGTATATATGAATATATTTCTATATATTTAGATTTATTTATCTATCTATTATTCATATTTACAGGTGCATATATAGGTAGAGAGAGTGGGTGTGTAGGAAGCTACAGAAAAGGTAGGTTGTGTTCGGTTGAAACTGCCGAATCATGAGGACAATCTTAGAGCGAGCTCGTATGACGTCGCCATATTTTGCGCCAGGATACTGTAGGTTTAAGATCTATATAGGGCTTTAAAAGGTTTATGGATCAGGGTTTAGGGTTTAGGTCTTTAAAGCTGGAGTTTAGAGATCAGGGGGCCGGCAAAATATTGAAGCCTGCATTACTACTGGTACTATTCCTTATTAGCTTCCATCGAACTGCTGAGTCTCCAAAACGCTGTATGCCACCCGAGGGATTTGTGCCAGGCTCCTCCCGCAAAAAATGCTTGTTGCAAGGCTCAGCCACCTGTAATTTAAGCTGGCTTTAAATGCCGCCAAGACATATCAAACCTTCGGGCATCTAACGTGAGGATGTAAGACATCAAAGCAGGGAATGTCGGTTTTAAAACCTACTTGGAGCCTTTTGAGGTTGCCCAGTATGCCCTTCACAATGAAGGGTTTACTTGCCAATTCCTCAGTTTTCACAATGAAACCCTAGAATCAAAACGATAATCAACAGAAAGTAAACGATTGTGTTGTACTCATTGCCTTATGTTTTGTTTTATTCTGCGTTAACACGGAAACACCACAATCACGGACACAGAAAAAGGCTTCCGGGGGCCTAGATTGGAACCCCCGAGACATCAAAACAAAGCCATTTGAAGCCCATAGGACCCTAAAATAGAAGCCTCAATAATTACCAGTACTGTTCCTTAAGGGATCTTTGTTGTATGACGGCAAAATATACACCCAAACCCTGTTATAAGAAAAAATGCCCCTATGTTGCCAAAGCTCTTAGAAGACAGCGCTCGCTCAAGCGTTCCGATGCCTCCTCCGGAAAGACATCCTCTGATGAAGCCTCCTCGTCCACTAGCTCCTGCATGTGGAGAGCACAAAACCCTAACTCACGATTTTTAGGGCTTACGGTCTTTGAAAACGTAGGGTTCTATGATTTGCAGGATTTGTGAGTTTTTGCACAGAGTCCACTTGGCTTCGGGACCCGAAGGCCCCACGAAGATGGAAAGCAAAGGGGGCGCTTAGTCAAGTCCCTCCCAATGAAGGCACCACCCCCCAACAAAAAACAAAAACAAAGAAGAATCCACGAGAAAGAGTGATACTCAGCAGGAGGCCCGAATGACTCAAACCCTCCGCAACACTCCCAAACCCTTTCAAACCCTCCGAAACAGCCCTCGTAATTGGCATGCTCGTTGCGAAACCGAGGTCGTTTGCTCCTTTCTGGGACGCTCCCACACGACCGTTCCCAATCGAAACCTCCGAACCCTACACCCTGACCAGCATGATTCATCGTGCAGCTGAGATGGGTTTGGGAAACGTGTACCACCCCGCGGCTCAGTGGTATTGACATTGCTTCGCAAGCAACCAGTTGCTGGTTCAACTCCTCGCACCCGGCGGTCATCTTTGACTTTTCCCAGGACCGTCACACCACTGAAAGAACTTGTGCACTCGATCCTACCATATAAGGAATACCTCTCGTTCGCATCGCTCATCCAGCGGCCGCTGAATTGGAAGAATGTCACGCATGACTGGTGCTTGTAGCACTGTGCTACGGTTCTGGGGGGGGTGCTGCACATACTCTCTACCGCAGAATCTAAACTTGTCCCGTTCGATTCTACCAACTTTCAAGCGATCTGTGAGATGCTGCACAGCATGCTCTCCGGAACCTTCGCAGCCCAGATGAAATCATCGACATGCGTGCATATGGCGGCGCAGAGCTTGCCATCGCCATCGGTAAGAAAGTAGAGAGCAGAGAAGATTGCTAAGTTTTTCGCCGTTCTGCTCGCACCAGACGCGAGCGGCTGCTCGCAACAGGGAGCTCGGCCGGCTGTGGCAGCTGCCGGCTGCTGAGCTGAGCGTCTAACCCCAATGCTCCAAAATAGTACCCCAGTTGGGGCTCACATGAATCGCTGCACAACCTGGGACTCCCCCAGCCCCCCTTGAAGAACGTATACAGCCCCTCTACAGCACTAATAGACGGTCCTTAACCAACAACCTGTGGTAGAACACCCGAAGAAACCAACCCTTGTGGGAGGCCCTTGTAGCAGCCCTTGAAGAACCAAAGATCATAGGGACCCTTAGGGGGGTAGGGTCTATGACTCCTGAAACCCAACACCCCTAAATCCTAAACCCCTAAATCCTGGTACCTTATTTCGGGGACCTTATAATAAGGATCCTACTATTTAGGGTACTATATGAGGGTCCCCTATTTCCGGAAACCCCTATATAGGTACTTTGAACCCTGTGGGTTAAGAGCCTGCTCCTCGTTCAGGAACATCTCTGCTGCCAGCTCCTCCTTTGCGCTCGACCTCGGATTCAGAAAGGGAGGCCTGCAGCCTCCGAAACTTCCTTTTCGGGTTTGGGGTTCAGCCATGTCCAGCCTATGACTATCCTCATGCCTTTCAGGTAATGTATAGGGAATCCTAGCACTAATCATCTTTATATAGTCCATGTTCCAACTTTCTGGGATCCACTATATGGGAGCTTCCGAAGATTAGGGGTACCGTATTTGGGGTTCCTTGTAATAAGGATCCTACTATTTAGGGTACAGTACTATAGGGATTGAGGCTTCAGGCTCTGGGGCTTAGTTTTCTTGTGAAGCCCTCCTGCTTCACCCTGCACTGTCTGCAGCACTACCGAAAATTAGCAGGGGGAGTACAGCCACTTTCGGCAAGGGGTTTAGGGCTTAGGGTTAAGGGTATGAGGATAATGATCAGGGTTTCGGGTTTATTTATTTAGGGTTTAGGGATTTAGGGGTTTAAGGATCAGGGATTTAGGAGATTGTATTTAAGGTTTAGGGTTAGGGTTCAGGGGATTATTAAGAAGTGTACCCTGAACTATCGAGGGGATCCTGAACATGAAACCTTAGAGCGCAAATCCTGCTTGGGAGGGTAGGGAGGGGGACTTAGTAAGTTGTTACTTTATAGACTTATAAGTATCATAACTCAATTAGGATCCCTTTTAGGGTACTTATAACTCTACTTATTACCTACTTACTAAGTCCCCTGACCCTCGAAGTGCCTATCTGGGGCCGTGGCGAGATCGATCCAGGCCGCTTGGTCTTGGTCATCTGTCCTTCACGGGGCTTCATTCATCACTCAGCAGTCTACAGATAGTGTTCTTACCAGGCTCATTATAAAATTAACTTGTTTACAACAGAGGCAGCGGTCTACAGATAGGTTCTGCGTGTTCTTACCAGGCTCATTATAAAATTAACTTGTTTACAACGCTTGAGGCTTGTACATTGGTACCGCATTGCATGCCAGTTGCTCACAGCTTCTCGCCGTGCGTCCATTGATTCTGGGAGTCCTTCTGGCCGTGCGTCCATTGATTCTGGCAGTCCTTCTGCACACACACACACACACACAGGGTAGCTGCCACCACAACCTAAGACCAAAGCCCTACATACTTACGAACGAATGTCCGCACTCCGAACTCTTACTGCTAACTATCCAGATCACGCAGGTCCCCCACCCAGAGTCTCAGGTTCAGGGGTTCAGGAAGTTCATCAATGTTCGGAGTCTCTAAACCCAAACCCTCAGCCCATACCATAACCCTGTACACCCCCAAAGCCCAGAACCCCCAACCCAAAATCAGCCCAACAAAAACTGATCAAAAACCGAATAGTACACTTGAGTCATAGGGACCCTTAGGGGGGTAGGGGGGGAGGCGGGTAGGGACTATACTTCCTTAAACAGACCCCATTAGGTCCTTCTTATGGGCATTAAGGCCACTTACCCCCCTCCCCCCTACCCCCCTAAGGGTCCTTATGATTGAGGGAAGCCCGGTCCTCTTTGGATAGATTTGCTCGACGGCATGCTGGAATTCGATAGCCCTCAAGGAAGATTTCTGCCCTTTACGGGTTGGCGGGTGGTTTAGAGTTCAGAGTTCAGGATTGAGGGTTTAAGTTAACCCTAAACCCTAAACGGTTTAAGGGTTCCTTAACTTGGCCGTACTGAAGGGTGATGTTGGGCTTTTGGCTTGGGTTCAGAGTTTGGGTGTGTCGGATTAATGTAGGAACCTGACTAAGAAAACTTGGGCCTTTATTGGGGTTCCTTGTGTGAATCCTACTACTTTGGGGGGTATAGGCCCAGGGTTTCTTAATCAGGTTCCTACATTAAAGGGTCTTCAGTTTAGGGCAAAAGAATCTGTTGCGGCGAGGGCTTGTAAGCTATGTCCCCAACTACCCCCTTCGTCCTCAAACGACCAAGGAAGTGATAGGGTCCCGCGTCCCGATATTTCCAGGTAAAAATGGATGTACAACGGATCCTGCCCTAATTTGGTTATGTGGTCGCTTGGGCTGCAAAAAATTGAGGAAGCTGGTCCTATAAGCATAAAACAGCAACGCCAAAAGATTAGGGCCCAAATAGGAACCCTAAACCCTAACCCGTTTCTTAAACAGGTTCCTATCTTCCCAGGCCTGTAACCTGGGGGTGTTGCATACAGAAGCTTCGGAAGGAGCCTCGGGCAGCCTAATGTAGGGCCTTAATAAATGGAATAGGTTTTTGGGGTATATGATACAAAAAAATGAGGAACCCCCGAAAGAGTATAGGTAATTATTAAGGCCCCTATATTAAGTTCAGCCATTTGGCGGTGAAGCTATGCTGTCCTGACTAGGGTTCAGGGTTTAGGGTTTTAGGGTTTAGGGTTTTAGGGCTTCAGGGTTTCGGGGTTTAGGGTTTAGGTTTTAGGGGTCTTGGGGGTGCAGAGTTTAGGGCGGGCTGCCTAACTTCAACCATTTCGGGTGCAGGTCTGCTGCCATGACTCGAGTCCCCACAGGACGCATTGGTGTTCGGGGTTTATGGTTTAGGATATGCTGGGTGTCGATTTCAACAATCCCCAAAATCATTCATAACTAGCGCTCTACATTAAACAAGAACGGAAAGTAGCAGTTATCTCAAACCGATACTTATCATGCAATACAGATCTTACGAAGACCTGAAAAACCTAAAAATTAAACCCTCAACCAGGTCGGGTGGGGCCTTTGATGAATGCTAGACGCTGCGTGAGAAGGACTGCAGCTCTCTGCCGGCATTCAAGACTTCGTGCTTAGAGTTTAGGGCTCAAGGTTCGTACGTTTCCATCTCAGACCGGAACCCAGTTCAACTCTCCCGTTGCATACTAAACCCTGAAGGATAATCAAACAAAACACTAAGTCTCTAAGGATCCTACCCTTGATAACCAGGGAACAAAAGTATAAACTTTTATTTCATAAGGGTTCCTTTAAGACAAAAAGTAAAAAAGTATGGTACTCCATAGCCCAGGTACCTGTCAAGCATCCCATACATGGGGCCATAAATCTCAACCCTGGCTCCGAAACCCTAAACCCCTAAAACCCTGAAACCCTAAATCCCTGAACCCTAAACCCCTAAACCCTAAAACCCTAAAACCCTCCCAAACCCCTCAAACGCAGCCACATCGAGGCTGCAACGGGACGGCATAGATCGAATCGGTGCTGGCCTCACTGAAGGGCTCAGGGGACTTGGGTGTATAAGCAGATTTTAATTATGATTACTATTACAGTAGAATTATAAGTTCCTAAGTGGGGTTATCCTAAGAATAAACATACATATAAGTTACTTACTAAGTCCCATGAGCCTGTTATCAGCCTGTAAGACCCTTAGACACAGAATGAACGGCTGTGGTGTTTAGGGCTTAGGTTTACAAGAACCTAAACCAACCCGGCTTACACTATAAGCACCAAAAACACCTTCCGGAACCTCTACTTAAAGTACCCGTAGGTGGGGCTATCCTAATCCCTAAACCCTTAACCCTGAACCCTGAACCCTAAACCCGGAACCCTAAACCCTAAACCCGGCCCTTAACTCCTTCTTAAGGATCCGTACGACCCAAAGGCTCGACGGACTTAGTGAGCCGGCTTAGGGTTTAGGGGTTAAAGGGGACCTTTGCTTCAGGGAGGTTCGAGTCCGTGGCTGTGAAGGTTTAACGTTGAACGTTTCGAGGTTTAGGGTTTAGGGGTTTAGGGGTTTAGGGGTTTAGGGGTTTAGGGGTTTAGGGGTTTAGGGTTTAGGGTTTAGGGTTTGGGGTTTGGGGTTTGGGGTTTGGGGTTTGGGGCTTGCAGGGGTTTAGGCTTTAGGGGCTTAGGGTTTATAAGGTCCACAAGATTTAGGGCTTCGGGGTTTAGGGTTTGGGGCTGGGGTTTGCCCTGTTCCTCGTCCTAGACTGTGCTTGGGGGTTTAGGGTTTAAGGGTTCAGGAACAGTAGCAAGGCCATGAACCAATGTATTGCAACTACCTGACAAGAGTTTACAGCTTGAGCCCTGCTCTGCTAATGTAGGAACCTGATCAAGAAACCTTGGGCCTTTATTGGGGTTCCTTATATGAATCCTACCATTTGGGGGATATAGGCCCAGGGCCCAGGGTTTCTTAATCAGGTTCCGACATTAATGGGTCTTGAGTTTAGAGCAAAAGAATCTGTTGCGGCGAGGGCTTGTAAACTCCAACATCAAAACCCATGAAGCCCACACCTGAAGACCTGAAGCCTTACATCGAAACCTCGTAAACTCTATTGAACGCTTATTCTAAAGACGCACGCGCGAAAAAAACTGGCTGAACTTCCCTATATTTCCTCCAAAGCCGGTGAATACCTGGAAAAAAAAGGTTCTGCGGAGAAGAAACTAGGAGTGTTGCTATAACACGGGAAGCTGACCCAAAGAACGTCCCGCGTTCGTCGGTGCAAACCGTTCTAGACCCGACCGCCTAGTCACTCTGCCTAGCCGGAGCGCCGTCAACCATGCGGAGCTGAACACGCTCTGCACTCGACTGATTTCGTCGTCGCCCTTTTTTCCTAGTACATGCGACCCCGCCGTTGAACAGCCTCAGGCCCGGATTCATCGAATGAAGTAATTCGACCAACTAGGCAAAATTACGGTTGATCGGACCATCGTACAAGATAGAGTACCGCGTGTTGCTCTCGGTTGTCCATCGCACGCCACCCCAGAGCCCCCCACGGAAGGGCCAACGCCGCGATTTGGGCCTGTCTGTCTGCCTGCGCCCTGCGGCGAATCCATGCCTGGATTCGACGGACCGCCAGAATTTTTCGGCGTCGGGCCGCGGCCTGTCTCTGGGCCTCGCGCTGCTGCAGACGGTAAAGGTTGGCGAACGAGAGCATGGCCGAAACGAGATCTGATTTATAGTATTATAGTAGTGCGGTTTAAGGTTTAGGGTTTAGGGCTCTAGCGGTTTAGGGTTTAGGGTTCTGGGGGTTTAGGGGTTTAAGGTTGGTTCGAGGTTTAGGGCTTGGGGGTTTAGGGCTCTAGGGGTTTAGGGTTTGGGATCTCGGGTTTGGTTCTGGTTCTTCTTCCGACCATATAACGAATTCGTATATATAGTTATCTTGAAGAGCGGCCTAGCACAAGTCAACCCGGAGCCCTCAACCAACACTTAAGCCCTTAAGCCGAGTCGCAGAAACCCTAAACCCTAAACCTTAAACCCTAAACTTTCCGCAAACCTAAAGCCCCAACCAAAACCTCTCGGCACGGGGCTTGCGAGGCAACGCCTTGCTTCCATGCGCCTGCGCCGCAAGGGGTCTGGTGGAGGCTCCATTCAACTACCATTGCCCACTTTGGTGTTGACTTTTCTATTTGAGTTAATTACTGTGATTACTATTGTGTTTACAGCTGTTATTATATGTTCTTGCTACTACTGGTATAAACTCTTCTAGTAGAAAAGCTTCTTAGGTGCACAACAAGAAGATGAAGGCCTTGGCACCTAGAGACTCCAATATCCCTTAATTAAGGAATATCCCTTAAGTCATATCAGGGATCCTACTATTATTTGAAACTTTAAGATTTATTCCTTACTTCTTTTTTTCCTTTAAGGAACCCTTTAAGCAAGGAAATAGAAGCTGAAACGTTCAGCATCGACTACCTCATAAGAAGCCTAAAAGTTGAAACTTTCAGAATCGACTACCTTATAAGAACCCTAAAAGTTGAAAAGTTGAGTTTACAGCCAATAAGTTAATCAAGGGATATTGGAGCTGGGCTTTTAAGTAACCAGGGAGAAAAAAGTATAAACTTTTATTCATAAGGGTTCTTTTAAGAAAAAAAGTATTAAAGGATGGTACTCCAATCCTAGGGAGGTTCTGGGTAGATTACGGTCGGCTCTCGGGGGCAGTCTTGTGGGCTTCCTGGCCTGCGGGTCTTCTGGTAAAGTTTAGGCGGTTGAGGGGTTTAGGGCTTTAGTTTTTTTGTTTGAATGCCTTTTTCCGTCTGCCAGCAGGGCTTTAGGGTTTAGGGTTAAAGGTTTAGGGTTTAGAGTGTTGGGGCTTGGGGGTTTAGGGCTTTAGGGGTTGAGGGCTTTTGGGGTTTAGGGGTTGGGGCCTAGGCGTTCAGGTTTGTAGGGGTTTCGGGTTCAGGGTGCCTAAAGCCTAAGCCGATGTTCGCAGGATTTTCTACCAGGGGCGATGCTGACTCTGGTGGTGGCAGCAGTGCTGTCCGAGGTCGGCTGACGACTGTGCAGCAGATTCCAGCAACTGACCAGGCTTTGCAGCGATCCTGGGGGATGGCTGTCGTGACTTGGGGCGACGCTGACCCTGTTCTTGAAGAGTCGCTACGAGACTCTGCAAATCTTGCTTCACGTCACGTAGCTCACCAGCCCGTTGCTCCTGTACCGCGGTCACTTGATGCAGCTTGCTTTCGACAGGCCTTCTTGTCTCACGCGAAGGACTGCAGCCCTGATGACATTCGCCTCGAGTCTTCGCTTCCCCTCACACTGTATTCAGCACGGTTTCACCCGCACTCGCCACATCAATCGGACGGGAGCTTAGAGTATGATGCAACTTTGTCAACCGATCATGTGTTGAATCCCGCTTACTTCCCAATCCTGCTGGGTGTGAAGGGGCTGTCCGGGTTGCTGGAAAACCAAGATACCATGGAACCAGGACATGTAACATGAAAAGCCTAAATACGTAGCAGTACTGCTTTGTGATATTGTCGTATCGGGGCATATAAGGGGACAATACTACGAACAATTCCTAATTTCTCAATCCCGAGACCCTAAAACCGCAACCACGATACTCTACAATCAGGTTTTAGGGTTTGGGAGGTTTAGGGCTTGCGGCTTAGGGATTCTGGAAGCTTAGACGGAAACGTAATAGCAAGGCTGAAACAAGTATCCACGCACAGTACATGGCAAGAAACCGAATTAAAGCCTAAACCGCTGTGGTTGAGGGTTTTAGGGTTGGGCAGGGATTACAAACCCAAGAGTTCACTCCAAACCCAGATGCCCTAAACACAAAGAGCGAACACAGCAGGCCCTCAACCGATCAACAAACCCTAAACCCTAAACCCCAAAACCTTTGAAATGCTCAACGGATTCCTGAGCATCGCGGAACGGTGAGGCCATGTCCTGCTCGTAAACTCTGGTGGGTGAAGGCTTCCTATATGGGTTATAAGTTAGGGTTCCTTTATGGGACCCTTCAGGGTTTAGGGTTTATTAGGGATCTATAAGGGTTCCATAAAGGGGAGTTTAGGGTACTTAGAGGATCATGGGACTTAGTAAGTAGGTTATAATTTGGGGTATAGTCCCCTAAGCGGGGTTATCCTGAATATAACCTACTTATAACCTGGCTAAGTCCCAGGAGCCTTTAAGTAATGATGGCTCCTCTGAGGTATTAGAAGGATGCTATCGGAGTTTGCGTCTTCAGGGCTTAATGGTTGAGGTTTAGGGTTCCGAAAACGGTGGCCGTGGGGAAGCTTTTGGGGCTTGAGTTTCAGAGCTTAAACCCCTAAACCCTACACCCCAAAACCCTAAACCCCTAAACCCTAAACCCCTCAACCCTAAACCCCCTAAACCCTTAAACCCTAGACCCCTAAACCCTTAACCCGTAAGGCTTGAGCATGAGGGTTAAGGGTTTCAGTCAGCTTCGGGGTTTAGGGCGTCTCAGGATTGAAGGGTTCAGGGTTAAGGGTTTAGGGTTTGGGGTTTAGGGTTTAGGGTTTCGGAAGGTTTAGGGTTTAGGAGGATTTAGGGCTTGGGGGGTTGAGGGTTCAGGGAGTGGGTTGAGCTTATGCTTCATTTGCCCCAGGGTCTCTAATAAGGGGTACTTACAACTCGCACTAAACCCTAAACTCTAAACTCCGCACATCAACAGCATCCCATACCCTAAAACCCGAAGATCCTATAATTACCCTGAAAGTATATGCATTCAGAGTCAGTTCTTGATCCTTTGAGAACAGGCTCTTGAGTTTCCCATCCGTCTTAACAGGCCATGACGAGACAGCCTTCTCTGTACACGGGACGCCCTTCATGCGCTTGAATGTGCCTGCAGCTCGGTTCTGCATTTCAGTTGAGACCGCGATCACTACCAGGGGAACCAAAAAGCAAATCACCTCACAGCAAAAGACTTCTGTGGTTTACTGGCATGAGTCGCTGCGAATACTTCCACTTCCATCCCGTTCCGAACGGACTGCAAAGTCGGACAACACTTGGCCACCCAGAGCATCCACTAAAACAGTCGATGGCACTGCACCCTGCACCCTGCTTCCGCTGCTGGGTACGCTTGCTGTCTGGTCAGTGACCGGAGCCACTCCTGTTGCCCCCTCGTTCATCTGGGTGAGCATCACCAACCATTACAGATTCCACAATTAGTTTCCTAGGCGAACAAAATGTGAACCTTTGTGATGCTTCCTTCCGCGATTCTGGTATCCCGAAAAGGTCAAAGCTTGCTTACTCAAACACTATGCTTTACGTCTAAACCAAAGCCGCAGCCGTAGTTTGAAACGCAGTGCCCTAAAACCAGACACGATCAACCCGAAAGCCAGCACATCTCTCAGGCAGCTTCGCATTCGGGTAAGGATAAGGAACCTCCTTTGTCTTTTCATCAAGGATTCTTTTCAATATCCTGATACACTGTTAGTCTAGGTGGGGCTTTTAAAGCTTTTGAAAAATATTAGTAAACAAGATCCTCTTAAGCCCAATAAGGGAAAATATAAAATGTCCCAAAGCCCTACCCAGTAGTGCGAAAGAACATTATTTTGGGGGGCAAGCCCTCAACTCTCCTGAGACGCGTTCGCGAAGGAGATGCGGCGCAAACCGTCATCGACAGAGGCCTTTCGGGTGCGAGCGGTTGGGGGTCCTTTCGGCTTAAAGTTTGGGGAGTCTTTTGGGGCTGTTTAGGGATGAGGGTTTAGGGTTCAGGGATGCGGGTCGTAGGGCCTATGAATGGGCTGTAGTGTTTAGGGCGTCTTGTCCTGTGGTGGGCATTTGTACATCTCTGTCGTGCTGTTGCCTACAGTGTTTCCGTGGAAAAAAGCATGGTGAACATCACGGCCATGATGTCGATGATGCCGGTGGTGTGTCTCCGTCATTGATGACGAATACCACCATTCTCAGATTCTTAATGCTGGTGGGCTAATAATTTATAGTGTTTTTAGAACTTGTCGTTCGACGAAAGGAAGGAAGACGGCGATAAAAATGATCCTCAAGCACGGGGTGGAAGGCTGTCTCCATCCGCGCGAGATCCACGGTTTACGGTTCCTTTAAGGGCCCCTTTCAGGGGTCCTATAAGGGTTACTTTAGGGCTTAGGGTTTACGGCTTAGGGGTTTAGGGCTCATTAGTCACTAGTCGAGGCTTTCGGGTAGATGGTTTCAAGGTATCTCTTCAGTGTCTTGCAGCTCTTGAACTTGCTTGCGAGCTTTTGCGCCAACAGCGCCGGAAAGAATCAACTACAATACAGTTTAACCCGAGGGGATCCCTAGAAACCCTAAACCCCAAAAACCATGAAGTCCCTAAACCCTGAACCCTACAGTATTCCTTCATGGAACCCTTAAAGGATCCCCAAAAGGAGCCCGTAAAGCAACCCTAAATCCATAGGGACCCTTAGTGGGGTAGGGGGAGGGGGTTGGGGAGCATATTTCCTTAAATAGGCCTTATTATTAGGTCCTTATTCATTCAGGCCCCCTACCCCCCTAAACCCTAAATCCTAAACCCTCAACCCTAAACCCCCCTACCCCCCCTCCCCCTACGCCAGATGTTCAAGCGACTCTCGAGCCGGGCTGCTGCCCTAACCGCCCTGAGAAGCAAGACGAAGACCCCCACAAAGAAGACTCCTGAGAAGACCTACGTTCATGATATAGGGTATGGTTTATATTACTAGTATCCCCATAATAAAACCCAATATATACACTCACCAATATTCAGAAGGAGGCCTATCTACACTCACCAAAACGGTAATATACACCCTACTTCATATAAATCCTGCATTACCTTAATGACTCTATGGGAATTATGGTACATTCCTTACTATGGGTAATGCAGGATTTACACATCATCAGACCTAATATAAGGGCCCTTAATAATTAGAATAGGGTTCCTTTAACAGGGTTCATTTTAGGGGATCTATAAGGTGTCTATACTATATAGGGGTTTAATAATAAGAATACGGCTTTGGGGGTATATTGTACTAGAATGAGGAACCCCCAAAATAGTTCCGGTAATTATAAATTAAGGCCCCCGTATTAAGCGGACGTTAATTATCATGGTTGGTCCAAGGATGCTCTGCGAGAACGGATGTGGTCTGGGTGGACGTTATCATGCTTGGCCTGCGAGAGAACGGATGGAGTCTGGGCGGACATTTTACTGGTTGGGCAAAGCGCGCGCGGGCGCGCGCGCGATTTCGATGCTGCAGGAGACGCTTGCCCAGTTAAAACGCAGTAAGGGCGGAACCTGTCTAAGTGCATCGCAGCGCTCGGTCGGGCGGCTCAAAACTATAATGCTGAGCCCTAAACTGTGTAAAATTTAATAAATCCGAAACCCTAAACCCCTACAACAGGACCACATTTTATTCCATGATCCTAAAGACTCTCCTTGTAGATTTCTTATGGGACCCCTTTAAAGGACTCCTTTTACAGGGCTACTGTAAGGAATACTATAAGGTGTATCATGGGGTTTAGTATAGGGGCCTGAATCATTAGAAGTTTAGGGTTTAGAATAGGGTCCCCTTTAAAGAGAGCCTCTCATAAAGGAACCCCATGAGGAATCCGCGTGCTGGGCTTTGAAGTAAACAGGGACAAAAAGTATACTTGGAGGGTCAGGGGGACTTAGTAAGTAAGTAATAAGAAGGCTTATAAGTACTCTCAAAGGCATCCTATGATACTTATAAGTCTATAAAATAACTCTTTACCACGTCCTCCGCTCCAAGTAGTCTTCTATTTCATAATAGCTCCTTAAAGGAGCAGGTCCAACGAACAAGTTTTCAAGTATGGTACTCCGAAACCCAGTTCAGGAGCAACCTAACCCCAGAACCCTATGATTGCTCAACTAAGGATCCCCTGCAATTTAGGGTATATCCCTTTTTAAGGGAGCCCCTATATGTCTCAACTAATAATCCCCTTATAACAAGGTATATGGGAGTTTCCGAAAATTAGGGGTACCTTATTTAGGATTCCTTATAATAAGGATCCTACTATTCAGGGTACTATATTAGGGTACCCTATTTTTGGAAACTCCTATATAGGGACCTTAATAATTAGAATAGGGTGTTGGGGGCTCCGTACTGTAATTGTAGTAGAATATACCCTTCCCCCCCCCCCCCCCCCCCCCCCCCCTTCTCTTTTCTACATCACTCTTTTAAACAGACAGCCCCAGGGCGCTTCGGGGCGTCCCGCCCCCCCCACATCTCACCCACACNTCAGTTAACCCTTTTTTTTTGAATTCTTTTTAAGGAGCCTTTAAAAAGAAAAAGAGGGTTTTGGGGGGCCCTGCTTTTATTTTATAGAAAAAACCCCCCCCCCCCCCCCCCCCCCCCCCAAACCCTATTCTAATTATTAAGGCCCCTTTTAAAGGGAGCCGCCTGAAGGGCCTCTGGGTGCTCCATCCTCCGCAGCTTCGTCTCAGCAGCGATCTTGCGAGAGGCAGCGGGCCCACGCCGGACCTGGCCAGGGGTTCGAGTTAGGGATTAGGGCTTAGAGTTGAGGTTATAGGGTTTAGGAGTTTAGGGTTTAGGTTATAGGGCTTAGGAGTTTAGGGTTTAGGTTATTCGGTTTAGGGTTGGGGATTAGGGTTTAGGGTTGAGGTTATAGGGTTTAGGTTATAGGTTTAGGAGTTTAGGGTTTAGGTTATTCGGTAAAGGGTTGGGGATTAGGGTTTAGGGTTGAGGTTAGAGGGTTTAGGTTATAGGTTTAGGAGTTTAGGGTTTAGGTTATTCGGTAAAGGGTTGGGGATTAGGGTTTAGGGATGATGTTAGAGGGTTTAGGAGTTTAGGGTTTAGGTTATAGGGTTTAGGAGTTTAGGGCTTTTGGTTGAGGTTAGAGGGTTTAGGGTTGAAGTTATAGGGTTTAGGCTTTAGGTTATAGGGTTTGGGTTATAGGGTTTAGGATTCGGACTGGTAATACGACTCCCACAAATGTTGCGCCGCCAGGGCGTGCCATACTGTTAGAATTTAGGGTTCAGGGTTTAGGATTTAGGGTGTGGGCTAGGCAGCACTGCCAGCACCATCCGACTAGGATCATCAGGAACATCATCATCATCATCATCATCATCATGGTCGTGACAATGATCATGATTGCAACATAACCGCCAGCATCGCCGTCATTCACAGCAGCGTTATTCTTGTGTTTGAGGTGTTGAACACTCTATGTGCTCGTTCGGGCTCTGGTTTCAGACTCATTGTGAACGCAGTGTGAACTGCAAATCACTCCGATTCCAGACCCCCGGGAGGATCTAAAAAGTAGATCCCCTAATTTGGGACCCTAGCTAATAAAGGGTACTTCATAGGAACCCCCTTAAGGGATCTCCTTTTTGGATACTCCCGGAGGTCTGGGAATCTAGTATGGAGTCTGATTGGGTTTTGGGATGTATAGTGAACCCCAGAAAGTTGGAACATGGCTTTAGGAGGATTAGTGCTAGGATCCCTTATACTTTACCTTAAGGGCATGAGGATAATGATGTTCCAACTTTCTGGCTTCTACTGTAGNATAGTGAACCCCAGAAAGTTGGAACATGGCTTTAGGAGGATTAGTGCTAGGATCCCTTATACTTTACCTTAAGGGCATGAGGATAATGATGTTCCAACTTTCTGGCTTCTACTGTAGACAAACCCAGACGTCAGCAAGCGCCTTGGAGCCTGAGACACTGAAGTCTCAACTTCTGCTGAGGTACCCCCTAAACCCTAAACCCTAAACCCTGAACCCTGAACCCTAAACCCTAAACCCTGAACCCCTAAACCCTAAACCCTGAACCCTGAACCCTAAACTCTAAACCCTAAACCCTGAACCCTAAACCCTAAACCCTGGACCCCTAAACCCTAAGACCTCTAGACACAGGGACTCCAAACCCCCCCAATGAAGGAACACACCTCCAAAAAGACGGGGATCCTCCATACAGTTTACAGCATATAGCATATTCCTTAAGTTAAAGAATTCTGGAGTCTGTGCGAAATCAAACTCTCATGTCGATGTCGCATCCTCACAAGCTTTCCTTGCGACTGTGTATCTGTACCTAGTGGGGCTTCACTACCGCCTCTAAGGCATAGGTATGCATGGCCGAGACATGGCGTAGCATCCCTACTATAATTAGAGCGGCAATGACGTTTACTAGAGATGCTGGGTAGTGGATCTACTGACTACTGGATGTGTGGGAGCAGCTATGACATAGTTAAACTTGATGCTCAACTGAAGCCCCTACACCGGACGGTCTTGAATACAGTCTCAGCGCTTCCTCCCCAAGACCAGCACCGCGCCAGGCTGCATTAGGGTGCATTGTTAAGGGCTGTTCCCTGGCTGCACATTGGTGCCAACACAAGCCAACACAAGCTTCAACCCCCAATTGCTAGTCGTGGAAGGTACCAGCTGAAAAGCACTCGTAATCATTTGCCCTAAACCAAACATCCTGTGACTCGGCCTCCTCGCCACCATCGCGGAAAGGTGCAGCGAAGTCCTACCAAGTTGTTTCCCAGAGACTCCAATATCCCTTATTTAAGGAATATACCTTAAATTGTAATAGGATTCAAGATCCCTCATAGGATTTTAGGACTTTTCCGTAATGAAGGAATATTGGAGTTGGAACATGATTAATTGCCCTCCTACGGTTAGGGTTTAGGGCATAGGGCAAAAAAAGGAATCGCAGCACTAATCATCCTTATCTGGGGAGCATGGCACATGTCTTTGACAGCTACGATGGGTCGAACTCGTCGTTCCGTAGCTGTGCTCTGCCTCGATCACCTGAGACGCGGAACTCCGCTGACACGCCGTATGTGCAGCATCTGCGCAAGGGCACCGTCCGGACTTCAAGTCTCTGTAACTGGGCTTTTAAGTAACCAGGGCGAAAAGAGTATAAACTTTTTTCATAATGGTTCCTTTAAGATAAAAAGTATTAAAGTATGGTACTCCAAAGCCCAGGACTGCAGCTGGCTTTCACAATGAGGGTGATCCCGTCTTGATATATATATATATATATGTATGTATGTATGTATGTATGTATGTATGTATATATCTATATATATATATCTATCTTTATTTATTATATAGCCGTTGTGAACCAGGTGTGCTTCACCAGTAAACTCCTATACCTACCATTTTGTAGGCTCTTATTATAAACCCTATTTGGGGATTTATAGGAACCCTACAAAATCGTCGGTTTTGGTCGGTTAAGGCATGAACTGCTGCAGGGTCTGGTGGACTGCATCGGAGACTCCGTTGCCATGAACTCCAGACGGCAGGGCCCTAACCCAAGCCCTATACCCAAAAGCATCTACCAGGACCCCCCAAGGGCCCTTTAATGGAGCCCTAATGGCCCTTAATAGTGGGCATTTGGGGTATGTTAGAGGGTAGTTGGGGGGTTTCGGTAGGTTGGCCCTTTAAAGCCTCTGAAAAATATTCGTAAACAGGGTCCTATTAAGCCCAATAAGGGAAAATATAAAATATCCCAAAGGCCTACCTAGGCATTGATATGGTGGTCTCAGACCAAGCACCCCGGAACTCTGGAACCCTGAAACTCCGAAACCCTAAAACCCAAAACCCAAAAAAACCTCGAGCCCAGAACACTGAAACCCCAAAACCCTAAACCCTAAAAGCCCTAAAACCCTAAAAACCCCTGAACCCTGAAATCCCAAACCCAAAACCCAAGAGCCCTAGAACCCAAAACCCCATCCCCTCCGACCACGAGCCCGGGACTCGAAGCCCTGGAAATTGAAATCCCTGTGGGTTGATACTTAGGGTTTAGGGTTTAGGGGTTTTGGGGTTTAGGGGTTTTGGGGTTTAGGCGTTTAGGGTTTAGTTTTGGGGTTTGGGGTTTAAGGGTTTTAGGGTTTAGGGTTAAGGGTTTAGGGGTTTAGGGGTTTAGGGGCTTAGGGTTTAGGGGTTTAAGGGTTTAGGTTTAGGGTTTTGGGGTTTGGGGGTTTGGGGGTTTGGGGTTTACTAGGGCTTAGGGGGTTTCGGTGTCTAGGGTGTCGGTGTAGTAGGATCTAGGGCGCAGGGACTTTGAAACAGGGTTGCTCTATACCCTCGCACTTGCACCCTAAACTCCTAAACCCAAAACCCCTTCAGAGAAAACTTGACCTGATCTTGAGACCCTGCACCGCAAACCCCCAGACCCTGAACCCACACTAAGGTTGAGGGGTTTAGCGGTATAGGATTTAATCGGGAACCCTCAACTCAAACCCTAAACCCTAAACCGTTAACTCTAAAACCCTTAAAACCTAAACCCTCAACTCCCTTAAACCCAAAGTGCCCCTAAAACCTTTGGGGGTTTCGGGCAGCCCCTCAGCCAAAACCAGAGGACCAAAAGCAGGCCTCCATCTCTGCTTGTGCCTTAAGGTCCTGCTGTTGCGAAACCAAACCCCTTAAAGGATAGGGCTTAGGGTTAAAGGTTTAGGTTTAGGGTAGGTTTTGGGCTTTTAGCAATTTCAGTTTTGAATGTTTGATTGTCGCCTTTTTACGGTTTTCATTTTTTGGATCCTCACGAGAGCCTGGAACGCCAATCTGAAACCCTAGGCTGAAAGCTTGGGAGCTTGGGCTTAAGGCGGTCCCGCATCCCAGATCATGGGGCTTCTTTTTTCGGATGTTGCAAAGGGCTGCCAGGGTCTTCATGAGGTTTCCAAAGAACTCAATGTCCCTTGATGAGGGCTTCTTTCCTTGATTCATGTAGGACAAATGTCTGCAAATGAGGGAAACACCATGATTAAGCCCTGACTAACGAGAAATACTCACGCCCCTTCTTCCAGGGCCATTTTCTGCACCTGGAGATCTCACGAGCATTCAACCAACACACACACACAGACACTATGTAGAGGTAGGTATATACACACACATGATCATCACCGAAGATTTGCATACCCCCTGTAACAACCTCAACTGTTCCTGCAAAACAACTGCAATGCTACAAGGGCTTGAAGCAGCCAGGTACCGCCGAGACAGCTGAAAACCTTTTCTGGAAATCTGTGCTCTTGGGGTGTCGGTTTGCAGTTTAGGGCTATAGGTTCAGGGCGTCGGGCAGAATCTTTTGCTGTGGGATTCGGTTTTGGCGCACAATGGCTCAGAGGCTCAGAAACAAGACTAGCTGCACACCTTGCTCTGGATCCTTGTTCTTGACCAGAGACCGAGCGAATGCTATTGACATCACGGTTCCCGAGTACGATTCCCCCGCACAAAGCCTTTGGATGTACGAACATTCCACATGTTGCAGCAGATCACTCTCACTCTCTGCTTCTGTCTCCGCTTCTGCTTCGTGTCCCCAGGCGTCCTCGTGGGAATGCTTCTGCGCCCTTGGCCAGCGCAAATGCAGCTCCAGACCAGTACGTTGAACTGCCAAAAATCTGCTTTTTTTTGGAGGGTCCCTGTGAATTCTATCTTAAGGCTTGTTAATGGCCCTAAACCCTTAACCTACAGAAAGAAGGTGAGTAGTATTAGTACAGCATACGGCAAGGCTTAGCACTCCTCTGGGATGTTGCAGCAGAAACAATAGTTCTGGGCCAGTAGTAAGTTTGGTGTTTAGGGTTTAGGGCGTGGTGCATTCATAGCGGGGGTTTAGGGCGTAGTCCTTCCATAGTGGGCTTAGGGTGCAGCCCATTCATAGTAAGGTTGAGGGTGTAGTCCATTCACTGTGGGGTTGAGGGTGCAGTCCATTCATAGTGGGGCTGAGGGTTCAGTTCAGGGTGTAGTCCGTTCATAGAACCCTTGGGGCCGGCGGGGCCAAGGGCGTTGTTGCGCACTTGCTTCCAGAAGGGTGAAGTATCAAGGTAAGTTAGCAGGAGACCATAAGAAGCTGGCGGAAGCCAACATGATATGACCCAAAACCATAATACTCTAAGCATTGAAGCCCCTTTACGAGGCCTTGAGCTTGCCAGGCTGCGCAGATGCGGTATCTGTTGTGCAGTTAGAATCCCTGGGTCAACAAGATGCACCAGCTTTCATGTTACTATTTCTACTTAAAGGCTCAACGGACTAAGTAAGTAGCTTATAAGTATGGCTGTAATGCGGATAACCCCACTTAGGGGGCTTATTACCCCAAGTATAATTTACTTAGAAAGTCCCTTGAGCCTTTCAGCACGGTTCAGGGACAAGGGTTTCGGCCTCATAGAGCTCCCTCTCTTACTAATTGCTATGACTAATAGTTCTACTATGAGTATGGCTCGTACTATTACTAGACGACACCTTAAGCCGAGGGGCAGCCCACTTTTTTTCTTGGCCTTCACCTCTTTGGCGACGGGCGATGGCCGGCCTGCGGAGAAGCATGCAGGCAAGAGTCTTTACCTTTTTTTTACTTAGGGTTCAGGGTCTACCGTAAACTACCCAAACCTACTATTCTGTAGGGTCCCTATGAGGATCTATACTAGGGTTTATAATGAGTTGTGGTAGCCTAAGGTAGGGTTGGGGTGTTCAGCAGCTCATAGTTTGCAAGATTGAAAAGGGATCCACGGCTCTTGGAAGGTTTACACCGGCCTTAATCTTGTATGATGGGGTTTTGGGTTTAGGGCTTAGGGTTTTATCATTGTTTTGTGGGAAAGGTTCATGTCTTTACATAAGATTCGATAAGGTTTCCAGCAGTTTGCCCGTGTTCCCTTCGCCTCTTCTCTTAGAACAACTATGATCTTCCATGGGTTTAGGGTTTACAGTGGAAGCCCCAAAGTTGGAAACTTAATAGCCTCAATCCTTAAGAGTAACGTTATAGGGAATCCCAGCACTATTTGGCCTTAATCCGGTTTCCAACTTTATGGGGTTTACTGTAGAGTATCACGAGGATGTCTTCTTTCCTGTCTGCCTCACACTTCCGCAATTTGGTTGCCGCTCGTTCGAGATACTGCGAGGCAGGTATTCTGAAACGCAAGGGCTTCGTCTGCCCTCGCTTTGGTTGCTGTCTGTACCGTCAGGTTTCGCCGATTTCTCTGGAAGTTTGATAAAGGGGCGTTCCTCTGTTCTTTCTTGCCTCTTTAGATTTGTCTTCAAGTGGGGGTGCCCGAAAACTTTGAAGGGAACCTAAACCCTAAACCCAAAACCCTAAACCCTAAACCGCACAAACGAAACAACTTCCAGGGCCTTCCTTGCTACTCTAAATCCTAAACCTTCAACCCTTCAAGGACCCACACAAAACACCTCCTCAAGGCCAACCCCTTTTTTAAGTTCCTTATAGCAACACTTAAAACTCACTTCAAGGAACACAAAAATGAAAACAGAACCAAGTCTCTCGAAAGCCTAAGCCCTAAGCCATTCAGGGAAGCAGACAGAACACTACCCGAGCGCCTTCCTTCAACCCTACCTTAACCCTGAATAACCTACCTTTTTAGGGTTCCTCATTATGATTTCCTTATATAAGTCCGTAAAACGGTAGGGTATTCGGGTTAAGGTAGCCCCTAAATTCCATCCCCTATTCAAACAAGCTTTAGATGAAGCCCAGTCCAGAAACCCGAAAACTCAACACCCTAATGTAGGGGCCTTAGGAATTAGAATAGGGATTTGGGGCCCATTATACTATAATTATAATAAAGAACCCCCCCAAAAAAATAGTATAGGTAGTTATTAAGGCCCCTTTGTTACAACCCGTCAGACCCTAAACCCTACACACTAAACTCTACCCTGTAAAACCCGCAAATGAACCCTAAATCCTGAACCCCCTTCAAGGAACCCTTAAAGCACGGAGCCCTCAACCCGAACGCCCTAAACTCTACCCACCCTTTCAGGAACCCTTTGAACAATCCTCTAAAGGGTTCCTGTCAGTGAGACCCTGTGGTTCTATAGTACCCTTCAAAGCAACCCTATGCTTGCCAAGTCCCATGATCCTTTACGTATACTCTAAACCCTTAAAGGAACCCTAAAGGGCTCCTTAAAGGAATTAAAGCCCTCAATCCTGAATCCTAAAACCCTAAACTCTAAAACCCCTACACCCCAAGCCCTTAACTGGACTTTGGAGGGGCCAGGGAGAAAAAAGTATAGACTTTCATGTCATAATGGTTCCTTTAAGGAACAGGTACCCAACAAATGTATTCAAGTATGGTACTCCAAACCCAGGTTAAACCCTAAACTCTAAAAGCCCTAAACCCTGAGCCCTGAAACGAGCCAGCCCGCCCGGCCTTCAGATGTCGAGGCCGGCCCCAGACGCTGCTTGGGCACCGAGGCTCGAGGTGGCAGGCTGGTCTTCCTGAGGGTTTAGGGTTCAGGGGTTCAGGGGATTAGGGTTTAGGGTTTTGGGGGTAGGGGTTTAGAGTTTGGGGGTTTTGGGGTTCAGGGGATTGGGGTTTAGGGTTTAGGGGTTTAGGGTTCCTTCAAGGGCCCTTGAAGGGTGCCTTTAAGGGGTCCCTTTAAGGGCTCCTTTGCGGGGTATTGTTTGTTGCTATAAGGGTTCCTTTACGTGTTTCGGGTTACGTAGGGGTTTAGGGTTTAGGATAATACTTAACCATTATGGTCTTCCTCTGGATTTGTGTGGTTAAGGGTTCAGAGTTTAGGGTGCAGGGTTTAGGCTCCTTTAGAAAAAACAAGTTCCTGTGTCCCAAACGAAACGGTCCTAAGTACCTATGTCGGAGATACCCGACCAAATCAGGATAGTAATTCCTGCTATAGCGACCCTACTTTCATTGTGCCATAATCACAGCACGGAGCGCTGAGGAATAGTATTTCTAACTAATTGCTTCAGCCCTAAATCCTCACAGGCCCAAAACCCAAGGAAATAAAAGTTGAATCTTCCAGAATCGACTACCTTATAAGAACCCTAAAAGTTGAAAAGTTGAGTTTACAGCCAATAAGAATCATGAACCCGAAAGCCTCAAACCCGAAACCGTAGTGAGGAACCCTAAGGCCGAGGGGCTGAATACCCTAACCCAAAAAAGGTTACTCAGAGGATCATGGGACTTAGAAAGTAGGTTATAATTGGGTTATAAGTCCGCTAAGTGGGGTTATCCTAATTGTAACCTACTTATAACCTTATTTACTAAGCTCCATGAGCCTTTAAGTAACCTGTTGAGTTACAGTAGGAGTATCTAAGCCCCAAAAGGGTAAAGGTTACCTACTCAGCCCCTAAGGTGATCTACTCAGCCCCAAAGGTGATGAGGAACCCCTTAGGCATGGTGTGTCACTACGTTTTTAACCCAAGCCACTTCGAAGAAAGACGCGGATGCGAGGGTTCGTCACTCCTCGCGGAGGCGACGGGCTTAGGGTTTGACTGTAAACCCTTATAGAGCCCTTTAAAGGAACCCTTATAGTACCCTTAAAGTAACCCTTTCAAGGAACCCTAAGGTACCCCTGGGTTTAGGATTGACAGATTTAGGAAGTGACGGTGTGCGGTTTAGGATTTGACTTTCCGGGTTTCGCTGTTAACTTTAAGGGTTCACGGTGGAGGCTTTAGGGGTTTAGGGTCTCTAACGCGTTTAAGGTTTAGAGTGTACGGCGCAGGGTTCAAAGGCTTGTAAGGTCTAGAGTTTAGGGTAGTGTTTTGGCTTTATGATTGCAGAGGTTTGGTTTAGGATCGTTAGGTTTAGGCCTCATGGTTTGAGATGACTGGGGTGGAGAGGCTGGCATCACGATATATCGGGTTCATGCTTCGTTGAAAGCAGGCTGGAATGGTCGAGAATTCTAAGCAACCCTAAACCCTAAACCCTAAACCCACGAACCTCCAACTCCGAACGCGCGAAACTCGACAATCCTAATCTCTTGAGCCCACAGCCCTGCTGGAGTCTCTTGTTCCACAACCACAAAAAACATGGTTGACGCCGTTCTTCAATTACCAATAGGGTTTTAGGGTTTTATGGGTAAGGGTTTAGGGTTTAAAAGTTTAGGGGTTTAGGGTTTAGGGTGCAAGTACCAAGGGTAGAAATGTCAAAGTTATAGTTGTACCACAGACCACTCACATGAAGATCCTAAACCTTGTAGTCTGTACTGAGCTTGGCACCCTTGCAATGTTTCTTGCTGTTTCTTAGGGACCATAGTAAGCAAAAAACAACTAATTCTTTCCAAATACCCCTAAGTTTGTAAAAATTGAAGCCCCGAACCAAACACCTGGCAGTTGGGCACTTGGCTCCTCCTTGGTTCGTTGCAGTCCTCCCCCATGTCGTCGAGTTTGTCGTACTTGCCTTGCTTGCTGAACTTTAGAGGGGGTTTAGGATTTGAGGTCTAGGGAATACGGCTCTGGGTTCTCGTTTTCAACCCGTTTCACGGGGTCTTGACTTACAGGATCGTGATTAACGGGTCTTCATCTGCTCTGTCTGCCAAACAGCCACATCCCAATAACCTTTGGGTCCATGCAGACATTGAAAGTCGGTCTTGGTGACCTCAACCTAGTGTTTAGGGTTTAGGAATGTTCATACCCCACCACCAAACAGGAGGTTCCTGGGAATCTTGGGGTGTTGGTCTGCCGACCTTTTGAACTAGAGTAGGTATAAGGGTTTAGGGTTTAGGGTTAACTAGAGGTCTCCTTGAGGCTTCATGTGCTCCGATTGTAGCCTTCGCGTTTTCTACATACTCCTCCAGAGGTATGTAACACAACAAGCATTTGCACCGAATAAAAGCAGCAGAACCCTGGCGACCCAAAACCACCTAATCAGAGTCAGCGAACTTTCGGGGGTGACATCAAACGCGACGAATACGCCCTACTATAGGGGCCTTAAAAACTAGAATAGGATTTCAATTGCCCGCTACACTATAATTATAATAAGGAGCCCCCACAATAGTATTGGTAATTATTTAGGCCCATATGGGAGTTTCCGAAAATAAGGGAGCCTAATATAGCACCCTAAATAGTAGGATCCTTATTATAGGGACACCAAAATAAGGTACCCCTAATTTTCGGAAACTCCCATATATTAGCTTGAAAACCTCTAGCCTGGACCCCTTAAGGGCAAACAGGGTCATGATTGCGCTTAGCTAGTTCATGGTTGGGATAGGATTAAAAATCTAAATTTTTATTCCTTATTGGCTTTAAGTACCCATAAAAATGTCAAATGTTACCCAACTATGGCAAAGTTATAGGTACCCTCAGTAGGGTTATCCGAAGTATAATCGTATTTATAA
Organism: Symbiodinium sp. clade A Y106; assembly: GCA_003297005.1. Taxonomy (NCBI): domain Eukaryota; class Dinophyceae; order Suessiales; family Symbiodiniaceae; genus Symbiodinium; species Symbiodinium sp. clade A. The sequence continues at coordinate 172,018 of BGNK01000028.1, read as the reverse complement.
CCTTACTTGCTAAATCCCCTGAGCCTTTACATAAGTGTTCTCCTGACGCCTCACCTCAAAGCCAACATCCAACCCGAAGCAAGAGGAACAAACACGACCCGAAACCCGAAACACCCTAAACCCTCTCTGGGCGCCATAAACCTAACTTTCTTCGGACTCCGCCTTATGGCCTTCGAAAGGTAGGTTGTTTGGGGGTTAAGGTGAACCCTGACCCCAAACCCAAAACCACACTAACCCCGAGTTACTGCTTAACAACCTCAAACCCGTTGTCCCCCTCATCTTCGGACAGCTCTGACTCTGAAACAGGAACAAGGAGGAGTGGGTCCTCCTCCTCTTCGTCATCACCTGCTGCATCCGCCTGATCAGGAAAATACCCCGACCTCGTGCTGTCGGGGCTAAACTCACCCCGTCGAATGGCCAACTCGCGGACAGCTGGAGCAATGCCGTCTCGAGAATACAGCAGCCTCACAGAGTCACCGGGGGCAGTGTGATACCCGAGCACTCGCTGGTGCTCGGCTGCAATGCCGAACTTCTCTGTCCACGAAAGGCAGGTCGCTGTGCAAGAATGCTTACCCGACAATGCCACGTAATCATTCGGGAAGCCCATATTCGAGAGTAAGCCTCCACCACGGTAGCACCCGTAATTATCACCCGAACGAAACAACAATGTCGAAGAAACACCCTAAACCCTAAGGCTCTAAGGACTTGTATTCTCAGGCTTTGGGACCCGAAAGCCATAATATATAAGGCTTTTGGCTTTTGGGCGCTTATGGTTTGTATATATAGTTCCCTAGACAGGTAGGTGTTTTGGGCCACAGGTAGGCTTAATACCCAAATTGCATAACCAAAAAGAAAAGAGCCGCACAAAGAAAGATCTAATTACCAACACAAACACTTGCCAAACAAACGAACAAAGCAAATAATCTCAACACCCCCTTCAACCCTAAAACCCAAACCCAGAACCTCAAACCCTTAACCCTAATAAACCAAAAACCGCGCGGGTGAACCCTGGGATGCTAGCGACGTGGAGGAGGCTTGAAGACCAACTCAGGCGACGCAATCGGAGCGGTCTGGCGACGGAGAGCGTGTAGAGTTTTCGGCTGAGGATTTCGAGTTTTGGGGTTTAATTTTTGGTGAGCTTATTTAAGGTTTGGGGTTTATTTCGGGCTGGGGATTTAGAGTTAAGCGCTTTAGGGCTTAAAGGATGTAATGTTTGGGGTATTAAGTCTAGGGGTTGTAGTGTTTTGCTTTTTTTTTTTTGGGGGGGGGGCTTAAGGTTTGTCGTTTAAGTTGGAGCTTGAGGATTCGGCCTTGAGTGGGCTAAAACAAGGGATCGACGAACTGATGTGTTGCGGTGTAGGTTAAGGGTTATAAGGTTCAGGGCTACAGGGTTTAGGATTTATGAGGTGCGGGGATACGAGCTGCATGCTCATGATTCTGGTTTTAAGGGTTTGGGGCTTGAGGGCAACTGTATACCTCAAACTTTAGTCCCTTTTTTGGCGTTAGGAAACTGCAGCAGATCGAATCCCGAAAGTATCCAGACACTCCGACATGTCTTGCTTCCATACAAAGAAAATTGGGTTTAGGGTTTTGGTTTTGGGGCTTTAACAAGTCTGGGGATATCCCTGAAATAAGCATTGGAAACCAAGTGTGGGAAAAGGCATATCCAGACATGTCCTCCAATTTCTACCAAGCGATTTCGCAGTCTCTCAAAGAGCAGCGACTATATGCTGACTACTCGGATCCTGGATCGTCATACAGTGAACCCCAGAAAGTTGGAACATAGATTTAGGATGATTCATGCTGGGATTCCCTATACTTTACTTTAAGGACAGGAGGCTAATGATGTTCCAACTTTCTGGCTTCTACTGTAAGGGTTTAGGGCCTAATATAGGGTTTCAGGGTCAGGGCCGAGGGCTGTTGAGCCCGAAGCGTCAACTAACCTCCCAACATAAGTCGGACACCTCCTGCGCCTTCTTCGGCATCCCAGAGACCTTGCGAGGGTTGCTTGTGTCAGCACAACATCGCGAGCACAGTTGACTTACTGTAGGGGCCTTCATAATTTTAATAGGGTTTTGGGGCCATTATACTACAACTAAAATAAGGAACCCCCGCAATAGTATAGGCAATTTTTAGGCCTATATTAGGGTGGCTGTTTGAATGATGATGATCTTGACGAACAGCAGTCGGGCTGCGGAAAGAACATTCGAGCACTTCGACAAGAAGGGCTAAGGTGGTATAAAGAGTGTAATGTAGGAACCTGACTAAGAAACCTTGGGCCTTTGCTAGGGTTCCTTATATGAATTTTACTATTTAGGGATTATAGGCCCAGGGTTTCTTAGTTAGGTCTCTACGGTAGCATTTGCGTATTGATGTCCCTGGATTTACACCTTGAATAGACCGTAAACCCTACACCCAGAACCCTGAAAATTCCAGAACACGTCCTGGCCCAGAACTACGCACGACCATGCCACCAGGTCTGTCCTAGAGGGTATTCATGAGATCAGGAATTTTGCCTTAACCCCCAAATGCTTGACCGACCCCTTCCTGGAACGGGTAACCCCGTGCATGCGGCCGCCTTGCTTTTCATAAACAATTAAACCAATAACCCACTAACCAAAAACAAATAACCAATGAACCAAGAAACCTATGAAGAATAAACCAATCCGTTGCCCCAACGGGCAGGACCAGTTGGAAATAATTCAACAAACCACTCAATCACTAGAAGCCTAGGGCACTCCAAACAAGGGAGCGCCCCTAATTACTATAGGGGCCTTAATAATTAGAATATGGTTTTGGGGCACATCATACTATATAACTATAATAAGGAACCCCAAAATAGTATTGGTAATTATTAAGGCCTCTACAGTAACACATCTTAGGTCCAGGCCAGTGCTGCTTGATACGCCGAGAGATTCCATCGATGAGCGTGGGAGTGAGAAGGCTTCGGCGATATATGTCAAGGGCCTTGATTTAGGGTTTAGGGTTTAGGGCTCAGGGCCTTGAAGGGTTTTCTGTTGATTTTTAGGGCTTCCTCATAAAGGTGTCCCAGTGTTGCATAGGGCCTCTGAATAGAATTCTGCGGGGGATGGTTCTTGGGATTTGCACATGAATTTTTGCTGTAGCAGTAGTGACAGCAGCGACAATCAAGGTAAGCACAGTGTACTGATATGCACAGAAGCGTGATAACTGTAGCGCCAGTAAAATCTCGATCAAAATAAGTAGTATGAGCCGTGCACTTAGGCGTGTGCTTCCCGGTAATTGAGTATGAGCCAGTCGGTGCTTGGTACATGCAGCTGGCCTTATCGGTGCACAAGCCATCCGAAATAAGCCCTGGACCCTAAACTCTAAATGAACCCTAAACCCGTAAACCTCTAAAAGTTACACTTCAATGTGCAGACTGCCGGGTCACTCAACGTGCTGGCTGCGTTCCCTACTAAAAAGCTCTGCAGATCCGCAGTGGCTGCCTGCGCGACATCATGACATAGCTTAAGGTTATAGGGTTTAGCATCCGTATTCCGAGCCTGGCCTACGGTACCTTCTACCATCTGCGACGCTGAACATCAACTGACCCAGACCCCCCCCCCCCACTGCCCCGAAAGCTCTTTCCTATTGGGTCCTTAAGGGGTCTAGGGCCCCAACTATAAGGTCCTTTGGAAGCATAGGGTCAGACTCTTAACAACCTGAAATCCGTCGCGAAACTCAAATCTGAAAACTAAAAATTCATGTCCCGACCTCGAACACAAGTGTATTCTATAGCTTCGCTACTGCCACACCCTGTAGCAGTCCATATTAGGGCTCATAACAATGGCTATAAATAAATAAATATATATATATATATAGATAGTTACTTTATAACATAGTCCTATCTAACTGTCACAGAGTGGGGGCATTACCCATTCTATAACTACCAAAATAGTAGGGCTCCAGGTCCCCAAACCCATTTTGAATGTCTATGGGCTTTGAAACCCCGCTATTTTACTTGGGCACTTGGACCCTTAAGTAACTGTTACGGTGCCAACAAAACCCTAAACCCTAAACCATGAGGGCAGTACCCAATCTATACCTGCACCCTATAAGACCTTACTTGCTAGGGATCCTTATTATGGTTTACTTCTATGAGGCCTTAACAAGGTGGGTTACTTGGGTTTTTTAAACTAACACGAGAGCCACCAGATCGAAGCTGTTGATCAAGCTGCTAGTCCCTCAAGCCTATTTAGGGCTGTAGGGGCTCAGGGTTTAAGGTTTCCGAAACTCCAAACCCAAACCTCAACGCCTCCAGAGGCAATGCCCAGACACTTAGCGTTTAAGCGTTTTAGGGTTCAGGGGCTGAGGGTTTAACTCCAAGCCCCAAAGCCGAACCTTAAAATCTATGTTCAAAACTAACCAACTTATAAAGTATCCTAGGGGAACTAAAAGTTAACCTTGAAGATACTTTGAGGATTCGCTATGCCTATTACCTTCTCTACTACTAAGAAATGTCTAAGCCACCCAATGCCAAAGCTCTAAACTCAACAAGCCTAACCACAAGATGGCATAGACTGTCTGCTGGATCATTATATACCTTGTCCTCGTACAACCCGAAAACCTTAAACCCCAAAAGCCTTTCGAAACTCTTATAGAACCTTGTGCTCAAGCCCCATGACCCCAGCTCAAAGCCATTCATCCCAGGCTGATCTAAACTGAAGAGACCTCAAATCATACTATGGATCCTACTATACTTTTAAGGCATGTTCCTCAATTAGGGAATATTGGAGTCTCTGGGTTGACTAGATTAGACTATGAAGGTCTGGATGGTCCGCTCTCGGCAGTTGAGGATTTAGGGGCTCCGGCACCATGTTCCGGGAAGGCTCTAGGCCGTAACCCCCATGACCCTCCCGGCGTCCTTCCTAACAGCCCAAACTCCAAAAGATTAAATTCCCAGAATACCCCAAACCAATGCCCCTGCAGTGGCTTTTGAATGTTCTGTGGGCTGCGGCATTGCTCCGGAGTTCGGAACTGCAGCTTCGCGTGCAAGTGCTGTAGCCAGCAACTTCTCTATCACGGGGCCGTGGCTGGGGGCAGAACATTTGGGAGTTTCCGGAAATTAGGGGTACCATATTTTGGGGCCCTTATAATAAGGATCCCAATATTTAGGGTACTTTCTTAGGGTCCCCTATTTTCGGAAACTCCCATTTAGGTTCCGGGGCTAGCGCTTAGGGTTTAGGGTGTCGGATTTAAGTTCTTGAGTATTGGTGGGTTAAGGTGTTTTGGGTTTAGGGTTGATGGGCCTAAAACCCTAACGTGGAGCACCACAAATGACTTAGAACTTGGGGTGTTGAGTTTACTCTTGAGGTTTACACAACCCGTAGAGCCCCGTTTCAATCAGGACTTCCCTCTCCGAACGGGTGAGTGATTGTGGAGGTTTGTCAAGTTCAGGGCGCTGCCAGATATCGGCTGTAAACCCGAAGCATTTCACATGCAGGTGTAGCTTCTGTATAAGATGCCTTACCCCTACATTTTATCATAGCGTATATTGAAGTATATTGGCTACATCCTTGGGCCCCGAAGCCTAAAACTAGAGCCTAGCCTCAAACTTCAAAGCTGTCTACAGCCCGGCAGGACTGTCTCTTCCGGTGCAGACCTTTAGGCCCTTTGCGGTTTGGCTTCTCGCAGATTTGAATTTTGGATGCTGGGGTGTAGGGAGGAGGGCTGCTGCCGCTACCACTACGTCACTGCCACTACCACCACACAACCACGACTACGAACACGACCAGAATCGCACGACCACTACCACCAGAACCACCAACCCCCCCACCACCACCACCACCGCCACCGCCGCCACC
>BGNK01000028.1:152748-166085 GCA_003297005.1 Symbiodinium sp. clade A Y106 | reverse complement strand
CTACCCCTACCCCTGCCCCCACCCCCACCCCTACCACTACCACTAACACTACCACTGCCACGAATTACCCCTGCCACTATCACCACCACTACCACCGCTACCACCTCTACAGCATCTGCACTACTATTCATACGACTACTCATCCTAGTACAGAGGCTGCCGAGACTGAGACTTGCGCAGCGGACCTTGCAACAGCCTGGATGTGCGGGTAAGACAAAGAAACAAAAACGACAGAAAACGACAGAAAAAAAGCATCTGCTCGTTTGCTTGATAGCGCACTGCGTATGATTTGGAACGACTCCAGCGCTGGTGAAGATCTTGTGTGCCTGCTCGATGTTTTTCATGCCTAGGCTAACTTTCGTGGCGCCTTTCTAAGTGGAATTTGGTTGTAGTCTCCAGTACATGCAATCATCATTCAGCGCTAAAAACTCCTATATTGCATCATTCATGCAAACGTTTACACCTAGGTGCCACATTATATGGGACTGCAGTTATCACCGGTGTGAGGCCTTTACAATAAAACATAATAAACCCTGCGGAACCAACCGCCCATCTACCTCCCTTGTCTAACAGGCCCTCTTGTTGCCATGGTCAGCTTACATTACAAGTAGAGAACTTGGAAGACCCGGCCAACCGTCATGCCGAACGCTGAATGCTAGACCTTAACTAAAGCCTTAAACCCTTAAGCCTTAAACCCTGAGCACGTATCCATGAAACTTACCCCTATTAACCTTATGCAGCATAGCACCCCGAGATCCAGCATACATAAGAATAATGATAACCGTAATAACCATAAGAAATATAAAGCAGCAATAATTGGAACATCGATAGCAATATCGAGAATCATATACTTGGGCCAAAGGCAAACACCCTTCGAATTAGCCTTGCTTGTGCAGGCCTCAGTTGCTTGATTCGGCGAGTCCCTAAACCCTGAAACCGTAAACTCTCAACCCTAGAACCCGAAAACTTCACACCCGAATTAAACCCCAAAGGGTTTAGGGTTTAGTCTAACTTCTATGTTTTCAAGTTTCGGGTTTACGGTTCGCACCTGTTAACCCTAAAGCCTGAACACCTGAGTAGAGCCTGGGCCCTGAAACCCTGAAGCTCTCTCCGGTGGGCCCTAATGTAGGGTGTAGGGTTTCGGGTTCAGGGGCTAACTCAGGGGCTCTGGGGGCTTAGTGAGTAGGTTATAGTGAGGTTAAGTTCCTACGTGGGGTTGTCCTGACTATTACCTTATCAGTTACTTGCTACGTCCCTAGAGTTTCGAGTATTGCAGGGGCGTTGATACTTAGCAAAGGGTCTGGGAGCGTTTAATGAAAGCCATAATAAGGAACCGACAAAAGAGTGGAATATCTTTGGCTTCTAGATGATATTCTCTAATAACTCCTCAACAAGCTGTCTCCTCTAGCTGAACCTACCAATTGCGGTTTTGGGCTCAATTTGTCGGGCTGGCTCTTGTTATGGTTTAGGGTCTAGAGTCCAGGGCTTCCGATACTGGGGGTTCGTAGCTTAAGGCTCACCTCTTTGTGCTCTCGCACTCTGAAGCCCCGGTCAAACACGGTTTAGGGTTCGGGGTTTAGGGGCCTGGCCGTGAACTCAAGTCTCAACGCAAGCTTTCGGCCCCCAAATATCCAAGACCTGAAAGACTGAACCCCAAAGTTTTGAAGAAACCCATCTAAAACCCTTGCGAAACAGTGGCGAACCCCGCGAATAAGGCTACATAGCCTACGTGAAACCCCTATACCCTAAACCCCTGAACCCTATCCACATCTATCAACCCTATAAACCCTATATACCCTATAATGGCCCTATAAACCCTAGAAACCATATAATCCCTAACCCCTAAATCCCTGAACCACTAAGCCCTATAAGCCCTAAACCTGCCACACCAGTCAATGGCTTCGGCTTCACCCCTAATATAGGGGCCTGAATAATTAGAATAGGGTTTGCAGGTATAGTATACCATTTATAATAAGGAACCTTCCAAAATAGTATAGGTAATAATACGGAAGCCCCTATATTAAACCCACAACACCAGTCAATTGCGCAGGCTTCAGGCCTCAGTCGGGCTGCTCAGCTCCTGCCCCGTGGAACTTCCTGAAACAGCTCTTGCCGGAAATCGTCTTAGGGTTTAGGGGTTTAGGGTTTAAGGTTTTTTTGGGTTGATGGTTTAAGTTGATGGTTTAAGGTTTCGGGACTTGGGGGCTGAGTACCCTAGCCCAAGAAAGGCCTACCTTTTGGATTACAGTAGGATTATATAAGCCCCAAAAGGTTAAAGGCTACCTACTCCGCCTTGAAGCTTTAGAGAAGCGGCTTACTTAAAGGCTCATGGGATGTAGTGACTAAGGTTATATCACCCCAATCAGAACCCCGAGAAGGTTTAAAGGCTGGGGTCTACAGGTCTCCAAACTAGAACTTTTACGGCTTAGAGTCAGGATAGTTCTCTAAATTAGGGTCCCTTTTGTAGTGTCCTTTTTACAAGGGTGCCGTAATGTTTTGGGACTTTTTGGTTACAATTTAGGGACCTATTACTCCAAACTCTGAACCTTCAAGTAGGGTTTAGCGGTGCTGCTAGCACGAGCACGGCGATTGCCTGGACCCTAGACGCAGAAGCCTGAAGTGCGCTGGTTCCCCTCTGTGCACGCATCAGAGACGTAGCAGGTGTAGGGTGACTTTTCAGGGAACGCCTGCAAATGAGGATTGGCCTCACGACACCTCCTTTATGTCTTCGGCCGCATCGTGTCGCGCAGAACGATTTCGGCTCCCCTGAATCTCCGAATCTAGTTCAAAGAGGAGCCGTTGGATTTGATGCAAATCTTGGTCCACATCTCCGCCATCCTTGCCCCCTTGGTTTGACAGTCTCGTTTAAGTTTAAGTATTGGGGATGCGTGCAGTGGAACAGGCGGCTGTTCTAAATGCTTCGCAGGCCAGATCTCATTCGCAAATCGTTCTCCCTGAGCATGTGCCGGCAAGCGAGGACATGTGCCACAAGTCACAAAGATGTTGCTGTTGCGCGGCCTGACGGGAACATCACCCCCTTGTTGCGCAAATCAGGAAGATGACTCCGCTGTGTCCTGTGACGCAGGTCTTAGATTGGCCTTCCTATCTCCTCGGCTCAACTTTATAAAATCGGGACCAGCTGTCTGTTGAAAGCCCAATCACCTATATGTAAAACCTTAGCATTAGCACTTAGGCCCTAAGCCCTCTATCCTTTAAAGGGAACCCTTTCAAGTACCCCTACTTAAAAGGGGTCCTCCGTTGGGCTTCTGTGCCAGCTTTAGGAAAGGCAAAGCCTATAGAAAGCGAGTTCATTAACCAGGGATCAAGGGTCTACTTGAAGGGTCGGGGGACTTGGAGGGTCGGCAGACTTAGTAAGTTTAGGGTTGAGGGTTTTGGGGCGCCTGGCAGCACAAGCTGCTACTGCCTACCGGACCACTCCTCGACGCTCACGCCGAACTTGTGCGCCGAGAAATCGGAAAATTCCGTCAGCACGCATTGATCCACTTTCCTGAGTAAACGACTAGTCCAGGACAGAACATGCCCAGAGTGTTATTGGTATGCTCACGCACACAGGCCCCGCCTCTTATGGCGCAGAATGTCCAAAATGTGCTCGGCGCATTCGGCCCCCAGAACAATCGGAACCAAATCTCCCCGAACACACCCTGGGCAGCCCCACGTCTACCACCACAGGGTGAAGTTTCGAGCAATCTGTGACCTCATTCGTTTCATTAGCTGCAGCACTGTGACCACAGCCGCAACAATCACTTCTCTACCTGCTACATCTCACAGCGCCACCGGAGATAAAAAAAAAACTTGCATGCCCAGCTTTGGTGGGCCAAGGCCTGCATCAGAAGGGCCGTGTTAATGGCCGTCACACTCGCTTCGTCCTCATGACAGAAGCCCAACTTTTTGCCACATTCCACTTGAGAGTGTTACACGGCCACACCCCACCACTTCACCAACAGTTTTTGCTGCGCGTCCTGCAGCGCTGCAACGCATAAGCGGTCGCCCGGATGCTCATATTCGAGACAAGACCGCGGGCGTGTGGTGGCGTGTCCAGGGCCAAGGAGAACCGCCTAAAGCCAGGCCTCGACGATCAGATGAGCAGGCCGAATTGTTGCCAGAGTGCTATGAGACAAAGGCTTGACCATGGAAGGTTTGCAGACAAGACACTGTGGTCGATGCCTGACACCCACACTGCTACTAAACCCTAAACCCAAAGCCCTAACTCTAAACGTTTGTAGTCCAGAGAACCCTTTTCTGACGAGTACTGGCAAAACGTCTCAAGCCCTGAAGTACCGACCGGAGGCTCGACGTCTCAAAGGGCTTGGGGTTTGGGGTTAAGAATAGGGCTCCTTTAAAGGGTTCCTTTAAGGGGTCTATAAGGATCTATAGTAGGGTTCTATGGTATAGGAACCTGAATAATTAGAATAGGGTTTTGAGGCCCACAATACTATAATAGTTATAATATCCGCCAAAATAGTAGAGGCAACTTCTACGGCCCCTATATTCGGAGTTTGGGGTTGAGGGCCCAGGGCCAAGGGCTTAGGAGCTAAAGTTTAGGGTTTAGGAGTTTGGGGTTGAGGGTTTGGGTTTCGGGGTTTTGGAGTTTGGGTTTAGGGTTTACGCATTAGGAGCCTTTGCAATCGAAACCCCGAAATGCTATGCATACAAAGCCCTTATAAATCCATGATCAATAGAATCCGTCATCTTCTGCGAACACCCGGTTAAAACGGATCTATAATACCATCAAACCACATACAGCCCTTCTGGAAAACCCTTCGAGGATCCTGATCCTAAACCCTGAAACCCTAAACCCTAAACCCTGAAACCCTCAAGCCCTAAACTTACTAAGTCCCCCGACCCTCCAAGTAGACCTCTGATTTACCCAAATAGTCCCGGGTACCTATATGGTAGAATGTAGGGTCTTGAATTAGAAATTATTACTATGATAACCCCAAACCCTAAACCCTGAACCCTAAACTCCTAAACCCGAGGCCCTAGACCCTAACCCCTAAACCCCGAAACCCTAAACCCTGAAACCCTAAACCCTAGACCCCAAGCCCTAAACCCCCAAGCCCTAAAGCCTGAAACCCTAAACCCTAAACCCTAACCGCTAAGCCCTGAACCCTTAACCCCTAAGCCCTGAACCATAACTCCCAAACCCTAAAACCCTAAACCCCGAAACCCTAAACCCTGAAATCCTAAACCCTGAAAGCCCTAAGCCCTGGAACACAAATTAAAATGCCTGGGGGTGCCGATCGTCTCGGAGGGATGGCGTGCCATGCTACGTGGCTGGGACCTCGGTCTTGTCTTAGGGTTCAGGGTTTAGGGTTTAAGAGTTTAGGGTTTAGGGGTTGGGGTTTAGGGTTTAGGATTTAGGGTTTAGGGTTTAGTGTTTAGGGGCTTGGGCTTGTTTTTTGTTGGGGGTTTGGGGTTTAGGGCTTGGTGTTTACGGTATTGGGTTTAGGGTTCGGGGTTCTCATGAAAGGTTCTAGGTTCCTGAGTATACTCAGTTTTAATAAGGGGACCCTAAACCAAAAAGGGCAAAAGGGCACTACTCAGTTTCTCTTGCAGGCTCTGAAGGAGGCTCGTTTTCATAGCTCCCACAGACAGCTCAGGGCTGCAAGTCTTTAGGGCGTTCTAGGGTGCAAGGGTATAGAAAGCTCTGGGGTTGGGGTGTTAGGCTTTTTTCCAATGATTTACGGCTTTAGGGTATTGGGTGAAGGGCTGGTTTAATAAAGAGCTTCTGGGCCCTACATGGGTTTACAGGATGCTGAAACTAAGCGGTTTAGCCGTAAAAGAAATCAGGGTTTAGAATGTGTAATACGTCCCATGGCTGTTGATCCCCGTGCTATAAAGGTTGTTCGTCTTGTAGGGTCTGACAAAGTTACAAAGCTTCAGAGTTACTGGGTTGGGGTTGAGGGTTGGCAGTTTAGGTGTTATAGGGCTTACGGTTCAGAGCTCTGGGTTCAGAGTTTCAGGATGCTCAGCAGGATTTGACTCCGTGTTGCACAGGCTCTTTCTTGAAAAGTGCCTAAACCCTAAGCCAGGCAGTTCAGCGGCTTAGGGCTTGCCCTCCCTCGTTAAGCCCTAAACGGGGTTTAGGGTTTGGGCCATTAGCCGCAAACCCTAAGCCACTAGACCCGTCAGCCGCCACCGCTAAGCTTCACGCCAAAAGCCCGCAACACAAGCCCTGGGCAATTCAATTCCATACCCCAAACCCTACAACCTAAAACGTGAACCCTAAACCCTAAACCCTACCTAAAACCCTGCTCAAAGGCTCCAGGGACTTAGCAAGTAACTTAAAAGTTGTGATCAAGGCCGCACTTAAATTACAGGACTTATAGTCTGCTTACTAAGTCCCCTGCGTCTTTAAGAGTCAAGTGGTTCTGCTCAGGGGGTTCAATCAGGGTTTTATAGGGTTTGTTGGAGAATTACAGGATTTACCATTACAGAGTGTTTGCTATAGGATATATGAGGTCGGTGTATTCATGTCGTATCTGCTTCGGCCTCAAAAGCTGTCCTTTTGTAGGTGCCTTAAAGTCAAAGTATAAACTGGCAAGTGTATCAGAGCCGAACGACGAATCCGAGCTGAACGAAACCTCAACCCTAAAGCATTAACCCTAAACCCCGAGCCCTGCACTCCAAACCCGAAACCCTAAACCACTGCCGAGGAGAGGATTCTGAGCTTGGAGGCAAGACGGGTATTGCCTTGCCTCAGCAGCTTCGAGGCAACCACCTACAGAACAACGGCCTGGGGTATAGGATTCCCTAAGCCCTAAATTCTAAGCCCCTAAAACCCCAAACCCAAAACCTCTAAACTCATAAACCCTAAACTCCCCAAAACAACCTTAGGGTTCAGGGTTTAGGGCCTAGAAAAAACTAGGGGTTTGGCAGCTCCGGGTGTAGACTTTAATGGAGGCTTAAGCTGTAAAGTTGGGGCTTCAGGGGTTCTATAACAGGGTTCCGCCTGGTCTATGTTATAGAAAATGATGGTCCCTTGTTGGGTCCCTGTTATAATACGGCACCTATTATTTAGGGTACCCAAAAAGGGACCATAATTTTGACAACTACCCATATAGGCTTCTCGAAGGTGCTGTTTAGGAGGGCTTTATGCACTCACCTCCGAAACCCCCTTGGGCTCTTTTGTTTAAGATGCGAGACGTAGATTGCCAGCGACAGGTATCGGGCTCGCTGTAAGACCGACGGGGAACTTCGCCAAAATGCTTTTAGTGAGGTCGCTGTGGGGCCTTGCAGCCTTTGGGGCTCAGGGTGAACCCGAAACCCTAATGCTTGATGACGTCGTTCACTAGCGATGTGAATGCTTGACTTTTCGGGTTGCGGAACTTTCCTAAGAGTTGAAAGTTTGTTGCTGAGGAGTTGAGTAACTGTGGGGGTCCAGCCCACACCCTCCAGCCCTAAAGTGCAAATCCGGAACCCGAAATAATAGGAACCTCAAAACCTCAAAACCCTCAACCCCTAAGCCTAAACCCTAAACCACAACTCCCAAATCTTCACGAGCGACGAATCGTAGAACAAATATATAAACAGGGGATCTCTGAGTTTGAGGCCATTCGGTTTTCGGGTTTAGGGTTCAGGGCTTGGGGTTTAGGGTTATTGTCGCTGCTGCCGTGACTGCATACTACAGTATGCATGAGGGGAAAACACTGCAAAAACAGAGCTAGTCCGCATTATTACTACGGTTGATGATATAAATCCTGCACTACCTTACGGACCCTGGACTATGAGGATTATGGAATATTCCTTATTATGGGTAATGCAGGATTTTTCCAATCAACAGTAGAAGTGCTCCTGAGGCCCCGACGTGCTCCAGCAACCATGACAACCGAAGGCATCGGGCGCGTGCTTGAGATGCACTCCTGGATCTTCGAGCGCACTTCGGGTGTCGGCGGTACGATTCTAGCTTGGAGTATAATTCCAAAACTCTAGTTCCCTAAACCCTAAACCCTAAACCCCAGACCCTAAATCCTAAACCTATAACGGGTAGTGGATTGAGTTTGCGAGGTGTAAACCCCCGAAGTCTCAAGTCCTGAGCCAGCTTAGATGTTGGACGACCGTCACTTGGAAAAGAAAAGGTGCGGCACGCCCTTTGATGCCAAGGACTCAACGACCCCAGGCCAAAAATGGCAAACTGAACACAAACACATGCTAGTATAGGCGCCTTAAAAGGTCGAATAGGTTTGGCTGGATACAAGACAATATACTGAATCCATATAGGGTGGCAATAGGGTCGTGTAAGGCTTGACAGCGATTCCTAAGCCCTACACCATAAGTGTACAAGGGTGTTCCTTTAAAGAACTCCAAAATGGGATTACTTTCATGGATACTAGGTGTTTTAGTATACCAGCGTTCAAAATCAAAATGGGTGTTCTAGGGCCTGCAGGGTTGTGGTGCGGTAAAAAAGATGCTGTCTAATCATTGGTCTCGCACGGCACTCCTGTCACCACCGCCGCTAGGAATAACCCAAGTGACGACGGAGGCATCCGACAGCATCGCAGCAAATGCCACCGCTAGTTGCCTAAATCTGCTGCGCAGTCTTCAGCTTATCTCGCGCAGCACTGCTGTCCGACGCTAGGACTGCCCCAGGTCACTACAGAGGCATCAACAAGGATCGCAGCAAAGGCCGCGGAGGTTGCTTGAATTGCTTGAATCTGCTGCACATTGTTTAACTACTCTCGCACGGCACGGCTGTCACCGCCTGTGCTATCACGGCCCCATGTGGGAGTTTCCGAAAATAGGGGACCCTAATAGAGTACCCCAATGGTATGATCCTTACTATAAGGACCCCAAGATAAGGTACCCCTAATTTTCGGAAACCCCCATGTCACGACGGAACCATCCCCCAAGATGGCTGCAAAGGCTCCACCACATTCGGAGCAGCTTACTGTAGGGGCCTTAATAGTTAGAATAGGGTTGTGGGGTATATTATACTCTAATTACAAAAAGGAACCCCCCAACAGGTAATTGTTTAGGTCTCTATAGTACTTTCTAAGCTGCCATAATGCAGCTCCTAGCTCAAAGACAGGCTTAGTCGGAGAATGCAAGCCAAGAAAACGACGGTCATTGTCCTGGCCGGCCTTCTTCGACTAAGCCCGGCTTTGAGGCAGCAGTGCACACCAGGCCAGCCTAAGCCCTAAGCGGCCTTTTGTGAAACTTTGCATGATGCCCATGCCACGGACCTTGTCATCAAGAATGGGTTGAGAAGGAGAAATTGGGGGGGGGCCGCAGTCTGTCTCCACTAGAGGATCTCTTGACTCCTTCCAAGGTTATATAGCAGCCTTCCACGCGGGATGGATCGGGGATAGAGGTTTTCAAAGCTACAAGCACTGAGTGCTGCGCCGTGCTGACGTGAGATCGGCACCGCCGATCTCATGTCAGCACAGCACAGCACTCACCACCTGAAGGCACTCTTGAGGCGAACTTGTGACATGACGGTTTGCGAGCCGGAGCAACTTCCTGCTCGACTCATCCCCTTCCAGCTGAGCTCACGTACTACCGCTCTCGTGCCAAACAGCCCAGAAGGGAGCAAGGCGCCTGTGGCCAGCTGAGTTGCTGGTGGCAAATTCCATGCCAGCGTCCCAAGACCAGCTGGGACAATGACTTTGGCAAAGTCTTTGTCCAAGGGTCTTGGGACGCTTGTATGGAATCTGTGGGGGCATCTCGGGCTTGTCGGGGGCAGTATCTGCTGCTCAGTCTTCAGCTGATGTCCCACAGGCAGTGCTGTCACCACCGTCGCCAGGGAAATCCCCAGGTGACGACGGAGCCGTCCCCCAGGATCGCAGCAAAGGCCTCATCAGTTGCACCCGCTGCACATTCTTCAGCTGATCTCGCACTGCGCTGCTGTCACCACCGACGCCTACAAAGTCCCAGGATACGACAGAGCCATCACTAAGGACCGCAGCGAAGGCTCGCCAATATCCTTGAATCTAGTATTATAACAAGGAACCCCTCAAAACCCTATTCTAAGTATTCAGGCCCCTACATTATTCACGAAAATTCCCAGCTGACGTCCAGTCGCTTCTTTGGGCTCAGGAGAGGCGAGGAAGCCAGCCATTTTGCAATCCCTTCTCCCTCAAGGGTTCCTTTAAGGGCTCCTTTATAGTTTCTGCGCAAATATGCTAGAACTCACCCCTTTAACCGGTTCTAAGTTTGAAGGCCCCTACATGATCCAAATGTAGCAGCGTCTTTCGATATGTAGGCCATGGGTTGATCCGAAGCTGGAGCCTCCATCATGTCACTGACGCTTGAGGTAAGCCTCCTAAGTGGCAAGACTGCATCGCTTCAGACGCACGAGGGCGAATCCGTAGAATCGCTGAGGGTGCAGGCACAGGGAGCCCTGGGAGCTGGCAAAGGCCGACTCTTGGACTCCACTGGATGCGTTCTTGATGGAGGTGCACATCTAAAGGAGGCCAGACTGCAGTACGTGGAGCCGCCAACGTTTCAGGTTCGCAGGTCGATATATGTGGCGGCAGTTGTGCCTTTACTGCGATCCTTGGAGATGGTTCGGTCGTGACCTCAGGCTATGGTCGCACGGGTGGTGACAGCAGTTCGGTGCGAGATCAGCTGATGAACGTGCAGCAGATTCAATCAAATTATAGGGCCTTTGCTGCGATCCTGGTGGGGGATGGCTCCATCGCGACCTGGGGCAATGTTGGCGCCGGTGGTGACAGCAGTGCGGTGCGAGATCAGCCGAAGCATGTGCAGCAGGTTCAAGCAACTGCTCTGATCAGGCCTTCGCGACGGTAGGGACAGCAATGCTGTGCAAGATCAGCTGAAGAATGTTCGACAGAAGGCAACTTCTTCTGCCTTTGTTGCGATTCTTTTTGATGGCTCCGTCATGACTTGGGGCAATGCAGACTATGATGGACAGCAGTACTATACGAGACTGGCTGAAGAAAGCGCATCGGTATAATATACCCCCTAATATGTTTCCTTATAGGTTTCCAGGGACCTTATTATTGGGTCCTTAAGGGGTCCAGGGAAGCATAGGGTTTGTTGCTGTGTCTGGTTGTTCAGAATCTGATAGTTCTTGCTGCTGCTATTGAAGCATAAGTAACCACGCGGCTCGGATTTGTATTAGTACTGTTGATGGACAAAATCCTGCATTACCCATTATAAGGAATATACCATAATTCCCATAGTTTAGGGTCCTTAGGGTCATGCAGGATTTTGTCCATCAACAGTATCATTCGTGCCTATTTCAGAAGCAGCAGCTGTAGCAGTAGCGGTCGTCCTCGTGGCGCTTTTTTGGTCGACATCTCTCGTTGCCGTAGCAGTACTTAGAGGATCATGGGACTTAGTTACCAGGGTTCCTTAAAGGCTTCCTTAAAGGGATCTATATAATGGTTCTATAAGGGGGAGTTTAGTTACTTAGAGGATCATGGGACTTAGTAAGTAGGTTATAAATGGGGTTATAAGTCCCCTAAGTGAGGTTATCCTAATTAAAACCTTACTTACTAAGTCCCATGAGCCTTTAAGTAGTAGAAGCTGACGTCTTCGTCGCAGCAGCAGCCATCGCCGTGGCCCCCATAGTCGTGGTGAGCCCAATTAGCGGTTTTGGGGCAGGCAAGCAGTTCTCGCGGTTGTTGTACCTCGCAAAGCCGACAACCCATCGAGTTATAGAGGGATCCTTAACATGTTTAGCGTTTAGTGTCGGTGTACAATATAGGTCGTTGTTCAGGCTCCCATGCCAGGCTTCTCTCTTCTTCGCGCGGCCTCAAGACCGTCTAACCCGATAGTATGGGACCAAGGCCGGCAATATGGAGACCTAGACATACAGACTCGGGTTTGGGGTTTTGGGGGGGGTCGAAGGAAAGCCGAAAACATGTTTACTCTGGCCTCTGCATTATCACTAGGTTGGCCCTTTAAAGCCTCTGAAAAATATTCGTAAATAGGGTCCTATTAAGCCCAATAAGCGAAACATATAAAAAAAATCCCAAAGGCCTACCTAGATCACTCTCTAGAAGACTGAGACCCCGAAACCCTAAAATCCTCTGCGCCCCGGGATTTCGGTCATCCTCTGCCAAGTGTTCGTCTGCTGATTAGGCAGCAGGCTTGAACGGTGATACAGCTTAGGCATGTGGAGTGGAAGCGTCTAGGCATTGATGTTTAGGATAAGGGTGACGTGTTGCGGGTGCAAAATTTGCAACGATTTCCCCTTATTGCCCCTTAATACTCAAGCCATAAACTACCCCGAAACCCGAGTTGAATTACTAACTCAGGCCCAGAAGTTGAGCCCTATTTCCCGAAGCCGTGGGTTTACCAGTACTATGACACATCCAAAAGCTTGTGCTAGTCATATGATGAAGCCCTATACTAAGACCGTGTAACCCTCAGAAACCCTTGGCAGAAACCTTAAAGGAGCCCTTGAACGAACCCATTTAAGGAAACCTAATGCTGACTCCCGCCCCTGCGTGCCACAGCCATGTCCTCCGTTGATGCCTCCGACGGCGGCGCTGTGGTAAGGGCTGCCCCGCCTTTCTTTTTCGAGCTTTAGGCCTTAGGCGGCCTTAGGGGTCTGCTCTGGAATTCCAGAGTGCAAGGCTCCGGGCTTTATATCAGAGTTTCGTTTCAGACGCTTCGTGTCTTGGGGTTTAGTTTAGGTTTAGGGCGCAAGGATATTATGGTTTAAGCTGTCGGGATTTGACTGCTGGAAGCGATCCTCAAACATACAAAACGAACTTAATCTAGTCCATGCCCTTAGTAAGTAGACTAGGCTCGTGGGGTAGGGTGTTGGGCTTGTGAGGGATCTACTGTAGGAGTCTGAATGCTTAGTCTTAGTATTCCTGCATAGTCCAAAGGGGTTCATGGTACACAATACCCCAAAGTAATTATTCACCCCCTCCCCCCTCCACCAACGTAATACAGTAGTCCCTGCTGTGACGGGGGGGGACAACTCCCTGACTTTCGCCTGCAGCTTCGTGGGCTCGAAGCCAACTGTAGCAGCCATAGTCATCATGTTCTGAAATACAGCTATGATATCTTGTCAAAAGCGAAACTACAGCAATATCCAAAACACAACCACCGCCGCCAATGTGACCACAAGCACCAGCACCACCACCAGCAAAGGCACCAGCACCAGCACCAGCACCAGCATCAACACAGCACTAGCACCGCAAGCACCACCAGCACCAGCACCACCAGTACCAGCACAACCAGAACCACCACCCTTCCCTCACCACCACCCACTCCACCACCCTCACCACCACATTCACATTCACTACCACCACCGCCAGCACCACAACAACTACAACCACAACCATAACCACGACCATAACCACAACCACAACCGCAGCAACAGCAACAGAAACGGC
>BGNK01000028.1:140188-152512 GCA_003297005.1 Symbiodinium sp. clade A Y106 | reverse complement strand
CAGCAGGAGTAGTAGCAGCAGCAGCAGCAGCAGCAGCAGCAGCAGCAGCAGCACCACCAACAGCACCAGCACCAGCACCAGCACCAGCAACAGCACTAGCAACAACAGCAACAGCAACAGCAGCAGCAGCAGCAACAACAACAACCCTAACGCTAACACCATCACCAGCACCACCAGGACGACCAAGACCAGCACGAGGAAAAACACTGGTCGGACCAGAACCAGCAACAACAACAACAACCACAGCCCGAACCTAAACCACAACATCAACCAGACCCTCAGCTGCAATCATGGCCAAAATCCACAACAACAGATCATCATCATCGTCATCACCACCATCATCAACATAATATCAGCATCGCCTTCTTCCACTACCGTAGAGCAACTAGCCAGAATTCCTGTCATCAACTTTACATCAAGCTGCTGCAAGCATAACTCCAAGACTCCGAAACTCCATCACGGCACGCAGAACTTGGAGCACTCTCGGCGAGCCCTTCCACGAAGAGAATCCTGAACCTACATTACTCGCAGCTACTGCTACTGATGCCACTGCTGCTGCTACTGGTACTGCTACGACGACGACGGTGACCAGCGCAACAGCAACAAAAAGTACTGCAACTACTCCAATCACTACCGTCACTACCGCTGCCACTGCTGCCACTACAGTACTTCTATGACAAGGCTACCATTTACTGTTGCAGGTATTCGCGTCCGTTGCTTCATTAATGCCTTCGCCGGTGTCGGCAGCTTCATCAGCACTGTCTGGAACCAGCCTGGCTAGGATGTAAGGTTCGGATTTCAGGGTTTCAGGTTTGTGTGTGCTGTTGAAGACGGATTTCAGGGTTTCAGGTTTGTGTGTGCTGTTGAAGATGGATTTCAGGGTTTCAGGTTTGCGTGTGCTGTTGAAGACCCTTTTCCTGTGCAATCCTGGAATAGCCGGTTTCGGCAGGTCTTTGTCTATCCCTCGCTGTCCCTGCAGCACAGCCACATACATTTCGACCCTTTCCCTCCATTCAAGACACCTTCATCACCATCACCCTCGAGGATTTCAAGGATTTCAGCGTGCTTCTCGTTCCCAAAGATCACCTGTCTCCACTTCCACCAAGCATGCCCTCGTAGCCCATCTCGTACAACCATAACCACTGCGGTCAGCTCCACGACGTGCATCCCTGGTGAGTTGGTACACCAGCATCTGTCCCGGGTTTGATAGGGGCCTAGTATAGACGGCCAAAAAGTTTAAAGTTCCCCCATTCGCTATCTAAGCTTATACTACGCCCAGGCCTGACCCGAAACCCTCACGGTTTTTGCCCTTAAACCCTAAACCCTCGCGGTTTAGGGTCTAGGGCTTAGGGTCTGAAGCATGAAACTTGAAGCCCGAAGCCCAACGTGTTTGCAAGGGGTCGTTTGGTCGTCAAGCAAGATCTCAAGCTTCTCAAAATACGGGTCAGCTGCGCAGACTGCAAAACGACTGCGCAGACTGCAAAACGACATGGCTTTGATGTACATGAAGACACCACAAGAGACTTTCGAGTTAAGATGGGGCCATATTCAAGAAAGTAAGCCTTCAGAGCTGGAACAGGCTGTTGCTGTCGTATTGTAGCACAATTGCAAAGGGAATGCAACTGACTACCATTATCCATTGTTCCGACCTCTTTACTGGACTACAAGATCTAACAGCCTGAAGATATTGTTGCCGACGCTTATGCTCTCAAAAATTACTTGAAATTTTACGACATGAAAACACGTGCTCATGAAATGTTCGCAAAGACAAATAAGATCATATATGCTAGGGGATTGATTTGCTAGCATCCCAACTATGCCACCAAATATAGAAACCCTAAACCTTAAACCCTAACCCCCAACCCTGAACCCCTAAACCCTGACCTTATGAACCCTAAACCCCCTTAACCCCTTAACCCTCAAACCCTAAACCCCAAAAAAGCCTAAACCGCTAAACCCTAAACTCATCGAACTCACGGAAATCCGAGGGCTCTGCTTACTCCACTCCACGCGCTGGAGCAGTGCATCCTTTGGGGACTCGTAGTGTGAGCTTTTTGAGGGTTGAGGGTTAAGGGTCTGAGGTTTAGGTTTTAAGTTTTACGGTTTTTTGGAAGGGTGTGTGTGTGTGTGTGCGTGCTTGTGTGTGTGTGTTTTGGTTTAGTGTTTTTAGGGCTTCTTTTGGCGGACTTCGTAGCTTTTCCCGCTTTTTACCCAGCTCTGCGGTGGTTTATTTGTAGAGTCTTGGTCAACCACCACGGCGACGACCACTGCTACTACGACTACTGCTACTCTACCATGACTACCACTGCTGCTACTGCCAATGCCAATGCCACTGCCACTGTCACTGCCACCCTGCTGCTGATGCCAATGCTCCTCGCACTGCTACTAGTGGCACTACTACTGCGGCTGCTACTCCTACTGCCACCACGACTGCGACTACGACTACATTCACTTCTACCATTACAATTGCAAAGTAGTGGCGAACTACTTCGAACTGCTGCAAAATACTACTACAAACGTCTTCTCAAATCAATCAGCGACGCCGACTAATACTGCTACTGCTACTGCTACTACTACTACTACTACGACTACTACTACTACTTGTAGAGAGGAGAGAGAATGAGAGAGAGAGAGAGAGAAGAAAAACACACGAAGGCCCTTGTCAACGAGCTCCCAGCAACGGGTCCGCGGCCCTCCAACGAGTTTTCCAGGCTGCGGACTTGCTCCTGTGGGGTTTACGGTTTGGGGAAGGGCTTAGGCGTATGCTACTGGAACATAGGGGATGTTAGGATGGTCTGTAGGTCTATACCATAGGCCCCAGGAGAGCGAACTTGCGTCCGATTGAAGCCTTCATGTTCGTAGGGTTTAGGGTTTAGGGGTTTAGGTATCTACGCCTCTACAGCTTCAGGGATAAGCTCATTCGGGTCAGCACATCAAATCAGTTGGGGCAGCCTGCCAGGCCAGGGGAATGAAGATGCAAACCCCTAAAACGCCGAACCCTCCAGCTGTCTGCTGTCTTTATGTGTACCCACCCTGATCCTACATATGTCGTCATGTTTCAGGGCTTGGTAGGGCTTTGGGGTCTAGGAAGCAAAAACCTGAGATGGATCCTTTTTGCATGTCGAGAAAACCGGTACCCTAACACCGTAAAGCCCTTAAAACGTAAACCCCTTTCGAGGAACCATGCTAGCATGCGCACGGGAACCCTTGAAGGAACATTTACCTGCACGCTACTATAGGGGCCTAAATAATTACCTATACCATTTTGGGGGGTTCCTTATTATACTTATAGGATAATGCACCCCAAAACCCTATTCTAATTATTGAGGCCCCTATATTAAACCCTAAGCCTCGAGAAAGGAGCCCCAACATCCGAACCCTGAACCCTACACTTAGTGTTAGTATACTATAGTACATTATGGTATATTACAGTATATTGTAGTACATTATAGTATATTACAGTACAGTATATTATGCTTCAAGTCCTAAACCCTTAAACCCTCAATCCTAAAGCCCTTAACCCTCACTTCTTGGGGCTCTGCTTGCGGATATTTTTCCGGGGGTTCTACAAGGCCTTTGTGCGTCTGTTGTACGGCTTAGGGCTAAGGCTTTCTAGAGGTCTTTTGCAGGGCTGTTCGAATACGGTTATGGGGGGGGTAAAACTCGTGTATATGGTATACAATAGTACAAGGGGAAACTAGTGCTTTAAACGATTTAAACGTGGCTTCATGCGGTCATGGCAAAAGGTCGGCACGAGCACCGTCAGGGGGAGTCCCCTCACGGCTCGCTTCTGTTGGATTCCACCACTGCAGGTTCGGGCTTAGCTTGCTTGGCAGAACATATATGCAAGCCGTTAAAGTTGAGGAATTTTAGGGTAGACACCAACATACATGGCAGCAACAAGTAGGGCTCAACAGCCGGAGCAGAAGCCCTTCGCAACAGTCCTTTGTAGAGCAAAATCATGGCAAGCTTCTTTTAGTTCGAGCTTGTGGGTGGGACGGGCAGGCTGTTGAAACCCTGTTGACCCCAATTAGTCACGATTGAACCCTAAACCCCTAAACCCTAAACCCTAACCCCTAAACCGTGGGAGCAACCCTGATGGGCTGCCATTTGGGCACCGAAAACCTCCTTTCTCTTGGCACTGAAGTAACCAGGGGAAAGAAAGTATAGACTTTTATTTCATAATGGGTTCCCTTTAAGAAACAGGTCCCCAAAAGGTATTAAAGTATGGTACTCCCAAGCCCAGTTCTTGAATCTGCTGCACAAACTCCAGTTGATCTCCCACAGCACTGCTGTCACCAGCCGGGCCAGGAATACGCCAGCTGACGACGGAGCCATCACTGAGGGATCGCAGCAAAGGCCTCATCACTTGCTGCTTGAACCTGCTGCACATTCTTCAGCTGATCTCGCACGGCACTGCTGTCACCACCGGAGCCAGCATCGCCCCAGGTCACGACAGAGCCATCACTGAGTATCGCAGCAAAGGCCCTATCATTTGATTGAATCTGCTGCACGTTCTTCAGCTGATCTCGCACGGCACTGCTGTCACCACCGCAGCCAGCATCGCCCCAGGTCACGACAGAGCCATCACTGAGTATCGCAGCAAAGGCCCTACGAGTTGCTTGAATCTGCTGAACTTTCTTCAGCTGATCTCGCCTAGTGCTGCTGTCACCAACGCAGCCGGCATCACCCCAGGTCACGACAGAGCCATCACTGAGGATCGCAGCAAAGGCGGATACATTTGCTTGAACCTGCTGAACATTCTTCAGCTTTTCTCGCACAGCGCTGCTGTTGCCACCGCAGCTAGCATTGCCCCAGGTCACGACCAAGCCATCACTGAGTATCGCAGCAAAGGCTCTATCAGTTGATTGAACCTCCTGCACGTTCTTCAGCTGATCTCGTAGGGCACTGCTGTCACCCCCGTCAGCTGCCGTGCCCCAGGTCACAACGGAGCCATCACTGAGGATCGCAGCAAAGGCAAACAAAGTTGCTTGAATCTGCTGAACATTCTTCAGCTGATCTCGCACGGCACTGCTGTCACCACCGAACCGCGCATCGCCCCATGTCACAACGGAGCCATCACTGAGGATCGCAGCAAAGGCAGTTGAGTTTGCTTGAATCTGCTGAACAGTCTTCAGCTGATCTCGCACAGCACTGCTGTCACCACCGGCGTCTGCCGTGCCCCAGGTCACAACGGAGCCATCACTGAGGATCGCTGCAAAGGCTCCGCTATTTGCTAGAATCTGCTTTACATTCTTCAGGTGATCTCGCACAGCACTGCTGTCACCACCGGCGTCTGCTATGCCCCAGGTTACAACGGAGCCATCACTGAGAATCGCAGCAAAGGCACTATCATTTGATTGAATCTGCTGCACGTTCTGCAGCTGATCTCGCACAGCACTGCTGTTACCGCCAAACTCAGCAACACCCCAGGTCACGACGGAGCCATCACTGAGGATCGCAGCAAAGGCATGCCAAGTTGCTTGAATCTGTTGAACATTCTTGAGCTGATCTCGCATAGCACCACTGTAACCGCTGCCCCAAGTCACAGCGGAACCATCTCCCAGGATCGCAGCAAAAGCTAACCTTCCGCCACATATATCGACTGGTCGAACCTGGAACGTGAGTGGCTCCTCACATTGCAGCCTGGCCTTTTTGAGCGACGCTCCTCCATCAAGAACACTTCCGGTGAAGTCCACGAGTCGACCTTTGCCAACTCCCAGGGCTCTCTGTGCACGCAGCGTCAGCGATTCCACGGATTCGTCCTCGTCTGTCTGAAGTGACACAGTCTTGCCACTTATGAGGCCTACGACAACTGCCAGTGACATGATCGACTGAGGACTCCAGCTTCGGATCAACCCATGGATATCATGTCGAATGCCGGGGGCTGTAATTGAATCATGTCGGGCCCTAAATCTTAAAAAATTACAA
Organism: Symbiodinium sp. clade A Y106; assembly: GCA_003297005.1. Taxonomy (NCBI): domain Eukaryota; class Dinophyceae; order Suessiales; family Symbiodiniaceae; genus Symbiodinium; species Symbiodinium sp. clade A. The sequence goes on along the minus strand of BGNK01000028.1, from coordinate 146,581 downwards.
CGTGCTGCGGTGTATATTCTAGCATACTAAGAGGTACCGTTCGGGGCTTGGTTTAGGATTGCGGGCTTCTAGAGGGTGTTCTTGGGACTCAGATACCTACTTGTCCAGTATCCTCAGGGACTAAACGATAACCTTTGGGAGTGTATTGGGATTACACAGAAATATAGTACCCCCTCAAAATTGAAAAGGTTAAAGGTGGCCTACTCTACTACTAAACCTAAACCCTAGGAATAGGGCGGATAGGGATACGTAGTGGACCCAGGATTCGGGGCTGGGGGGGGGAGGGGGGTTTAAGTGGATGTAGGATGAGGATTTTGGCCTCAAAACTACAAGGCTGCAGGGGCTTTCTTAGGGGCTGAGTACGCTAGCCCCAAAAAAGTTAACCTTTTGAATTAGAGTAGGTTTATATAAGCCCGAAAAGGATGATGGTTACCTACTCAGCCCCTCAGTTCTGGTATAGGGTTTTTTAGGGTTAATGAAGGCTTAGGGTGTGGGGTGGGGCTTGGGTTGATGGCAATCTAGAACTTGTCGGGGTTAGGTCTTCAGGGGTTGAAACCCTTAAACCCTTGAGCCGAACAAGCTTTAATCAGATTGAATGGTTTTTTACTCTACTAGGTTTAATGGTTTAGGGATTAAGGAGTAGGGTTATCCCAATTATAATCGTTGTTATAACCGCAGTTTCTCACTAAGTCCCCTGGGCCTTGAAGAAGCCGAATCTCAGGAACTCGGGGAGACTAACGAAATTCTCGTGGTTCTTCAACCTGCTGGCACTTTACCAAAGCATATTGCTTCCGCTCCAATAGTTAGGGTTTGGGGCTTAGGTTATGGGTTTTGGGTTTATGTATAGGGGGCTCTAAAGCTAGGGACATTGCACTCTAATTTTAGAAATCACATTCACAATCAATTCGGTAAGGACTACAATCCCAGAGGCCCCATATATAAAGTACCATTCTGGAATTAGGTCCTGAAAGACCACCCCTGGTATAGCTTTGGGGTCCACAATGCTAGTGTATATGGAGCCCCAGGGAATCTCCGAATTCCGGCGTTTCAGTCCTCGATCGCCTCGCGATAGTGCGCCAAGTCCTCACGGGAAGGCGCTGGCGCCTGAGGCATCCCAGGGGTGAGAGTTCAGTAGTTGAATTAGAATTTAGGGCTGGGAATCACGGTCTTAGGGCGTAGGGTTCTTGTTGTAGCGTCAGAGGTGCATGAAGAAATCAAAGCCTCCAAAGCAAGCAATATGTCTTAATTAAAAGGAAAATCTCCGAATTAGACAATATTTGGAGTCTTTGAAAGGTGGAAAGTCTATCGGGGTGTATGGTTTAGGCCCTAAACTTTGGGGTGTGATTCGATTCGTGCTTGAGGTTGTATCTTGGGCACTTTTAGTCAAGGCTTTGAGGAATTCGGCTTTGGACATGCTAGTGTTTCGGGCCACATGTAGCAGGGTTTTCATTGGAATAACCTCACTTAAGCACTTATAACCCCCAATTATTACCCGACTTGCTAACAGGTCCTGAACCCGAAACTGAGCCCTGCGCTTTAAGCTTAAGTGGGCGCCGCTTGGAATTCAATCCACAAGCTCCTAAACCCTAAACCCTATAAACCCTATAAGCCCTACTCCGCAAGCCTTTTGTAATTAGTAGCTTTTCGGGGGCTTGGGGTGAAGGGTTTCGGGCTAATGTCCAACACACCCGGAGGCTCGGGAGTATGTAGTTAGGGGTTTGAGGCTTAGGGCTTAGGGTTTCGGGTGCACTTCAGACTGTTGTGAATTTGCCAGAAAGTTCTGGAAATATATACTCTGTGACACAAAAGTCAGCATGCTGGGCCCCTTGCGGCGTTTTGCAGCTTGACCTTCAGGTTGGAGATAGCTCGCAACCTTGATTGGGTTTAGGGTTTAGGGTTTAGGGTTCCGGGTTTAGGGTTTAAGGTTTAGGGTTTAGGGATTTCGGAAAGCAGCCGTGGCTGACGTGGCTTGAAGTCCCTACTCAAAGGGTCATGGGACTTAGTAAGTAGGTTGTAATTGGGCTTATAAGTCCCCTAAGTGGGGTTATCCTAGTTATAACCTACCTATAACCTAGTAAGTCCCATGAGCCTTTAAGTAAACCTTCAACTCCATGCTGGCTAAGTAATCGCAAACCCGATCCCCACATCCCTACTTGACCCTTACTTTTCCTCCTGGGCTGCTTCACCAAGCCATATCTATAACCCCACCTTAAACCACCAAACCCTACTCCTTTGTAGATGAGGGTTTACATTCATAACCTGGAAGACAGTAGGTCATGTTAGCTTGCTAGTTTAAGGTACGGCTTTCGTCCTGTAACCTGGTTAACGCCATCCAGCTGTGGCCGGGACATCCTACAACTAAACCGGATGAAGGCTGCCTTAACACAACTACTCGAAAACACCTTGCTGTAGGGTGCTACTGCTACTATCAACCTCAGAGAAGAATTGTTAGGGACCCTTCAGAGAAGAAGGACAGGGATTAGTAAGGGATACTGTGGGACGCAATTACTCATTGGTACGGACAAGGGACCGACACAGTTAGTGTTATATCGTTATTAAATCCATTTTGCGGTGCAGGTATGATCCAAGCAATCCTGGATAGGTGTGATAGGTTTATCATGAGTTACCTTGTTTGGGGTTTGCTTCGTTTGCAGGCCCTAAACCCTAAACCATCTTCAATCCTACACCCGAAACCCTAAACCCTAAATGCCGTGTTGAAGAATTCTAGCTTCGAAGTTTTAGGGTCGTTCGGGTTTCGGTGTAGGGTTCCGGGTCGAGGGTGCTTCGTGTTTAGGTTTGCACTGCTTTTTGTCGCGATCTCGGCCGGGGTGCAGTAACTGCGAATGGAGATTTCCATTCCAGTGGCTTGGGGTGTCTGTAGGGCTCCTTTAAAGGGTTCCTTATAGGGGTTTACAAGGGATCTAGGGTTCTATGGTATACGGGCCTTAGCAATTAGAATATAACGTTTTGGGGTATAATGTACTATAATCATGATAAGGACCCTCCCCCCCCAAAAAAAAATATAAAACAGTAGAGGTGATTAATACGGGCTCTTGAGTAGCAAATGTTGGACCCTCTGGGTTCGCTTGACCTTCGTCAAACGCACTGAAAGATCAAAGCTAAGATTGGGGCCTCAATAGGAACCGGGCTGGAGTGTATCCCATAATTCTTGCACCCTTCACCCACACTCTGTTGAACCCCGAACCATTAGACCCTTTAGGAACAGTTTCCCCTGGCCTTAAACTTAACCGTCATGATTGCGAAGCCTCTAAGGCCTGAACACTCGTTTAAATTGTCTGAGTGCGATGCCAAAGCTTTCTTTCAGCTATTGTGCGAGCAGAGAAGTCGTGACCTTACGTGGAGGTTCAGAAATCGGTGCAGACTGGCTGTTGGCTAACGGCTGTCGGGTTGCGGGGTTTAGGGTGCAACGCTGTGGTCACCCTAAACCCTAAACCAAACATGTAGTTTGGTCGGATGCTCTGTTGCATCAAGGCTGGTGATGGGCATCCTCTTCAAGGAAGGGGCCGACACAACGAGAACCTTAAGGACCAAATGTCCCTTAAAAGTAGGGGCCCTATACCCTTGTACTATGAATCCCTACATTGTGTATGAACCTTAAACTCTTTTAGGGTTCATTTCGTCTTTAAGGAACAACATATGGGCCTGCGTAGTTAGAATTGGGTTCTGGGGTGTGTTGTACTTACTAGAAATGATAATTAGAAATGGGAGTTTCCGAAAATAGGGGACCCCAATGTAGTACCCGAAATAGTAGGATCCTTATCATAAGGACCTCAGAAAAAGGTACCCTCAATTTTCGGAAACTCCCAAATGGGTGTTGGGGGTATGTTTTTTAGAAAGTAGGGAGCCCCAGGGAGGCAGAATTGGCAACTTCTTCAGGCTATGGCATTAGCATGAAACGTGCTGTTCAGACAAAGGGTAGATGAAGTTGATCAGCTTACTCAACGTCTTCATCCGGTGCGATGCCAAAGCCTTAGTCAGAATATCTGCCAAGTGTAGCTCATCAACGCAGTATGTGATGAAAACTGCGCCAGATGCCACCAATTAAACCCTAAACCCTAAACCCTAAATTGCCACCCATGCACTTTTCAGTCTCAAGTGCCTGGTGCGCCAGCTTCCAGAGCCGTTGGCTATTAGCAACGCTGCCGTAGAATCGGAGAATAGTTGCAAAGGGTCCAAGTAATAGTATAGTATATACATTGGGGGCCCAAATACCACTAAGTACCTACTATAATGGTACTTGGACCCTTTGGGAGTTGCATTGACTGACCGCCCTCAATCACATCCTCGATCATCGATGCCGAGCTTTGTAGGGCCAGGACAGCATCTGAAAGGGCTGTCAGCTCTGCCTCCGCAGTGCTCAGCGTGATCGTGGACTGGCGTCCGCTTTTCCAGGAAATGGCGCATCAATGGAGAAATATATATATATATATATGTATGTATACATATACAATCCAGCCGCTATGGCTGTGCTCTCCCTCAGGTGCGAAGCTCGCATCGCAATATGCACTCAGCGCGGACCCATCCGCCTCATACAAGAGCACATAGTTCGCGGTCCTTTGTCGGAATGCAGTCGTCTTCTCAGCGACCTGCACCGCGCGTCTTGGACCTTTGTAGTTAGCGAGCCTACTATAGCGAAGCCACAAACCCCAGGTCGGGCCCCGTTCTTTGGGAGATCCACAGCAACTCCCCTGCGCATTGCTGCGCTGCTTTCAGCTCTTCTTCACTGTAGTTGCCTTCATCAGGATCCGTGCCAAAAGTCGCCAAATCCTTGGAAACTGGAATCACATCTCGCCGCGTCTGTGGTAGTTGATGAACTCGCACCAGTTCTTCTATACATGCACCTAAAACCCTGAACTACCCTACACCGTACCGTATACCTCAAATCAACAGCTCTACGTTGTAACTCCAAACCCTACATCCTAAACCCCTCAGTCTACACCTCGGATCCCCTTAGCCCGAGGATAAAAGGTCAAGCTTAAGTCCAAAACCCTACACCCTGTTCCTAAGCCCTAGACGCTGTTCCTAAGGTCCAAACCCTACCTGAAACCTCAAAAACCCTTAGTCTTTAGGTTCCTAGTTAGCTCCGCCCAAACCCCATCTAGCTCCTACTCTCAGTCCCTGCACACTAATTCCACACGCCTAATGTTGCAGGGGCCGAAATAAGACTACAGTTTTGGGGTATAGTATACTTATAAGAAGGAGCTCGACGGAATACATACATATGCTCAGGAATTTTTTAGGCTTCTATGTTGGACTCCAATGCCTATGCCCTGAACCCTAAAGCTTGGACGCTCTAATCTTCGAAGTTCCAAACCGCAAGCCTTAATACCCAATAAAAATCTTTCTGAACCAGTTGCTGCACACTTGTCACGCTCTAACACTCGACAGCCTCGATATATGCGTAGTTCTCTAAATTAGGGTCCCTTTTTACCTTCCCAAGTACCTTCCCAAAAGAGTACGGCACCCTAATCAAAAGCAACCTAAAGAGGACCCTTTAGAGAAATATTCATTTTGGGGTCGTGCCGTTGATGCAGAAACACGTGCACGCGACGCCGACCTGCGATCTGTGCTTATTGAGTTTCTTGCACAGGCGTATATACCATATTGCTGGTGGCTTGCTTTCGTCACAAACGCTCCTGTCGGGATTTTTCGTTGTTTGTAAGTAAAGGCTCTTGGCCTTTAGGCCTTGCACCTTTCTGAAGGCTCGTCCCTTGGAAGGTTTCTTGAGGCTTCTCGGGGCACGGATCAGGTTGTCGAAAACACTTCTCTCGTCTGCGTCGCTTAGCGTTCTATTGGGGTTTAGGTTTGCGGCTTTTGGGTGTGGGGCTTTAAGAGCTTTTGCTGTTGGGTCTGGAGTTTTGACTTTGCGGTCTACGTTGTGGGGTCTACCATAATTGGTGTGCTCGAACGGGAGCCAAGCCGGCAACAACAGTGATGACACGAACAAAAACAGCAGCAGTAGCAGCAGCAGAGGCGGCGGCAGCAGCAGCGGCAACAACAACAGCCATAATGAGCACACGAAAGGAGGAAACCATACACCAGCAATAGTACACCACAGTATCCTTGCACAAACCCCTGAAGCAGAACACTCAACCCACGACACGAGACCTTTAAAGCGAAACGACACTGCCTTCTCGAAGCAGTTGCTTGCCACGGAGATCCAAATTTCCATGGCCAGTCTTTGGCACTGCTCATTTTCGTAGAATGCGAGCCTCACAGGGCTTAGGGCTCTTCGGGCTCTTCGGGTTCAGGCTTTAGAGTCTGGGGCAGGACTCCGTAATTTGTGTTTTTTCAACGACCATTAGGGGATAGCACATCAATAGTCAGTATCGGGTTCAGGTTCGGGTTCAGGTTGAAGGGTTCATGGACGGG
>BGNK01000028.1:110348-140059 GCA_003297005.1 Symbiodinium sp. clade A Y106 | reverse complement strand
TTCAGGTTCGGGTACGGGTTCAAGTTTGCACTGCATTTTGTGTTTTTTTTTTTTTTTGGGTGGGGGGCTTCCGGTTCAGGTTCAGGTTCGGGTTCGGGTTCGGCTTCAAGTTTGCGCTGCATTTTGTTTTTTTTGGAGGGGGGGGGGTCCGGTTCAGGTTCGGGTTCGGGTGGGGCTCGTTATGTCAATAGTTGTGACAGCTCCCGGTATTACATGATCTGATGTCAGTTTGTCGAGATCCCCCGCTGATAGTATGGGGAGGCCCCTCTCTCGCTCCCTCCCTGCCCTTTGCAAAGCTTCTCCTACCGGTTGCAGATGTATATTCATGAGCATGGGGTTCAGGATTTCGGGTCGGGTTAAGGGCGTCGACCTCTGATTGCACCCAAAGTCCAGAATATAATCCTAAACCCTAAACCCTAAACACAAAACCGTAAACCCCCCTAAAACCCTAAACCTTAAACCCTAAACCCCCAAACCCTAAATTCTCAACACTAAACCCTAAATTCCAAAAACCCTAAACCCAGAAACCTTTAACTTTAAACCGGATCGGCCTGGCGAGGTCGCTACCGTGCGTGTGGGGCGAGAGCTCCCCGTAGAGCACGGTCGCAACCTGAAAGGCTTGGGGTTTCGATTCCTGCTTGGATTTAGGGTTTCAGCTGGGGTCCCGGGTGTAGTTTTGACGTTGTTAGAGCTTCTTGAGTGGAGGGCCGGGAGTGTAGATTAAATAAAAAGTGGATAGTATAGGAGCCTTAATCATACAAATGAGGTGTGCGGGCATTTTCTACTATAATGCTGACAAGGAGCCCTAAGCAATAATATTCCTAATAATGAAGGCCCCTGTATTTGCTTGTGCCTTCATTCACCTAGAACTGCTGCTGACCAGTGCAGACAAGACAGGCACTGACAAGCCTGCTCGAAACCTTAAACCGTGTGAGAGTGGAGCTGGCATCGTCCTTGGGTTGCCACCATTCGGAGTCCAGTGCTAGCCCGCGAGAGTGGTGTCGAAATGACACTAGACCAACCCTAAACCCTAAATCCTAAACCCTAAACCGTGAGGCTCTTGGGCGTGGCTGTGTGATCTCCGCCTTGAGCGAATCCCTGTTCTTCTCATGAAAAGCGCGGAACGGACCGCCTGGTGGCTTCTCAGGGGAAGGTGAACCTGCCGGTGGTTGCCCTGAATGCCACAGACCGCAAGTGTGGGGTGTAGTAGTTGGTAGGTGGGATTCCGCGGTTTTGTCTCGATCTTGCAGCCTTGCAGCTCGTTCCTTCATCCAAACCAAGCTGGCGTTCCTGAGCTAGAGATCGCAGATGGGACAGAAGGCTCAACAACAAAAACACAACTCTAACCCCGGAACTTCAGTAATGCTCAACCCTAACTTAGTTGCTGAGTTCATAAGCCCCCAAAAGTGTACACTTTTGGTTTTATAGTGGGTGATATTATGCCAAAAAGTGTAAAGTGTATCCACTCAGCTACTAAGCTAACCCTGAATCCTCAAACCCAAACCTTACAGCTTCTACCAAGTATCCAGATCCCCGGGAGGATCTAAAAAGTAGATCCCTTAATGGGGGTTCCTATAGAGTACCCTTAGTAGTATAGGGCCCCAAATTAGGGGATCTACTTTCTAGATCCTCCCGGGGGTCTGGGTATCTGTCGCATTTCCATTCAACAACCCGGGCCGCAGGATCGTTTAAGTTAGGGGCCCAACATTCCAAAAGCACAGAAGCATAAGCATTTTATAGGGATATCCCTACCTTGTGGGGCTTCATTATAGGTCGGTTTATATGGGCTTCCCAATCCTCATGTTTGCATATGTGCTGTTGGGGAGCCTTATGAAGGGGTCCTTTACGTGCTCCTTCTCGCTTGCATTTAAGGGCTCATGTTTCGAGTCTCAGAGCTCGGGTGCTTAAGTTTTAGGGTTCAGGGGTTTAGGGTTTAGGGGTTTAGGGGTTTAGGGTTGTGTATACTTCATATGTCCAATGTGGCTCTAGCTGTCTGCGCCCGTAGCAATTAGTCGTAGCTCCTCATAGTCGGTACGTAGTTCTACCAAAAATCAGCAAAACCATATCCGAACTTCGGGCCTTACACTAACCTGGAGCTTCCAAAACGTCAGCAACATACTATAGAAGCCTAAATAATTACCAATATTGTTCCTGAGGGTTCCTTATTATGGTTATGCTATGAAGGAGCCCGGTCGGGGGTTGGGGCTTTAGGGGTTTAGGGTTGTAAACCCTTAAACCCCAACCCTAAGACCGTCAACCCAAGAGCCCATAGCCCCAAACCCGTGTAAACCCCAAACCCGCATAAATCCCAAACCCCATGTAGCAACCATGCTTATACTGTACGCCCCTTTGACGTGAACCATACTAAACATAATATGTGCAATATTTTCTTGGGTTTTGTATGAACAGAAAACAATTCCCAAGGAGACTATAGCTTACCCAGTGGTCCCATAGTAGTTCCTTTTGGGGATTACCTATATTCTAAATATGAACCCAAGAATAGGGGCCCAAAAAAAGAACACAAGCATAAGCATTTTGTAAGGATATTCCTACCTTACTTCATTCTAAGGGGTTTTATATGGGATATCCCTATCCTAATTTTTGCGAACGTGCTTTTTTGGGGCCCTAAAGAAAGGAACTACTATGGGGCCTTACGTAAAGGCTCATGGGACTTAGTAAGTAAGGTTGGAAGTAGGTTATGATTAGGTTAACTCCAATTAGGGGACTTATACCCAAGTATAGCCTACTTACTAAGTCCCATGATCCTCTAAGTAGGGTTTGGTAACCCCTAAGTCCGAGGATGCAGCGTCGTCCCCGCTATGGTACAGCACGTATCCTCTTCAGGCCAAGAAGATCAACGAAACGCGGATCTTCCGGTTCAGGATGTGGGGCTTGGGCTTGGATGAGTTTTGGTTTTAGGGTTTTGAATGTGAATTTGGGGCTTAGGATAGCAATCTAGTGCACTTAGTGTCTCGGGTTGTTGGAATGAGGTCTTTGGATTTGGGAGATAGGAACCATAATGGAGGACCCTGGGCGATAACTGTGCTGTAAATTTCGGCTTTTGCGTTGAGGTTTTACGGTCGAAGCTTGAAGTATCAGGTTAGTGAAATTTAGGATTTGGGGTTTTGTAGGGTTTAGGATTCGATCTATTTTTACGCTTCGAAATTTAGACATTAAGCTTGAAGACACAAATTAGGCGGCAAGGATTTGGGCGCCGCCTAGAGCTTAGACTAAGAACCCATAGAAACATAGGCTTTTGGTGCAATATCCCGACCAGCGGGTAGGTTTCCGTAAGCCTAAATCTAGGGCCCCAAAAAAGCACATAAGCAAAAATTAGGATAGGGATATCCCGTCTAAACCCCCTTATCATGAAGCCCGTTAAGGTAGGGATATCCCCATAAAGTGCTTATGCGTATGTGCTTTTTGGGTCCCAAAAAAACCTAAGCCGAGAGCTGACGCACCAACCTGCCATCAGCCGACGGGCGGTAACAGCAGCAGCACAGATCGGCCTGGGTAGGTTTCGTTTACTTAGAGGCTCTTAAAGGATCATGGGACTTAGTTACCAGGGTTCCGTAAAGGGTTCCTTGAAGGGACCTATAAGGGCGTTTCGCTTACTTGGAGGCTCATGGGACTTAGCAAGTAGGATATAATTGGAGTTATAAGTACCCGAAGCGGGGCTATCCTACTTATAACCTACTTATAACCTTACTTACTAAGTCTCATGAGCCTGTAAGTAGGGCTTAGACTTAGAACATGTAGGGATCTTTTGGGGTATAGTTCGAGATCCAAAAACTAGGGTTCTAGGAATTGCTGATGTTTCAGTGCGGGTTTCTGGGGAGTGTAGCTTAGGGTTTAGGAAGTTTAGGATTGTGGGGATCAACGTGTCGGGCTCTTTGCTCTTACTGCCGCTGCTGTGTGGCTCCTGCCAGCTTTGCTTCAAAAACTTGCAGCCCCAAGCACTGCTATCCAGCCTCTGATTATTGTTAAAGGGTGCAACGAATGTGGCTGGGCGCTTCTAAACCCTGAACCCTAAGCCCACATCCCTAAACTAGGAACTCCAAGCCCACATCCCTAAACTAAGATTCTACGGAGAAGCTTCTAACTAACCCCTATATAAACCCTGAACCCCAAACTAGGATTCTATAGATGCTTCACTATCTCATGGTTGGGATAGTATTAAAAATTTACACTTTTATTCTTTATTGAGTTTAAGTACCAATAAAAATGTAAAATGCTACCTAACTATGACAAAAGGTTGGGGCTGGAGGATCGTTGGCCTTAATAAGGTGAATAGGGTTTTGGGGTATATTAAACTAATAATAAGGAACCCCCTATTTTGATAGTTATGAAGGCCCCTATACTAAGCCCCCATCACACCCCTTATAGGAATCCTTATAGACCCCTTTCAAAGGAACCCTTAAAGAAACCCTAGGTAATTATTCAGGCCCCTGTAGTATGAGGTTCGCAAGGCGTTAGCGAAAGGCCGATTGGGGTTTTACCGGACACCCTGAATGGCATGGCCTCTGGGCTTTGGGTTTTAGGGTTTAGGGTTTAGGTTTAGGGGTTAGGGGTTTGGGGGTTTAGGGGTTGAGGTTTAGGGGTTTAGGGTTTACGGCCTAGGGGTGAGGGGACGGCAATGAAGACGACGGCGACGACAACTGACGACTGGATACCCTGAATGCCGTTGGCATAACTGTTTAGACCGGAGGTTAAGGACGAGGACCACGTCATAACCCAAAGACAACGTGAAACGAAACCGCTTTGCAGGCAGTTAGGCTCCAATATCAAACATGCAACTGCAACTCCACCCCAGAAGCAAACAGAACTAAACCCTTAGCCACTCACTCTGAACCTTTAAACCCCAGGCCCTAACCCCAAACAGCCAGAAACCCCGTAAAACCCGAAACTTCCGAACCCCAAAACTTTCAAACCAAAAAAACAACACACCAAAAAGCCTAAACTCTAAACCTCAACCCAAGCCCGAAAGGCCTGAATTCGAAAAAACAATGGCCCCGCCGACACCAGAGACACTAAACTCACGAGAACAGAAACACCCAAAAAAACCTAAACTCAAACACACACACACACACTAAACTCTAAACCCAAGGCACAAGGCAATCCAACACGCTAAATCTAAAAGACAAAAAGGCAACGACAAAAAAAACTACCGCACACACACAGACCCCCAACGCACACCAAAAAACCTAAACCCTAAACCCCTAAAGCCCTAACTACCCTAAGTTCCGAACTCACAGGAGATGCTAAAGGGAGGAAACAGCGACTGCCTGGGCGCAGAGGCTGGGAGACTTACAAGGATTACTATAGGGGCCTTAATAATTAGAATAGGGTGTTGGGGCCCACTATACTAGAATTATAATAAGGAACCCAGGAATCCCCCAAATAGTGTAGGGAACTACTAAGCCCCTATATTACAGGGTTTTAGGGCGTAGGGCTTAGGGTTTATGGAGTTTTGTAGGTTTCGGGTAGAGGATTTTACATGTTTTGGGCAGAGGGTCTTGCGGCTTTCCAAGGGCTTGATACGGTCCTTTCTGTCTTTGTGTCCCAGCTAATACTTGCAATACGGTTTGCGGGTTTGTGGTGCGATTATGTATGGACTATAATGGCATAAAGCCTGACACAACTGCTAAGCATTCAGGACCCTATACTACATCCAGCAGCGTTGGGTCCCAGTTTGTGTTCATGTTTGTTGAAAGGGTTTTGGGTGACAGATTTACGACTCTAGGGTTGCGGGCTCCAGGAATCAATGTAGGTTTTAGTGTTTAGGGTGTAGGATCTGAAATGCAGGGTATTGGTTCTGCGAAAGTCCCTCAAACTGTAGCTGGGGATCATCAAAACCAACACCTACGTGGGCGACATTGAACTGCACCAACAACCCTGCGCGGCCGTCCAGATGCTGCTGAAGTACAAAGCTGCCGGCCCTAAACCCTAAACCCTGAAGTCATCCCGTAACCGCCAGGGGTCATTGGAATTTATGGTGCCTGAGGCTTCATGGATTAGGGCTTCGTCTTTTCAAGGAAGGAAGGGAAAAGGGCCTTAGGATTCGAGGTTGTTTCCCCGGAATTACGGTCTAGGGTATGGTTGAATTTCTTGGGGCTAAGGCTAAATCCCAAGTCCCCGAAAGGACAAAAAAACAACAAACCGGTTTAGGGGTTTAGGTTTTAGGATTGGTTGCTAAACTTGGCCAGCTTCTTCTCCTGCAGCTTCTTCTCCTTATGCTGGCTGGCCTTCTTCGTCTTGCTTTTTCGGCGATGAAGTCTCAAACGATGATGATTGGCCAGATGATGAGGCAGGGCCAGCAGGCATCTTACACCCTAAGTCATATTAGGGCTCCTATTGTTATTTAAGGTATATTCCTTCATTAAGGGATATTAGAATCCCCTAAACCCTAAACCCTATAGATCCTTTCAAGGATCCCTTAAAGGAAGCCGAGGTATATTCCTTAAAGGGAGATCGGAGTGGAGTCTTCGATGGGCCTGACCCTCGGGATTGGTCTTTGGCAGGATCGGCAGGAAGTGAAGTCCCAGATCGTGGGTTTAGGGTTTAGGGGTTTAGGGTTTATAGGGTTTAGGGGTTTAGGGTTTAGGGGTTTAGGGTTTAGGGAATAGGGGTTTAGGGTTTAGGGTCGGCCTGAATTCTGAGATCGTCAGGAGGATGCTCCTGGGCCAGCGACAACACACTCCAGCATAGTCTCATCCAGAGTTTAAGCCGTTCACTAGGATTTATGCCCATCTTGTCGCGAATTTGGTTTCCAGCATCCGCCAACTTCAAGTCCCGTTGGGCGTTTTCGAATGGGAACACTGGTGTGAGTACACGAGTACTCTGTACGTATTACATATACAGAAGAGAAGAACCCCTTTCAGAGCTCCCCGGGGCTAGTTCGTGTTGCAATGCATGCCAGCATCTTGAGAATTTGACGTTAACGCCACAGGGGTCGACAAGTATCTGCACATCCCCGGAAGCTGGCTACACCACCTCGGGTGCCCGAGCCTCAACCAACGCCGCATCTCGCTTGGCCAGGGCCGTCCCTAAACCCTACAGCTCTACTCAGAGGATCATGGGACATAGTAAGTATACGTCCCTTAAGTGGGGTTATCCTAACTATAACCTACTTATAGCCTTACTATGTCCCATGAGCCTTTAAGTAGGGCGAGCCTGAATCCGCCCTACCCCTACCTAACCAGAGACTCCAATATAGGTTAATTAAGGAATATACCTTAAATTATACTAGGATCCCTTATATGGTTTAAGGAATCTTCTTTAATTAAGGGACTAATTAAGGGATATTGGAGTCTCTGGGTAACCTACACCCTGAACTGAACATCAACCCTGAAAGGCCTAAACCCCTTGAGCCTGCGTAGAACCCCTCAACCCATGAGACACAGGCGTCACCAAGTGGACCGCATTGGCGATATCTGAAACCCAGCACTGTCTCTCCTCGCGCGTACTCATGCAAGTAAGCATGTCATGGCGTATTCATGTAAGCATGTATGCACGTAGGTAGTTGTATGCATGTATGCATGTATGTGTACATGCATGTGTGCATGCATGTATGCATACATGCATGTATACATGCACCAAAGTACGTAAGTAAGTAAGTAAGTACATATGTACGTAAGTGACTAAGCAGGCAAGCAAGCAAGAAAACGAGCGAGCAAGCAAGCGAGTAATTAAGCATGTATGTGGACATGCAGGAAAGCATGCGTGCTTCAGTCACCAAGCAGATCAGTAGGTAGACATGGGCGTTTGTCTGTATGTATGTATGTGTGTATGTGTATGTACGTGCGCACGGTCTGTATGTACATGTGTGTGTGTGTGAGAGCACATGTCTGTTTACATGTTTGTGTGGATGTAGCCTCATACGCGTGCAAACTACTCCAAGCCTAGTGGCCTCACATTTCCATAAAGGGGCTGCAAAGGCTATAAGGCCCTGAGGCTCTTCTCGGGTTGGTTAGCATTCTACATTTTAATACAAAAGGGTTTGCGAATCATTTAGAACAAGCTTTTGAGGGGTACATTGTACATAAGTATATCGGGACTGAAGGGGGATAAGAATACTATTGATTCAGACTGCTGTAACTGTAGTCCTTGAGCCTCAAGGGCCACTGACCCTTAGAATCATTTGCCCTTGCATTGTAAATTCCTCTGTGGCAGATGTTCCTTAAGCCATTTTAGGGGTACTTGTCGTCCGCAAGCCCCAAACTCTAAACCTTCTAGTATCCATATAGAACCCTCAAACAACTCTGCATACCTAGACTCTCCATCCACATTATTTGGAACCATATACCCCTGTTTGACGGCACAAGCAGGGTCCTGATAGGTTCTCTCCTTTTGGATACTTAAAGGCTAGTTAGCAAGTAAGGTTTTAGGTAGGTAATAATTAGGATAACCCCACTTAGGGGACCTATAGCCCCATTTATAACCTACTTACTAAGTCCCATGATCCTCTAAGTAACCTAAACTCCCCCAAACAGAACCCTTTTCGATCCCTTAAAGGAACCTTTAAGGAAACCTACCTACTAAGTCCCATGATCCATCGCCACCAAACGAATTGCCCTCGTGAGGTTACGGGTTAAGGGTTTAGTGTAAAGAGTTTAGGGGGTGGGGTTCAGGGCTACGGGTTTTCAGGGTCGAGGGGTTAAGGTTTAGGATTCAGGTTTGTCAATGCTCCTTTTCTCCGCGGCTAGGGGTTAGTAGGGCTTGTGAGGTTTATGTTGTGCAACAGTCAGGAATGCTCAGAGCCAAGCATCGCGCAAACTCGGGCATTGAACGCTGTCACGCCTGGAACAGACCTCTTTCGACGGAGGTCTTCCCGGTCTTTCTCATGAAGACGCCTCCGAAGCCAAGCCCACATTTGCTCTAAAAGATTCAAGTCCGGAGACTTCGCCGGCACACGCCAGACTGTGATGCTTGCGTCTGCCATCGCACGCTTGCTCGCAGCCGTGTGCAAGAAGGCCGCTTCAGGGTTTAGCGTTTAGCGCTCCTGGAGGTTTCGAAGTGTTCCCTTAAAGGGATCTCTGCGTGTTACTATACGGGCTCCCTTAATCTTGAAGGGTAGGGCTCTGGAAGTGTAACAAAGGGTTGCTGAGTTCTGCAAGGTTCTATTGGGGTTTGTATACATGTTTGGGATAGTATAGGGGTCTGGCGAGTCAGAATCTGGATTTGTATGCTCATGTAATCCTTGAAAAGGCATAGTGTAATATACCCCCCCAACCCTGTTCTAATTATGCCGGCTCCTATTTTAGGGTTGCTGAAGGGTTCCTGCAACCTTTTCAAAAGTCCCGAGAGCCTAAACCCCAAGCCCGAAAAGTCGTAAGGGCTCCTATGAAAGAAGAAGAAAGCGTGTGTAAAGACTATATAGATACTTGCAGCGGCTGACAAGGCCGAGGTGCAAAAGGCAGCGCGGAACGACGAGAAACTCTAAACCCTAAACCTTGCCAGGACCTTCCCCCCTTTAATAGAGCGCTCATGGTCCTTCATAGCGGGAATTTGGGGGTATATTAGAGGGTAGTTGGGGGGTCTAAGTGAGGAAGCCCTTAAAACCCTTAAGGAGCCTTAATCAGCACACCCAAAGCCTAAACCCTAAACCCGACCAGGGTTTGTTTTGTTGTTGTGGCCCCTATTTGCTCGTGCCCAGTGTCATTGGTTTCTAGAATTGTTTTTGCTGTCGTCCCCGGGTGTGCAAAGTGTTTTTTGTGTTGTGCGCCGTTGGGCGCCGCGACCTTGCGGCGGGGCCAGAGAAAAAAAACACACCCAGGGTGTTTTTTGTTTTTGCTCCGGCCCCGGCGAAAGAAAGGGGAAGGAGAAGCCCGGTTGGGCGCCGGAACGGGGCCAGTTCGGCTGTTTTTTTTTTTTTGCTGCGGCCCCGCGCGGACGCTCACTCACTCACTGCGGGCCTGGGCGGCGATGCCTCCCACCGGGGTGGTGTCTTTTTTTTTTTTGCTGCGGCCCCGCCCGGACCGGGGTGGTGTTTTTTTTTTTTTTTCGGTGGCCCCGCCCGGGCGCTCAGTCACTAACTGTGGGCTAGGGCGATTTCGGCAAGGCCCGGGTGGTGTTTTTTTTTGGCTGCGGCCCCGCCGAACCCGGCGAGCCAATAACAAAAAATGTCTGGTGTACTACATCTGGTCTAAAAAGACCCGGCGGGGCCACAGCAAAAAAAAAAACACCACTTCGCATAAACCCTAAACCCGTAAACCCTAAACCCTTAAAGGGAACCCTTAGAACGCTTAAGGAGCCCTACCCTGGGACACCCGCCTTGTCGGCCTCGGTTTCATCCTCGGCCGGAACCTCTAGGACTCTAGGATCCACGGGTCGGATATAGAGGCTTAGGTTTTTGGGTGTTTGGGCTTTAGGGGGTTTGGGGGCTTGGGGGATTCAGGGGCGAGGGATTTAGGGTTGAGGAGCTTGCAGCTCTCGGGTTTGCTTTTTACGGGTTTGGGGGGTCGTTAAGGTAGGGGCCTTAATAATTAATTAGAATAGGGTTTGGGTGTATATTATACTACAATTATAATAAGGAATCCCCAAAACCCTATTCTAACTATGCAGGCCCCTGCATTGGGGTGTGGGGTTTCGTTGGGTTTAGGGCTTCGGGATCCAGGTTGAGGATTTGGGGTTAGGGTTTAGGGTTTAGGTGCTGGACTTGTTGCCGCCTGTCTGAATTCTGAAGCCAAACCCTTGAATCTGCAGTGGAATGCATAAACGATAACACCACTGTTTTAGTGTTTGTTAAAAACCCTAGGCCCTAAGCCCTAAAGCTTAAAGGCCTTAATCTTAAACCGTCAGGACCAGGTGCTTTTATTTTGGGACTTGGGGCAGCAGTTTTGCAGATCTAAACCCTGAGCATGCCCAGAGGCTCAGACATTAAACGGTGCATCACCGGGTTCTTGCTAAGGCATTGAACTTAAATTACCATAATAGAACTTAATTAATCTAATTCAGTTATCACAGGAATTTAACTTATATAAACTACCATAATAGAACTTAGTTTAACTCAGTTACCACAACAAGGAAGCCTAGTAGGCCTAGTACTTACTGTAGTATAGATCCCTATTAAGGTAACTTAAAGAGAACTCCTTCCAGATTAAGCGGACCAAAGCCCTAACGCCTACCCAAAGACGGGGCGGGGGGCTTGCACGTATCTCGGAGAGGGTCAACGGCTTCCTGATGTCTTGCTGTCGACTAGACATCCAGGACCCGTTGTAATATGTTCTCAGCTTACTTGGTGTTAGGAGCCACCTGGTCTAGTTATCGGGGCTCAGAGTAGTATTGCGAAGTTTGTACGCAGAATGCAGAGCCTGTTTGTGCAAACAAACAGCCCACAATGACTGTGGTTGGTCCTTGTTACGTTGCTTCTGTCACAGAGTGGGAAGTCTGGCAACTGCAGAATTAGCTTTAGAAGTTTCACTGTAGCCTTATGTAGCCTTACAGACCTAATTCTCCATGAGTCTGCCGATAAAGTTCCGTGTTGAGGCCGGCCGCTGGACAGGGAGTCGGCTCTGGGTTTTGAGTTCCGTTTAGGGTTTAGGGCCTTTAGGGTTTAGGGTTTAGGGTTTACCATTCCAAGCCCCGACCCGAGCACACCTAAACACTCGAACTTCCTCAGCTGTCGGTATCGGATTCGTCATCCTCATCACCAGCAGCAGCATCATCACCATCATCACATACTCCATCTCACTATCAGCCAGCATCACCGTATTCATCACAGCATCGAGGTCATGCGAGATGCTGTCAAAATTACAAACAACTCAAAAGAGTAGGCCTTTATCTTGTCCCCCTTTTGCGTCATGAATAAACCCCAGCTCTCCCAAACTGATGCCAACTGACGTGGATACTATCTCACGGTCCCCTCCTATCCATTCCGCATGGCCGAGACACGCCAAAGAAGTAGCAAAGGTTCTTGACGAAGAAGAAAATCTTGAAAATCTTCAGCGACTGAGCCGGCCGTCTGAAGGCTCGCGGTCCCGGGTTTGGGGTTTGGGGGTTTAGGGTTTAGGGGTTTAGGGGTTTAGGGTTTGGGGTTTGGGGGTTTACCAGGCTTTGAGCTTAGGGAAAGAGCTTCAAGGAGGATGACGACTGCACGGCTGCGACTTTCGAGAAGGGTTCTTTGAGCCCGACCAGGGCAGAAACTAACATGTGGTGCAGGGCTTATGTTTGCGAATCAGTACCGCCCTGAGGCGTGCAACCATAGCTACTTGGATTCCTTTAGGGTTTAGGGTTTAGGGTTACTGTGCAGGGTGCAGAGTCGAGGATTTAGGGTTAAAGGCTTCGGGCGAGTGGAACAACAATCTAACACGGACCCTGGATGAGGGACCCTTGGACAAGCGATTGCCAACAACTTGCGCAGCCCCAAGCCCCAAATCCCATATTTTATCAAACACAAGGTATTCAGCCCTGAGCACAGCCTAAATTCCAAAGGACCTGCGACGCATCCTAGTCCTAAGTTTTAGGACACAAGGCACTGAGGCATGGAACAAGGCGGCATTGATTCTTTTCGGTCAGGTCTCCCGACAAATATCCAAAGATGAGTTCCAAATACCATGGTTACCATACCCATGATTGTAGCTCCTGCAGATCTTAATGCCGATCCAAAGCCTATACTTTAGGGGCCTAAATGATTACCTATACTATTTAGGTGGGTTCCTTATTATAATTAAAATATAATGGGCCCCAATACCCTATTGAAATTATTGATGCCCCTATACCATAGAACCCTACTATAGATCCCTTAAAGACCCCTTTCATTTAAGGAACCCTTTAAAGGAGCCCTATTCTACTTATTCAGGCCCCTGAACCCTAAACCTCTAAACCCCTAAACCCTAAGCCTCTATTAGGATCTGAGCTACGGCCGAGAAACCACCAGGTGCGTCTGAGGACCTCTCGATGGCGAAGGCCAAAGGCGGGAACTAAGAGGGCACCAGCAACCCAGGGACTCCAATATCCCCGAATTAAGGAATGTACTTGGGGTTCCTTCAAGGGGGATCTAGAAGAGATCTTTTGGGTTTCGGGCTTAGGGGGCTGCAATATCCCTGAATTACGGAAGATTCCTTCAATCTTCTTAGGGATCCTACTAAAATTTTCAGGTATATTCCTGAATTAAGGGATATTGGAGTCTCTGGGAACCCTCCGCTGTAAGCCTCGCCCAAGTAGTTCAAGGACTCAGCGGCTGTGGAAGTCTCCATCCGGTCAGCTTTCGCCAGGAGCCGCTTGCCCCGGTTTAGGGTTTAGGGTTTAGGGGCTTCCCCTTGACTCACTGTAGCATAGGGACCCTTCGGGGGCCTTCGGGGACAATACTTCCTGAAATAAGCCTTATTAAGTCCTTATTATGGACATTAAGGCCCCCTACCCCCTCCCCCTACCCCCCCCCCTAAGGGTCCCTATGACTATATGAGTGAAGTAAGCCCGGCGACCTGATGGCCATGAACCTCAGACCATCAGTGTAGGGGTTTAGGGTTGAGAGTTTAGGGATTAGTTCTTAGGGGTATCGGGGTTTAGGGTTCAGCACAACAGGGCTCCACTGCGGATGACATGCGGTCGAGCTTCTTGCTGATGGCGGCATTCTGTCACGGCGGCTGTGAAGTGAGCAAACACCAATTCGAACATGCAAGGCGAGTAAAGTCATCACGAAACACATAAGAAAGACCCCGGAAGCTTTCAACTTGAATCTTGAAGCCGAGCGCCTCATGAACCCTTGTACATAGACCCCAAACCATCAGCCGCATTCTCGTAGGGCCCACCAACCCATGCTTAAACATGAAACTCACAAAATAACCTACATCCTGCAATACAAGGGCCCAGGCAGTCATGCTTTAGGGCCCAACAACTTTTACCAAGCTCCAGACTGTCAGCTGATTGCAGGACGTCGAATCCTCACAGGTAACTTCAGGTTCCCAGCGTCTCCCGAAAAAAACCCTCCAACTAGGGAGTAGTGCTGCCTAGGTTATCTCTGAAATGAGGGTTCTGTTTAAGGGCGGACAATGCTAAAAAGGCATCAGGGCGCTACGGGGCGAAGCTTTAACAACGTGCCTAGACCCTATAAAGCAGCTCTTGACTTGGACAACTGCTGTATGGCTAGGGTCCACTAAGCTAAGAAGGAAATGGGGCAGCCAAAATCAGCGCTACGTTCCAGGGTGCAGGTATGCTATGCCTGGAATATCAGCGGGAACTTTAGAGAGTCGAACAAAAGGACTTACACAGGTCTTTCGGGGATCGTTTGTCCGTTGCCAAGTCGTACCTACTTCAGGGGCTCAAGCCGATTGGTAACAACTTGAAGGGTATCTTAAAGGTACATTAATGGGTGGTTGTCAGAATTATGGTCCCCTTTTTGGGTCCCCACTATAATACGGCACCTATTATTTAGGGTACCCAAAAAGGAACCATAATTTTGACAACTACCCTAATAAAGTTCACTAAGAAGGGATCCTCATCTTGTTGGCTCCGTCGACAGAGTGTCCGCTAGGATTTGTGGCAGGTCCGGGTTTTGGGCTATAATAAGGATCCTACTATTTAGGGTACCATATCAGGGTCCCCTATTTTCGGAAACTCCCATTTCGGGGAAAGAAGATTCTCTGGGGCTTCAGGTTTGGGGTGTCGGGGGGTCGCAGTAGAGAGGGCTTCGGGTGCTAACGTTTCTCGGGGTCGGAGGGCTGCAGGGTTGCTTTCGGTTTAACTCACTAGCGCAAAGGTCAAGGGATTACGGTTTAGGGTTTAGGGTTTAGGGAATCGACTACCTTATAAGAGCCCCACAAGTTGAAAAGTTGAGTTTGCAGCCAATTATTTAAAGCGAGGCCCGGGTCATTCACTCGAGACTTCGGGCTTTTACAAATCGGGCCTTCTGACGACCAACCAGAAACTTCATCTTCAACTCGCATCGAGACACGGTTTAGGGTTTAGGGGTGACACTTGACATTCCGCCTCAGGAAATAGCAAATCCCTAAACACTACACCCAAACCCTTCCTAAGCTTTTACTTTGGTTCAATGTAGAAGACCTTACACCACAACCGAAAAGCGCGAAACCTAAACCTTGAAATCCTCAACCCAAAACCTGAATTCCTACTCCACATGCTATACTTCTTGGAAAAATCATGAAACCCCAACTCCTCAACACCAAACCTCAAATTCCAGACACCCTAAACCCTACAGAAGGCTCATCCTAAAGCGACCCCTTCAAACATCCTAATGTAGGAACCTGATTAAGAAACCCTGGGCCTATAACCCAAAATAGTAGCCTTCATATAAGGAATCCTAACAAGGTTTCTTAATCAGGTTCCTACATTATACCTCTTCAATAAAGATACCCCGGCCTGAAACTTCAAATAGTGCAACCGGAGTGCCTCAGCTCTGAACCCTAAACCCTGAAAAACCTAGACCCCGAACCCTGAATACTATCACCCCAGCTACATTGAAATCCCCTAAACCTCCTAAACCCTTAACTGCAAAACCCTAAACCCCTACAAGCTAAACCACCTTGAAATCCTAAACTCTAAAACCCTAAACCCTACACCCGAAACCCTAAACCCCTAAACCCTAACTCTACTGCTAGAAAGCCCCGAAACCCCGAAAGCTGGACCTGAAACCTAAACCCTAAATCTATAGTAGAAGCCAGAAAGTTGGAACATGATTGCCCTCATACCTTTAAGGTAAAGTATAGGGGATCCCAGCATTAATCATCCTAAATCCATGTTCCAACTTTCTGGGGTTCACTATAGACCCCCCCAACTACCCTCTAAAAGGCCCCAAATACCCACTATTATGGGCCATAAGGCCTCCATTAAAGGGCCCTTGGGGGGTCCTGGTAACCCCGAACCCCTAAACCCTAAAAACTCTAACCCCTAAACCCTAACCCCTAAGCCCTAAAACCTAAACCCCGAACCCCAAACCCCTAAACCCTGAAAGCCCGAAAGCCCGAAAGCTGGACCTGGAACTTGCAGTTCCGCACGAGCGTGAAAGGCGAGAAGCAGGCCCGGACCTGCTACAGGGCTCCTTTAAAGGAACTATAAGGGTTTCCTATAAGGGATCTACAAGGGTACTATAGGGTTGAGGGGTTTAGGGTTTTAGAAGCCCAAAAAGTTGGAAACCTAATAACAAATGGGTTTAGGGGGTTTAGGGCTTCGGGTTCAGGGTTTAGGGTTCAGGGTGTAGGGTTTAGGGCCAAAAGTTGGAAACCTAATAGTGAGGATCCTTAAGAGTAATGTATAGGGAATCCCAGCACTCTTTGGCACTAATACGATTTCCAACTTTATGGGGTTTTTTTTATTGTAGACCAAGCACTTACGTTCAGGGATCATGGGACTTAGTTTCAAGGGTTCCTTTGAAGGATCTATAGGGGGGAGTTTTTCCTTCTAGGAGGGTTTAGGGTTTAGGGTTTTCGATGAAGGGTCCCTATAAGGGTTCCTGTAAGGGTCCTTGAAGGACTCTGGGATGAAGGGTTTCGGGTTTAGGGATATGGGTTTAGGATTAAGGGAGCTAAGGGAGTTAAGGGATCCTGGGCTGCTTAAAGGGATCCTTACAGGGGTCCATAAGGGTTCTATAAAGGGTTTAGTTTTTTTTTTAAAGGGCCTCTTTCTATTCCGCAGATGGTCTAGAGAGCCTCGATTGAGGCAGGCCTTTGGAAAACCAACCCTCTCTCACTTCTTTGGGGTTTAGGGGTTTAGGGTTTCGGGTTTGGGGGTTTAGGGTTTGGGCTCCTTTAAAGGGTTCCTTAAAGGGGTCTAAAAGGGAGCTATAGTAGGGTTCTAAAGCATATATAGGGGCTGAAATAATTCGAATAGGGTTTTGGGGCCCAGTATACTATAATCATAATAACCAGAATAGTGTTAGTCATTAACTAAGTAGGTAGGTTACAATTGGGGGTTATAAGGTCTTGTAGGGTTTGTTTTGGGTCCTAAACCCTAAACCCTGAAACCCTAATTTTTTGGGGGTTAGCGTTCATAGGGTTTCGGGGTTAACTTCCCAGAGAGCCTACTACCCCGAATCTCTCCTCGTCAACAACAGACAAAAAAGCTCAGACTGTGAAAGATAGACCAGGTATATAATGCCAACAAGTTTGAAGTTCTGCGTTGGCTGTCTTATGAATTCAGGAATATAGCTAAACTCAGAACTTTAAGCCCCTTGCAGTTTGAGGTTTACTCCTTAATGAAGTTCTATTCGGCTCCCTGGGCTAAGGCTGTAAGTCTTCACGCTCCGGGGTTTACAGTAGGGGAATAGGGCATTCGGGTCTTGAGGCTTTTAACTTAGGGCTCAAAGCTTTGAGGCTTTTGGGGCCCCTTTTGAAGATTGTTTGAAGGCTCCAGTAATGGTTCCGCAAGGGTATGCAAGGCTGTTGCGACTTTAAGGCTATATGGCATTTCGGGCTTTCTAGCTGCTGTATTCTTTGGCACAACATAAGCACTAGCATCATGTATTTTGGTAATTAGGATTGTATAATAAACCCCAACACATTAAACATTACTACCCAGTCCCACGGGACTCCTCTTACTCACAGTATCATTTTTACTATTGATATTGTAGTGCGTCTTGTCTTATTGGTACCATTGTGATTGTCATTTTCCTGATCATCACCACTATCCATTAATATCCCTATCGCGAACACTATCACTATCAATGTTACTCTTAGTTTCACAGTTGCTATTTCTATCATTCTAGTACTTCTGAAAAGTTGTATGATTACGAAGGGAGCCTTCTCAGTTCCTTACATTCTTTATTGGCGACAAAAAGATGGATTCGAATTGCCTTGGGATTAAGGAGTACGGCCTCGTTTCGTGGATTTCCAACATGCTCATGCCACGGCCACCCTGCACCACCGCTAGACACCATAACGCCTCATACCAAAGCTTAAAACCCAGAGTTTAAAGCACCGATTTTCCAAAGCCTAGAGACTTGAAAACCTCAAAACACTCGAAGCCTAGAAACCCCAAGGACCTCAAACCCTAAAGGCACTAAACCTCCAAACTAAGTCGTTGCTCGGCCTCCTTCCCTCTATGCGTGATGGAGATGCCATTGACCTACAAGAGCGGCTCAAGGGTCGGAGATGGGGCTTCGGGTAGGCTATGTTCTACCAGGAAGCTTCTGTGTACCCACCGTACCCACAAGGTGCAGGCATACCATAAGCCAAAGTATATCTACTTGAAGGATCATGGGGCTTAGTAAGCAGGTTATGGTTGGGGTTATAAGTCCCCCAAGTGGGGTTATCCTAATTATAACCTACTTATAACCTTACTTACTAAGTCCCATGAGCCTTTAAGTAGACCCTAAACCCTAAACCTTTAAAGGGAACCCTATTATAGAATTCTATAGTACCCTTAAAAGGAACTCCTAAGCCCTTACTTACTAAGTCCCATGAGCCTTTAATTTGAGTTGATTCGTCAGAGTGGGGTGCGAAGATGAATATTGTAACAACGGTCCGAAAGCCTAACCTGAATGGTTCTATTCTCATATAGGGCTTAGGGTTTAGGGTTTACAGGGGTTTAGGGCTTAGGGGTTTAGGGTGTAGGGTTTAGCGCTCATAGTCTAAGGTTTTTATGGCCTTACATGTTAGAGAAGGGTCTTTTGTCCAGAGTCGAAAGCCCCCTCCCTTGGAGGAGAAGCAGGGCACTCAGACAGACCCTAAACTCTCTGGTTCTTAGTAGGGAATGGGGGAATGGATTTTGGGGAATATGAGTGGGAATTATATAGGGACTACCTAGGGATCCGTTCCCCCATTCCCTACTAAGCACCAGACAGCTTACTAAGAACCCTTAGTTATAGCAACCCTTATAGCAACCCTTAAAGCAACCCTTAAAGGAACCCGTAAAGGAACCCCATTCCCTACTGAGAAACAAACAGAAGAGCCTTTTCTGTAAAGCCTGAACCCCGAAAGGCCGAAACCCTTCAGATTAGTGCCATGTGGGTCGAAGGCGCGAGTGCTTCAGGGCCGGGGGTGCAGGATTTAGAGAATTTGTAGGATTAGGCTTTGGGGTTTAGGATTTAGCAAATTTGTAGGATTAGGCTTCGGGGCTTAGGCTTTAGAGAATTTGTAGGATTAGGGTTTGGGGTTTAGGATTCAGAGAATTTGTAGGATTAGGGTTTGCGGTTTAGGATTCAGAGAATTTGTAGGATTAGGGTTTGCGGTTTAGGATTTAGAGAATTTGTAGGAATAGGGTTTGCGGTTTAAATTTGAGAATATGTAGTATTAGGGTTTGGGGTTTAGGATTTAGAGAATTTGTAGGATTAGGGTTTGCGGTTTAGGATTCAGAGAATTTGTAGGATTAGGCTTCGGGGCTTAGGCTTTAGAGAATTTGTAGGATTAGGGTTTGGGATTTAGGATTTAGCGGTTCGGATCGGTGGTGCAGGCTCAAAGGGTTTAGCCTCTAGAAACTATTGGCCACAACATTTGACTAGGGTTTATCATCCTGTTAGAAATGGGGACTATGAGGAACGATGATTACTATGCAATAGTGTGTAAGAGTTCTAAAATGGTTCTTAGCTCTGACTGCGTCCTGACAACCTATCCTTCACACGGCTGCAGCGAAGCCACCCTGAAACAAATTCTACTAACGCTACTATAGATCCCATGCATCCCAAGCCCAAATCCCGACAAACCCTAAACCCTAAAACCGACCTGCATCGGCGCTTACTTTGGCCAGGTTGCAAAGAGAGACACCGTCACTTTCTCGGCCGTCGCCTGGTCATCTTTCAGGCTCAGGGGTGCTTTAGGGATTCCGGCAGGGGCAGGTTCTGGGCAGGCATCATGGTTTGGGCATCCTCAGTGCACTGGACATGTGCTCGCCTCTATCTGCAGGCCACCTTTCTCGAAACAAGCGGTGGATTTGATGTCCCTCGAAAGTTTCAGTCAAACCTGTAGGTTCGCGTAGTGGGTTGCCCCAATGGTTTCTTCCAGGCCCATTTGCTTCAGCACCTTGGCTTTCCACATCCCAATGTGGAACTCCGTGCAATTGATGGGAATAGAATCCTTGAAGACGACGGCCGTGGCCTCTTGCTTGGCGCTGTGCTACTTCCAATCTCCCGCGATTCAGTTTAGATTCGTCAGAGTCACGGTTTAGGGTTTAGGGTTTAGGGTTTAGGGAGCTCACGACCTCGTTCTCCGAGCCGGAGCCCGGACATCCTCGTTTCGCGCTGCCCGAGAGCCGAAGTCATCAAAACTCCAGGGCATCCGCGTTTAAGAGGCAGCCCTAAACCCTAAACCCTAAAACCCTACACCCTAAAACCCTAAAACCCTAAACCCTAAACCGGAGCATGAGCACCCAAACTGCGGGATGCCCCGGCGCCTGACCTGCCTCCAAGCCTCGGGACTGGTCGCCCCCGGCAAACTGCAGCTGAATAAATGTGCCAAAAGAACCATCCCCGACTCTCCCCCATCTTACCCGCTTAAAGGATCATGGGACTCGGTAAGCGGGTTATGGTTGGGGTTATAAGTCCCCCAAGAGGGGATATCCTAATTATAACCTACTTATAACCTTACTTACTAAGTCGCATGAGCCTTTAAGCGCCGTTACTACCCCCTCTACCGGCTGTAACGGGGAAGGCTGAAGGGGCAAAGGTCGCGAAGGTTTAGGGGCTTTAAGGCTAACAGGGTTCTGGCTCTGGGGTTTACATGTTTAGCTTTTGGGGGTTTATGCTTTTAGGGTGTCGGGTTTATGGAGGGTTTAATTCGCACAAATGAAACTAACAATCCTAAACCCCACACATTCTAGCTGCCTATGACTACGCAAAAAGCTCTGGTGCACAGCTTTGGGAGCTTAGGGAAGTTTTGCCCTACCTGTAAAAACTCGGGGTTCCGTAAAACTCGGGGGGTTCCAGGTCGACCTCAACTCTGAAGGGGTTTAGGGTTTAGGGTTACTTCTGAACCAGGCAGCCCGTTCCAGAAACCCGAATTTCTGAACCCAGGATCCCAGTCCCTCAAACTTGGGGTTCGTTTCAACTTAATTACTGACAAAAAGAGGAGGGAGAGGGAGAGAGAGAGAGAGCGAGCGAGGGGACTGTATACACACATAAAGGTAAGTACAGACATGGGTACACGCGGTACATACATACATACATATGTACATACGTACATGCGTACGTGGGTACAAAACTAGGGGCAAAAAAACCTACATAAACTAATAAACGTTGGTTTCGGGACGAATCGGCAAGGCATCAACACAGTAACCAACAAGTGAAGGTCACAAGGGCACCGGATGTGCAGTATGCACAGGTCGAAGGCAAGGTTACAGGCAAAAATTGAATCCATGTTTTGCATACAGTCACCGTCATGCTTAAACACCTNTGCACAGGTCGAAGGCAAGGTTACAGGCAAAAATTGAATCCATGTTTTGCATACAGTCACCGTCATGCTTAAACACCTCCCACCAGCACTGTTGTAACAGTCGATGGAAAGACCTAGTGCTGAACAACGCTGTTGATATTTTCACGGGATGCCGGGAAATTTCCGTCCGGAGAAATCAGTGCCTAAGAAAGTTTATGTGCCTGCAAAAACAAGGCAAAGTACTCTTCCCCGAAAAAAGTATCAAACTTTTTTGCTCGGGACGCGCGGGCTTCGTGCGGGGATGTTCGCAGGCTTGAAAAAGTTTATGTGGGTCGCCACAACACAGCAAAAAAACACTGTTATAAAGGAAGCACTTGCGCTGACTGTATATGCAGCGAGAAGGCATGTCTGTTACAACCTCTCCTCGCGAGTGGAATATGCTACTACTCCGAAGCTGCAATCTATCCGTTCCCGCACAGCACACATGGACCTGTAAACTGGCAGGGGCCTGCCTTCTGGCTACCTGTCCCTACTATGTCGTCCCAATACCGAAAGTTTATGTTTATGTGCTTTTTTTGNCGTTCCCGCACAGCACACATGGACCTGTAAACTGGCAGGGGCCTGCCTTCTGGCTACCTGTCCCTACTATGTCGTCCCAATACCGAAAGTTTATGTTTATGTGCTTTTTTTGCTCTTGAAAAACATAACATACACATGTACACATAAATATTCATAAAAACAAACATGTACATACTCATGTACATATGCATACTCATACATATACACACATATTTACCTACGCGCGACCTACCTACCTACCTGCATGCATACGAGTACATGTTGCATCCATGCATACATATACATGTATACATACACATAAACGTATCCACACACGTGCGAGCATAGTTATTTTCTTTCATACTGGCGTGGATGGCAGGGTAGCATTTCTGGACTTTGGAATAACCAGGGAGAAAAAAGTATAGACTTTCATGTCATAATGGTTCGTTTAAGGAACAGGTACCAAAACAAGTATTCAAGTATGGTACTCCAAACCGCTGCTGGCCTCAGAGCGCAGGAACCACACGTCGCCGGAGCGCAGGCTTTGGCCACGAAGCGGTTGGCCCTGTTCGGGATTCTCAGAAACTGAAGGTTTCGGGTATAGGATTTACCTATAGTCTCCTTTGTAGTTCCTTTTTTTGTTAACCAGTTTTATAGTTAGGATCCTATGCCAGAGATTTGGGTTAACCAAAACAGGAACTACAATGGAGACTATAGGTAGGGTTTGCTTATTTCCCAGATACGCTTGGCGTTTAGAGTTAAATAGAACATCCTTTTATTCGGGGCCCCATACGAACGACCTTTAGTGGCCTCATATATTCCTGCATGTCGAGATATAGCATGATGAGATATACGAGTCTCCGTTTAGTAAGGGCTCTCTACGTCAACAACCGGGCCAAAAAGAGTTCAAACTCTCGACAATAGACCAAAATATATATATTGAAGGTCAAAGGGATCAATGTTCTCCTATTGGCTATCTAAGAGCGAAGTAGTTGGCACAAGAGACCGGATGAATGCAGGTACATGGTAATTAACCCCACAACAAACCAGAGGGGTGATGCAAGCGCCTGAACCCTGCAGGAAGAAGTAGGGAATAGCATGACTTTCAGGCAGACGGGCTATGTGTCTACTTTACCCTATGCCTCGACTATCCCAAGTACTGTTTGTTGTCATTCGTGCTGTGAATACCAGTGATCAGAGTTGGTGACTGCCGTGCTACCTGGTGCTGGGTTGCCTCACAAAGACTGTCGTCATCGTCGTTGCCAGGAACAGCTTGCTTCATTCAATGCGGTTGAAGTAGCAACTGTGATGCTCAACATACTCTTCCTGCTTTAGCGCGTTTTAGGGCTCTAGGGACTTTATAAGTAAGGTTATAAGTGCCCTAAGTAGCGTTATCCTGACTATACCTTTACTAACTGTCCCGTGACACGCCGCACCATGTCTGTCGAGTAGGCGAGCAAGTCGGAAAAGCGAGCGGGCTGGATCTGGGCGGTTGTCAGGCGAGGTTTGGAGTTTAGGGTTTAGGGCCGTTTAGGGCCGTTTAGGGTTTGGGTTTCGAAGTTTAGGAGGTTTGGGGTTTAGGGTTTAGGGTTTGGGTGTCTAAGTTTAGGAGGTTTGGCGTTTAGAGTAAGTTTATGGGTTTGGGATTCGAAGTTTGGGGTTTCAGGGATGTGGATAGCATCCAGAAGAAGGAAGCGTTCCCTCCTACCATGCTGTATGGGTACCAGATAACCTCATGTGAGAGCACTTGTGTACATCGAACTTAAGGTTCAGGTGACTCAGGGTATAAACAACTGATTTATGGGACCCACATGGAGCCCTTTTAATGCCCGCGTCATGCGGATGTCCGCTTTAGTGCTCTGGGTTTAAGCACGTTTGGCTAGGGTTTAGGCTCCGTGAACTCCAGTGGCCCGTAAGTTCGACCACCCTAATATGGGATTTATAGGAACCTTACAAAATAGTCGGTTTTGGTCGGTTAAGGTAGAAAACATCGTTTTCGGTCATCTATAACTATTTCATAAGCGCTTTATTACGATAATATGCCGGGCTGTGCTTCGTAAAGGGGTTTAGGGTTTAGGGTTTAAAGGTTGTATCTGAAACATGGGACTGCCTTGTGGTGGTTTAGGGAGGGGGGTATTGAACCACTCCTATGTCGGGTTTGGGGATTTATCTTGGGAAAAGCCCGCCCTGCATCGGACCTACAAGACCCTTGTGAAAGCTTTAGCCCGGGCCGCAAGCCCTAACCATGCCCTAAACCCTAACCCCCAATACTTCTTCCTAAGCATTATAAACCCCACACCCCAAATAGCAAAAGCATCTCCAAACCCCTAAAACCACAAAACCGCTACACCCTAAAGAGTCATTCCTCAAGTGGTTGCTTCGGGACAGTCCGCAATGGATGCATGCACAAACCCTAAATTCCAAACCCCTTTACCCCAAACCCCTGAAAACCCTGAAACCCAAACTCCCCAAAGCACCTGTGAGTCACTAAGGTCTCGGCCGGAGCCATTGCACCGCCGAGGCCATCGAACTCAATGTCTGGCCCCTGCAAAAAGGAAGCCGTAGGTTCAGGATTTATTTTGCGGTTTGTAGGGTTTGTTTGGGGTTTTAGGGTTTAGGGCTTAGGGGTTTACAGGGTTTGTTTGGGGTTTAGGGCTTCTGTTTTCTTTTGGTTTTAGGGTTTCTGGGCTTTTAGGGTTTGGGGCTTTTGGGATATGGGGCTTCGGGTTTCGGGGTTTATAGGGTTTAGGGTTCAGGGTTTAAGGTGTAGCTTCAAGTGCAGAGGGTTGAGGTTCTGGGCCTTTTATGTTCTGCATGAGGCTCTGTTACAGGATTTTATATAGACAGCGTACTAGTAAGGTTTGGGCTTAAGGGTTCGCCATTAGCTGGGTGCAAGTATACAGAGTGCAAGGACTGTAGGAAGATTCCTAGTCATTGCTAAATGGTTTAACCTCTATATACCCACTGGCCCAAAGCCCAAGGGAATAAAAGCTGAAACTTTCAGAATCGACTACCTTATAAGAACCCCAAAAGTTGAAAAGTTGAGTTTACAGCCAATAAGTATAACTGCGAGTTTAGGGCTGTATGGGTTTGGGCCAGGTTTTGGATGTCAGGCTTCGGCTTCGGAAGCTTGGGTTTGGCATTTTTAGGTTTTGTTTTTGGTGTTTTTTTCCTTTTCCGACTGCAGGTACAGGTGTTTAGAGTTTAGGGTTTGAGGTTGGATTTTGGCTTGTTGGTGCAGGGTTCGCGCTCTGTCAAATGTGGCTAATTGCAATTTCCACCGGATTTTGGTGAAAGGGTTCAAAGGTTTCGGAAGCCCAGGTTCCCACAGCCCTGATTCGCAGCCCTGAATTCGCAGACCTGAAGACCCCGCAATTAAGGATCCATGACGAAGGAACTCTCTCCTGTTTGACAGTAATCGCGAAGAACAGCTAAGATAGTTTTGAAGAGGTCCACGCGAGAAAAG
Source organism: Symbiodinium sp. clade A Y106 (assembly GCA_003297005.1). NCBI lineage: Eukaryota > Dinophyceae > Suessiales > Symbiodiniaceae > Symbiodinium > Symbiodinium sp. clade A. The sequence goes on along the minus strand of BGNK01000028.1, from coordinate 114,778 downwards.
AAGAACGCACATTTCTTTTGCAACACAACAGGAAGCCATGCAACGAATAATGCCATGGGAGAGGAAAGCAAGATCTTTCACTGGCTTCTGCCACATGATGTAGGGGCCTTGAAAACAAGAAAGGGGGTGCTGGGATACACTTTTGTACACTTACGATACGGAGCCCTGGCGAACAGCGTAAGTAGTTCTTCATGGCTTCTATACAACCTACAGCTTCGCTCTCGCTGCTGCTTCATTCCTCTTCCACAGAGACTCCAATTACCTTAAATTTAGTAGGATCCCTAATATGATTTAAGGAATATTCCTTAATTAAGGGATATTGGAGTTTCTGGGCGCCGGAGAGATGGGGTCAGGACCTGCCAGAAGCGCTGATCCGCGGGAGCCTCACGGGGTGCTGCACTCCCTCACGCTTAAAGCCTCATGGGACTTAGTAAGTAAGGTTATAGGTAGGTTATAATTAGGATAACCTCACTTAGGGGACTTATAACCCGAATCATAACCGACTTGCTAAGTCCCATGATCCTGTAAGCGGTCACGCGAACCAAGAATCCACCGCACAGTGGCGTACACGCATTGATCGGCGATGATCGGAGCTTCCTCGACTGTTGCGTGTCCCTGAACTCCATGCCGTGGACAAGAAGTCCCGCCTGCGAAAATACCGAGGGTTCCGGGCTCCCGCTCGCTTGAGGCGTCGTCGGGGGCACTTGAGACACCCCCTGGGTTCACAAATGCCAGGTTATGAACCAGGCCTTCCGGCCCTTGCGCGAGCAATGGCGCGAAGGAGATCCACGCGTGGTCGTCCACCATCAGTTCCCGGAGAACGCGATGAAGGCCAGGGGCGTCCTTGAAGATGCATGAGAGCCGATGCTCTGGCAGTGCCATAGTCATGGCCCACGGCTTCGGGTTTAGGGTGCAGGATGGTATAGGGTTTAGGGCCTAGGGGTTCAGGGTTTAAATAGTTTAGGGTTTCCAGTAGGGTGTGGGGGTTTAGGATGCTGCCAGCTGCCTTATCTTGGTCGCACATGTCGCTGCCCAAACCTTCTACATGTCTTGACCCAGATTCATTAACTGCCCTCCTGGTTTGCAATGCAGTACCTCACCGCGTAGAGCTGTTATGAGGTCAACCCCCACCAACTCTACCTAAACCCTAAACCCTAAGCCCTAAACCCTAAACTCTAAACCCAAAACCCAAAACCCAGGACCCTAAACCCTAAGCCCTAAGCCCTAAACCTTAATTATTAAACCCCAAAAGCTCCCACCCAGAACTTTGTGAGAATTTCTTTCGCCCACGCCTCCTCCTGGTACCAGTCGGTGTTGCAGAGACAGCGACCTTACAGTTTATGGGAGTTTCCGAAGATGGGGGGGGGCCCTAATATAGTACCCGAAATAGTAGGATCCTTATTGCAAGGACCCCCCAAAATAAGGTAACCCTAACTGTCAGAAACTCCCATAAAAACTAAGTCAGATAACAGACAGAATAGGCTAGAATAAAACATCATCGCTGGAACGTTTAGGGTTTAGGGCCCTCGGTTTAGGGTTCTGGGTTTAGGGTTTAGGATTTAGGGTTTTTTGGGTTTAAGGGTCTAGAGTTTAGTAGGGTTTCGGGATGAGGGTCTAGGGCTTGACATATAGGGTTTAGGGATTGGGGCTGAGTTATGACGGGCCTGACCCAGAGAGCCCAACACTGCTTAATTAAGGAATATGCCTTAAACTATAAGGGGCCTTATATTATGATTTAAGCGATATTCCTTAATTAAGGGGTACTGGGCTCTCTGGGGACTTGAATAATTGAACTACTGGTTGGGGGGAAGAGTGCCGCATAGTCATACAATATTGGGGTGAAGCGGGAAGATTGCTCGTGACCTTTGCTAGGTTCCTCGGTAACTCTTTACAAATAAGGGTACCCTTTTTCCTCATATTCAGTTGTAATAAGGAGACCCCAAGCTAAAAAGGGCAAAAGGGTACTGCTCAGGAACCTATCTAAACCCACCAGAACCTACCTCTTTTGTAGGGTCCCTATAAATTCCATATTAGGTGCTGCTTGTCATCTGGGTCCAAGTCACCCAAAACCACGTCTGATACATTCGCTGATCTTGCACAGTACTCAACACAAGCTATAACTCGCACTTTCGAGGGAAATTGTCGTGGAACATCTAGCAGCCTGCCATTCCATCAGTAGTACTCCCCACAACGTTGCTCTCAGCGAAGTCTTGACCGTCCCCTCGTACTCCTGATGCCATGCAGTACTCGCCTGGGTGAGCATCGATACTATGCCGTGACATGTTCGTCTCCATGAAGAACACAAAGCTCCGGTCGGCCTCGAGGATGGTGAGCTGTTGCTCGTGGCGTGTGGCCGAGCGAATCAGGATCCTCATGATCCTTCGAATTGTGTCCTCGTCCAGCCCCAGGTCGTGGTTTGGGGTTTAGGGTGGTTCAAAGATCCCAACTGGCCAGGTCTTAGGGCTTTGGGGTTTGGATTTAGGATTTAGTTCCCAAACTGTCACCCGCCCAAAGCTCAATACAGAGCCTCCAAGGCTGTAAAACCGATGCTAAGCCGATGCACAACCATGCCAGTTTCGATGGGCAAAACCTTGAGTTACCTTGACTAGCCTGACTGGCCGAGGCTATGGGAGTTTTGGAATATTACTTATTGCGATGCAGGATTCTGTCTTCCAAAGCCGCATGCCCTGACCAGTTACCCAAAACCTGTAAAGTCCTTACCAAACCCTTTGGCGACCCCACACCGTATAAAACCTCTAATCCATACAGATCCATTTCAAAGCGGAAAGCCGAAACCCTGAACCCACCATACTTGGCAGAAGGCAGGCTGCTGCGGCCTGGGCCGGCAATACCGAATGATGAGATCGGGTTCTTTATCATTGGCTCGAAGCTTCGGCTCCCCTTTATGGACCAGAAAAATCTCAGGGTCCAGAGGTGGGTTTTTCTCCACAGAAGTTCCAGGGCTCTCAGTGCTAAGGTTTGCGGATTATAAGGTTCGTACATGGGCACTTCTCTCAAGCAGGATCCCTCTTAAGGTCCTTCTTAGAAGGGCGCCGCCGTGCTCTTTTCGGGGCCTAAACAGGAACCCTAATTTAGAGAACTACCCACATGGGTCTGAGTTAGCAGTCTCTGTATAAGTACTTTAGAAAGTCCCCTCAGGAAAAGCGAACGATAATTCTCAAGGCTCCCACAATACCATGTGAGCTGTAAAGCCCCACCACCTGTACACTCGCACAGACCCTATAAACCGGTCGAAGGTTAGAGCTCTCAGGGTTCAGGGGCACTGACTCTGCCTGTCAGGACACTTCAGTACGCGTTCAGGTTAGGGATCTCGGGTTTCAGGTTGCTTACGGTCTTTGATTTGAAGGTTTCGGGTTTAGGGACTTTAAGACAAGGACAGCCAGAAACGGCCCCTAGGAACAGGAAGCCTGAAAATCATTCGAAACGGTATCAACAACCTTTTTACAAGGTGCCCAATCAAGAACCTTTCTACAAGTTATAAACGCCCATTGAACCCTGATGAGCATAAACACCTTTCGACTCTTATAGATACAGTAGTGGTATATCTTATCCCCTAAACCCTACACCCTAAATCCCCGAACCCCTAAAACCCAAACCCCAAACCCAAAATCATGAAGAAATACAAACCAAACCCCAAACCCATATACGCCCCTAAACCCCAAAGCCCTGAATTAACCCCAAAGCCCAAATCATTAAGATAAGAAGTTTGCTTTCATTTCGAACCCTAAACCCTAAACTCGGCTTCTCAGGGTGCGGCCATGGAGTGGCCAAAGCGTCCAGCCGCATTCGACCAGTCGCGAGGGTCCTACCCTCGTTGGGGTCTGCAGATGTTGGGACTTCGCTTCCTTTCTTTAAGTAAGGGTTCCCTTCAGGGCTCCTTTGAGGGATCTGTAGTTAAGGCCTATAAGGGTTCTTTCCTGTAAGGGCTCCAGTCTCGGGGTCTGGCTGAAGTTGGAGGTTTTGAGATAGGCTATCAGCCCTGGGCTTAAGAGTTTGGGGGCTGAGGTGGCAGAGCTTGCGCATAGCGGCGTGTGGAGCTTGTATGCAGTTTTCGGGGTCGCGTTGGATCTAGCTCCTGCTTGTGAACTGAACCTCGCCCCCTCTCAGCTGTTTGAGCAAGCCGTCGCATGTTCAGTGCATGTGGGGGATAACCTGTACTTTCACAGCCCCAGCTCCCAGTCCGACAATTGTTTCATTAAGCTACCATCGTGGAAGCAGCAGCAACAGCAGAGCCGGTAGTGATATAACCGTAAACCCTAAACCGCTATTGTAGAACTCCACAAAAGGTGACCAGTGCTTCGACAACCTTTAGGCCCCATAAACCCTAAACTAAATTCTAACCCTTACAGGAACCCTAACCACTCTTTCCAACACGTAAAGCTTCAGGCGACCAGTGCTTCGAGAAGCAG
>BGNK01000028.1:0-110191 GCA_003297005.1 Symbiodinium sp. clade A Y106 | reverse complement strand
GCCGTCGCCAGCACCAGCACCAGCACCAGCACCAGCACCAGCAGCACCAGCACCAGCACCAGCACCAGCACCACCAGCACCAGCACCAGCACCAGCATCACCAGCATCACCAGCATCACCAGCACCAGCACCAGCAGCAGCAGCAGCACCACCACCACACTACGACTATGACTTCTACAACTTCAGTGCTTCTGAGTACTTCTACCAGAGCAGCAGCTGTGGTCTCGGAAACGAGGTCAAAATGACTCAAGCCGTGAGCCCTTAAACCTTAGAAGTCACTTTTCAGATGCGAAACTGGCAAATTCGGAATCCCCCTTTGGGATTCCCGGTGAAACTGTTATCCTGCCAACGGCTGTCGTCTGATATAAGTACCCTAACAATTAGACTTGGGTTTAGGGTTTGATTTAGGGCTGTTTGGGGTTTGGGGCTGCAGGTTTCTAGGGGCCTAAAAAATTGCAGTAGGGTTCCTTTACGTTCCTTTAGAGGGTTACCATGAAGTTCTTTTACCGGGTAGTAGGGGTTGCGATCACTTTATGTTTTGGGGTTTAGTATCGGGGCCTTCATGGTGAAAGCAGGGTTCCTTCAAGGGGTTGCTATGAAGGTTCCTTTAAGTGCTGTTTTCAGGGTGACTAATTATTATGGATAACATAGGAGGCCTTAGTAACCAGAATAGGGTATTTGGATATATTATAGCTTAAGATTACTATGGAGCCCTGAGTAATAGCATCGATATCAACTTATGCTTCTGCATTCGGGTTTAAGGTTGTGGAGAAGCCAATGGCTTTCTCTACCGGCAGAAATCATCAAACCCTACAGTCCCTAACTCCTAAGCAAACTCATGTTGAACCTGGGAAAGGGCTGATGTAGACTTCTGACACCCCCATCCCCCCGACTAATGGGGCTACCTGGAAGAAACCGGAGATGAAGCCAGTCTGCGGCAGGATGCATAAGATGGTGACACAACCAACTGGGTCACGTGTTTTGCGACCTGCGAACGCAGCTTTCTCGTGTTTAAACTTGTCTTGACCACCTTCGTGGCACACTCCCCAGCCGCATAATTCAAGTCGTGTTTTTGTGCTTGCAGCTTCTTCCCCACAGGCTGCACGGACCAAAATCAACATATCGGAAACGCTTGCTGCTTCACTAACCCGATCCCTAAACAGCTCACTGGGGCATGGAGCGGTGCAAACCACCACAACGAACAAGAACAGATCAAGGCCACCATCACCAGAATCATCGTCATCACCATGATCAGAGCCCTAACCTAAATGCGCACAGCACAGTGCAAGGTCTGGAGTGGAAAGCGCAGTTCTTCTGGAGTCGCACGTTCTTCTGAACAAACCGTCAACGACATGTCAATGCAACATTGCGGCGGTTGTGTCGGCCTCCATGGTCGTCAATAAGACAGAGCCTTGGGCTCGGAAGGACAAGGAAGAGATTGCGGTTGGGGGCTTGTGGTTAGGATTCGGGGTTTAGGGAATGGCTGAGAAGAGTTTCAGGCTAACTGAAAAGGGGGTCGAGTCCTGTGGTACCAGGGCATCAGCATGTATGAGGTTCGCGGTTCTTGGGTTTAGAGAACTATAAACCATTATAATTCGTAGAGGGGTTCAACACGCTGAGTAGAACCCGACTGGAGGCTCCTCTGATACCTGCATGTTTCACCATGCCGTGTGGGTTGTTGAGCGTGTTTGTGCAAGGGTCTGCGTTTGGCAAGCCCCTAAACCCTAAACCCGAAATCCCTAAATCCCTAAAACCCTAAAGCCCTAAACCCTAAAACCCTAAACCCAAACCCAGAGCCCTAAACCCCAACCCGGAACTTCCAACACCCCAAGCGCAGAACCCTGCCACAAAGCAGCTTGGGGCCAAATCTAGGATCCCAGTTAATACATGTTTTTTCTGCATGACAGACATCCTAAAGAAAGGACCCCACATTCAAGGTGTTAGGGCTAAGGGCTTACAGAGATACTGAAGTCTGGTTGGGAACCCTGAGACTACCTTGGCAAGACCACGACAACATCTTTAGGATTGAGGGCATTGGTCGTGACTCGTGACTGGACCAAGTATTCTTGTTAATCTCAGTACTGTTGATTTTCATTCCTATGTTTATGAACATCCCGGGATCTGTTCTGTTTTTGTACGTGTTATTACCTTCATGATGATAACACTCGACAAGTCCGTAGGGAACGCAGGTGGTTCTGAGGCTGTCGCGGGCGGAATGGGCCAAAGCAGCTCAGAATGGAGCACCAACGGAAGAGGGGCGACAAAGGCCTGTCAAAGCCGTGCGATGTTTGCTAGTGATGACGAAGAAGATCATTATGATCGTGAAGAGGATGCTGATGATGGCCTCTGTACATATGTATCCGTGTAGTTGTTGGAGGAGGCAATGCTGATGTTGACGATTTTACTGCTTACTCTGCATGCTTTGTTGTACTGAGGCACCGTGAGGCGCACCGACGAGGTTGGGTACCTAAAGAGTGAGTTAGCAAGGTGAAACCCCTGAGTTACTTAGGAAAGCCGTATACTTTAAATTAAACTTCAATTCATGTCAAGGGTCCCTCCTGCGAAGAGTATCACGGGACAAAGTAAGCAAGGATTCCATCCACCTTGGTTGGGGTTATGTAGCTAAGATTTGTAACGGCAGGCCTTCACCAACGGCCCTGCTAGGCGAAGTCCGGGAGCTTTCGTTTTATAGGGATTGCTAGAAAAGGGTTCCGTGGCATGTCATGCTATGGCATGTTGATGATAAATAATGAAAAATGGTGTTACATTGTTATCAACATAGACCCCGGATTCAACAACTTGTGTGTTGAAGGATCTGAATATTAGGGCCCCTACTATCACGTTAAACTGTTAAACCGTAAGATCCCCAAGAACTCCTAAACCTAAACCCTAAACCCTAAACCCTACACTTGGTCTTGAATACAGGATCCAGCCTTCTCGAACTCTGGGTACGTGAAGAAGAACTCCGTGGAGGACTTGCCAAGCACGGCTAAGACCTCTGCAAGGGGAAGGGTTAAGGGGGTTTAGGGTTTAATGGGTTTAAGGGGTTTAGGGAGTTTACTTACCTTTGGTTCGTAGGGAATGGAGGAATGGGGTACAATTATAACTACTATTACTACCAGTTACTACCATTCTTCCATTCTCTACTAACCAAAGGTAAGTTTAAGGGGTCCCGGCTTCAGGGTTAGACCTCTCATTTGCTGCATGCGGGTTTCGTAAGGGTTACGGAAGGGGCTTACAAGGTTTATTCGGGCCGGACTTAGAAGATAGTCCTAAACCGGTCAGTATTTAAGGGTTAGGGGTCTTGGGTTTAGGGTCACTATTTAGGCTTAGGGGTTTGTGGGTTTATGAGTTGGGTATTTGAGAATAGAGGAAGAATTCGGTGGTTGAGCATGCTCAAGCGTTCACAGTCAGAGTTTGTTGTTCGTCGCTTGCAGAGACTCTGTAGAACTTTTATAGAACCCCTGAAACCTACAGTCATCTCAAACTCTTAGACCTAGACCCTGAATCCGAAACTCCTGAAACACAAACCTCCCTGTTTCTTTATGCGAGCATTCCGGTAAGTTCGGGGCTCAATATTCGATGCCTTTCCATGGGAGAACCACAAAACCCTACAAAAAGCAGAGTGTATCTAGGAATTTAAGGTTTGCCCAATAGCCCCAAAAACTTGCCTCTGAAAATTTTAGATGGAATCATGCAAGGGAGTTGCACAAAAAGTAGGCTTCTATGGTTCACCCACGTAAGAAAGGAGGTGTTTCGGGGTGCAATGCTTCAGGGCCTAGGGAGTTTAGGCTAAGAGTAGAGCGTTTAGGGTTTAAACCAAAGGGCAGAGATCTGGAGCACCAGCGACTACGATTATTGATCTTCTGTGACCATCATCACTGTCATCGTTGCAAGGTGTAGTGCATCATGACAACTTCGATTGAACTTCTAAACTCTGCAAACAAAGAGGCTTGAATAATTGGGATAAGTTTTTGGGCGTGTGTGTGTGTCATATTATATGTACATGGGGACTCTAATTTGATACTATTGCTGACTATTCAGACGTCTCTACTAATTACCCTCAACCCTCGAACCTCAACTGCAGATACACGCAAATCTGCATGTGGCCTCGTCGATGCTCGGAAGCTCGTCTGCTGCCTCTCGTGGAGGTTTAGGGTTTACGGGTTTAGAGTTTACGGTTGAGGGATGCAGTGGGTCCAGGGCCCGTGGTCATTCCACGAGATTCCCGAATGCGCTGGAGAACATATTTTGTGTAAGGTGCAGGGGTCTGCGTGTGGTAGAGTTGATGCAGAATCGCCACATAAGCACCCGCAAGCATTAAACATGATGTAGGAGGAAGAAAAGTCGAGGAGCAGCATGCTTATCTCCACGGACTGTACGGAGGAAGCCGGCCAGACCCTGCACCAAGTCGTTCTGTCTTCTGTATCGTAGGAAGCCTCTGGCCGAACTTTCAAAGCCCCCGTCCTCAAAAAAAAGAGTATCATCAGGATCCTAGTGTTCGACAGGCCCTTTATAAGGCCTAGCAGTCAATGCTATGAGCCAGATGCTAAGCCCTTCTAGGGTACGAAGCCCGGAAAGAGCAGGGCCCTAATCCTCTAAGGTCTAAAGGCCCTGCCTTCTTGTAGGTTTTCAGCAAGCTGCCCCCGTCCGAGTCCTGCCGGCAGGCTTCTGAGTGCTAGGACAGCTAGGACTCTGGGAGACATTTTCGGAGGATTTGGTGAACCCTAAACCCTTAACCCTAAGCCCTAAACACCCTACACCCTAAACCCTAAAACCCCTGCGGGTTCTAAACCCTCACCCTGCAAGCCCTGACCGGGCTCTTTCGAGCTTCTTGCAAATGCTTCGGGCCTACGGTTTCGGAGAGTTTGGGGGTCAATAGTCGGGGGATGCAACACGGTAAACTAGCACCCCTGTATAGAAAGTCAAGGATTATAAGTTTGTTCGTCAACAACCGGGCCAAAAAAGCTCCACCTTCTAATTAAGATAGACCAAATTTACAAGGCCAAAAGTCTAAAGTTCTACTGGAATGTACCGTGATTGAACACCTATTCTAATTACAATAAGTCCTCTAGCCCTAAACGCTTAACCCTAACCTAAACCCTAAACCCTAAACACTGCTTAAGGGCTGTGAGCTGTTGGGGATGAGGTTGCACTTTGCCAAAACCCAGTTACTACGGTTGATGACATAAATCCTGCATTACCCATAATAAGGAATATACCATAATTCCCATAGTTTCGGGTCCTTAAGGTAATGCAAGATTTATATCATCACTTTACCTGAAGTCAGTTTGGAGCCCTATTCCTACAATAGGTCCTAAACCCTAAATTCTTAAGCCCTAAACCCTAAACAAAAACAACAGAAATAAAGCCAAGGAGCGAACACTGAGAATGCCGCCGACATTCTCGTCTGCGGGTTCCACCAGTACCTGTTCCCGAGGTCCAGCCATAAAGACCAAATCTCCCACGGAGCCATTTCCTCCTCGCCGGGAGCCGGAGGAACTGCGATTACCTCCGGCAGTGAGGTTGGACGAAAGAAGCTGATGACTTTGCCGACCACAGAATTTCAGGACTGCGCTGCTGCCACAAATCTCGGATGTAGGTGCCTTGATAATTAATTCGAATAGGCTGTCCGCCTGTGGGATGATGGCCGTCGGGTCGCCGGCCTCCGCCCGTCTCTGCAAGTCGTCCGGGTGCTGGACGTTTGCGACGACAAGGGAAGCCAGGTCGCCGAGAACCGGCTCGTCCGTCCTGATGCCAGGCTGTTCCATCGCCTGGATGTGCCGGTCCCACTCGTCACTGCAGAGTGCTCGGCGATCGTCGACGATCGCAGGCGAAAACTATACTACGGAACCCTAAGGACTCATATTGGCAATTATATCTTACGTCGTCTAAAGAGAAACCTTATATTGACGACATCGGTTCTCGCTTCCTCGGCCATGGCCCTAGAACACCTACATAACCGAAAACCCGCGACAATGATGCCTGCCGGTTTAGGGTTTGGGGCTTGGCTTACACCCTCAACCGCAAGCGGAACAACGCAAGCTGGCATCTAGGAGAACTACTAACTACTCAGTAACTATACCTTTGCTGCGGATATTCGAAGGTCCGAGGGAGACGGCCTTGCGGGTCCCGGGTTTACTTTATTAATCGAAATAGAAATTTGGGGCTTCTTCAAACATAGAGTATATACTGAGGGGCGCTAAGGAATAATGTTGGTCCCTTGATACTGTTCTACCTTAACCTACCAAACCCTACCTTTTTGTAGGTTCTCATTATAAACCTTAATATGGAATTTATAGGGACCTACAAAAAAGTAGGTTTTGGTAGGTTAAGGTTGATACTGTTCTATGTTAGCTCGAGGCTTGCGGTCGCGGGTTGCGGCCTGCTCGCCGTCAAGCAGCTTCCTCACCTCGCAGTGAAAACTAGGGGCCTTCTAGGACCCCCCAAGGGCCCTTTAATGGAGCCCTAATGGCCCTTAATAGTGGGTATTTAGGGTATATTAGAGGGTAGTTGGGGGGTCCGGGTAGGGGCCTTGATAATTCTGATATCTCAATAGGGTCTTACCGTAAACCCTAAACCCCTAAACCGTAAACCCTAAACTCCAAGACCCCCTAAACCCTAAACCCTCCCAGACTCTTTAGGGCCCTATATTTTAACTTCTAGGCTTCTTGTGGGAAAGTGGTCACATTGCCTGGCCTTGCGGCCGTGAAAAAGTGGAGGGACGGGGGAGGACTTTGAGAATCTACGGCACTCCCCTAAAAAGGGATCTATAGGGTTTAGGGTTTAGGGGGTTGTAATATCCCTTTAATTGTAGTAGGATCCCAAATATGATTTAAGGAATATTCCTTAATTAAGGGACTCCCCTAAATCCAAGCCAAAACCCTGAACCCTAAACTATGCAACGACACCGCATGAAGCACAGGGGACTCACAAAGAAGCTCTCCTGAAACCCGGACCCGACACCCGTAAAACCTTGGCCCTGAACGGGCCTAACCCTCAACTGAACCTTGACCATGTACTCAGAACCCGGGAAGGATCTGATAAATAGCACACCTAAAAAGGCCTCCTATCTTGTCCCACATAAAAAATACAAGATGCCGCGTTGGGGGTTCAAGATTTCAGATCCTTGAAGGGGTCTGGGTATCAGGTGTGCCCAGCATGCTTCACTCCTGAACCCTAAACCCCACTCTACAAACCTGGGAACCCCAATGCCCGAAAGACTGCGATATAGGGGTCTGAGTCATTAGAAATCATGTCGCCTTGCAGGCCTTGTTATAAGTATCGCAATATGGGAGTTTCCGAAAGTAAGGGACCCCAATTTAGTACCCTACATAGTAGGATCCTCATTATAAGGACCCCCAAATAAGGTACCCCTAATTGTCGGAAACTCCCATACGCCACAAACCCTTGCTCTAATTATTCAGGGTCCCCCATGTTACTTAGGGGCTGAGTACCCTGGCCCGAATACGGTTAAACTTTTGGATTATAGTACGATTATAAAAGGTTAAAGGTTACCTACTCAGCCCCTAAGGTGATAATCTGTCCCTCAGAATTCTCGACGTCCTGGCGCTTCCTCGCTCAAACCGGCAGTGTGAGGGTTCAGGATTTTGACCTAAACGGCTATCTCAAAACTTGGCGGAAGTTGTTTGCGGAGTATTTGACATACCTACCCAGACAAAGTGACTATAACAGATCCTGACAACAAAAACTCCACTGGATGGTCCAGGACAACCTAAACCCTAAACCCCAAGCAAGTCCCCATGATTCGGGCAGTCTTGGTGAATCCTGAAAACCCTCAAACACCGACACGACGAACTAAAAGCTCATGAGCTCTCAATTGCAACGTTTAACTCCTAAAACCTACACCGTTGAAACGAAAAACCCTTGAGCGTCCTACTAAAGCCCCAATACAACCCTGACATATGCCGAACCCTAGACTAGCTCTAGACTATACCTCGTCTTAGGCCCGCCCCTCATACAAACACCCATAACCCTGAACCCGAAGCCCTGAACCATAAACCCAAAACGCTAAAAGCCCTAAACCCCAAACGCCAGACCCTAAGCCCTAGGCTAGGCCCTAAACCCCAAAACCCTGAAAGCCCAAACAGAAAAGAACCCTGGCCTTAACCCTAAACCCTAAACCCTGACACCCTAACACCCTATACCCTATCACCCTAATACCCTACAGTGCCTTCAAACACAAGCAGAGCATCTTCTTGTAAAGGGAGAAGACCATCTCGTGACAGGAGCCCTCCAGGACGATAGAGGGGATTTAGAAGAGGTACCTATTGTCTCCATTGTAGTTCCTTTTTTGGTTAACCAGAATCTCTAGCATAGGATCCTAACTATAAAACCCTAAACAAGGAACTACAATGGAGACTATAGCTATAGTACAGCTCAAGGTCTAGGGTTTAGGTTCAGGCTTGGGTTAGGTTTAAGGTTTAGGAGAGTGTAATTAAGGCCCACCCGGACCGCATAGTATGGGGACCATTCTCGGCAGATTAATACTACCTCAGACCTCTATTTTAGAGCAAGGGACTCTTGCATCTGTGTTCCTGTGTAACAGGGTGCAGAGGGTGTAGTGGTTGAGGGGCTAGGTGGCTACGAACAAAGACGACAGCTTACGTTCACGAAACATGTATCATCCGTGTATTGGGTGATCAAGTACCCCAAGCCATGAACTTGTTCCCAGAGCGCCCAGTACCCTGCAAGCAAGGAATGCAGCTTTAATCATAACATGAAGCCCCTTATCCTTTAAGCTATAATTTTGGAACCTGATTATGAAACGTTGGGCCTTTATGAGGGTTCCTCATATCAATCCTTATAGGCCCAGGGTTTCTTAATCAGATTCCTACATTATCCCTTAATTAAAGGGTCTTGGGCTTTTTCTGGGTCTATGCATGGGGTCTCATAGGGCTCGAGAAGGGCTCAGATTTCAGGGACGTGGGGTTTGGAACATGGGCAGTTTTCTAAATTGCGGTCGCCTTTGAATTTTACTTATTCTTAAGGTCCCCCCAAAATAGTATGGCACCCTTCTGAAAAGGATCCCTAAACGGGACCCGAATTCAGAGAACCGCTGCTTCGAGAACTCCATCAACGCTAAAATCCAAAAGCCCCAAACCCTACAAGCTAGACTCCACGGGGGAGTTTTCGAAAATGAGGGTACCTTATTTAGGGGTCCTTATAATAAGGATCCTCCTATTTAGGGTACTACATGGGGGGGTCCCCTATTTTCGGAAACCCCCACAGGGCTTGAACCCTAGCGTGAGAATCCTGCCCCCTGCCCTACAGGGGCCCATAGCGATTGGAAGCCAAAAGCCCAACAAACCCACTCATGTAGGGGCCTTAATAATTAGAATAGGGTTTTGCGCCCCTTTATGTGTAGCTATAATAAGGAACCGCACGGAATAATATTGGTAATTATTGAGGCTCCTATAGTAAGACATTGAAGCAAAATACCAGACTCCAAAGCCGTATTAGTTCGAGAAGCCCTAAATCCACTCGTTTGCAAGCAAATCCTGAATGCGTGATAGACCTAAAAACCCCACACCCGAAACCCATGGCCAACCCTGTAAGGCTTAAGATACACAAGGGTTTAGGGTTTAGGGTTTAGATACACAAACGCAAGCGCGAAATCGTTAGGACTTTGTTTATTGAAGGCCCTGGACGACCGAATCACTAATTCCAAGACCCGACCCTCCAAACTAACTTTTGTTATCCTCAGTGTCCGAAGGACATAGCGATTGTGCAATTGGGTTAAGGATAGCAGTAATAGAGTCTAGTATATGGGGAGGTACCTGATTACCAGGTACTTGGAAACTAAGGCCCTGGGGTAAGAACCTGAATGCCCACCAGGTGGGACCATAACGCTTCTTACACCCTGACCCGAAACCCCAGACCCTGAACCCCCAACTCAAAAATCCCCATATTAGAGCGTGCAGCGATATTCAAAGGACCGAAAGCGGACATTGGTAGAGGGGTATCGGTTTTGGGATTGGTATCGGTTCTCCATAAAACTGGCTTCTTTACCCATATGGGTCTCCATGATGTAGGCGGGAAGGAACGGACGAAAAGGTACGTGTCCTGGCTGAGCCGCTCTGACTGTGACATGGCTTTGACAATTCCAAGTTCTTCAGTATGGCTAAGTACAGCAACTGTTCTGCGACGACTGCTGGCACCTGTTCTGTTGGCTTCAGTACGGCTGGGTACAGAAAGGGCAATGAATGGGTCGATTAGATTTGGGTATCATCTGGAACACATCATCAGTGAACACCAACAAGGAGCGAACAAGCATAGACATCTTGCGCTCATTCAATGGGGGTATCAGTTTTGGGATTAGGTATCGGTTACCCACGAAAATCAACACTGTCCTCCTGTAGTACTAGCACAAGAGGCCGTAATAACGCCTGTCGCTCTAATATCCGGTGCCTCCTCGAGCGGCTGCTGCGCGCCGCCCGTGGCTCGGCCCGGATGCGGCATGGAGCACCAGGTGCGCCTCATTTACTGGGCTCTTGATGAGAAATTTATGTTGCCATAACAAGGATTGGCAACCAGCTGCAGCTCACTTAGGGTTTTGGGGTTTAGGGTTGAGGGTTCATAGGGCGTTGAATTCAGGGTGGTGTTTGGGTTTCCGGGGTTTGGGGTTCAGAAGTTTAGGGTTCGGGCTCGCAGGGTTTAGGGTTGAGGGTTTAAGGCCTAGTGGCGTCCCCCCGTGTTCCCTTGACAGAAAAGATAACATGGCTCCTTTTCTTCACTTCCGCCTGAACCCCAAACCCGGGAATGCCACCTTAAGGACCAAATGACCCTTAAAAGTAGGGGCCCTATACAAGTATACTATGAATCCCTATAAAGTATATGAACCTTAAACCCTTTTAGGGTTCTTTTCGTCCTTAAGGCAAGAGTGTACAACGCTACTACAAGTGGGCTATCCTTGTGCGGCTCATGAGTCATGCTTTCTGGGGCTAGGGCTCATATAGTCTAAAGGGCGTTATTTTACAACGCTCTCTAAACTTATAATATAAGAACCAAATAAAAGACCGGTAAGAACCCGAACCTTGCATTAAGAGCCATTTACTAATGAAGGTCCAGGGGTCTTCTATATGCTCTGATTCCCCATACGGCAACCGCGCCTTGAACATGTTTGAGGTACATGTCGCCCTTGAGGTAATCAATACCTTCACCTACCAAACCCTACTTTTTTGTAGGTTCTTATTATAAACCTTAATATGGAATTTATAGGGACCCTACAAAAAAGTAGGTTTCGGTAGGTTAAGGTAGACTGTAGAGCCCGAAGTGCGTACAGGTGACTTGTAGTGACTATATACGTTGATACTGTCAGTATGTATTCTGACCCCAATATAGTGGGGCCATAAGCCCTACACTCGAAATCCTGCAACAGCAGCTGGGCGCCGGTGCGCAACCCGAACCGCATGCAGCTCTGTGAAATGGAGAACCTCGACTCGTGGCTTCAAGGAGGCCCTTAAAAGAACCCTTCTAGTTTAGGGTGGTTGTCAAAATTAGGGTCCGTCCCTTTTTGGGTACCCTAAATATTTGGTGCCGTATTATAATAGGGACCCGAAAGGGACCCTAATTTTGACAACCACCCAGTTTAGGGTTTAGGGTTTAGCTCACAGCACCCTTAAACAAACCCTGAGCCCCTGAGCTATAGCCCTACTAAGTTACCCCAAAGCCCGGTAATGTTGGCGGATTTGGGGTTGAAGATTTAGGATCGTTCAAGTCTTCTCAGTGCTGCGCGGAGTTAAAGGCCTACGGTTGTGTAAAAATTCTACTGTAGGGGCCTAAAGGGTTTGATTTGAATAGGGTTTTAGGCTCCTTTAAATGTCATGGTAACTATTGGGAACCCTCGCGAGAAAGCGGTCCTTAATTCGCTGTATGGGCAGAAGGCCATCCTTCGCAGAGTACCAAGTGAACCCAAGCAGAAGTGGGCGCAGGTCTAAAAGACAAACCGACGAACGATTACCCCCAGGTGGGAGGAGCAACGTTGCGACATAGAGGTGTCGGACCAAGTGCCCACGATAAGCGTGGTCAGTCAGGGGTATCCTGGCAGGCCGCAGGGTGAGGCGGCCGGGTATGACAGCAAGGATCTGTGCGATGTCCTGTCGGAAGTGCCGTCGCCGGGTCGGTGCAACAGTGAAGCAAAGGCTCCGGTCGTCGGCAATGATTTTCTTTGTCGCAATGACGACGCTGGGTGCCACGAAAGGCTGTACCCAGATTAGCAGGTCTGTCCGTGATTTTACTCTGCGGAGCACCCAAAGCAGCAAAGCATCTACGACCTGAGATTTTGGCATGATACAACTGAGTTTTATCATCGTTCTCCTTCAGCTGGAGCAAGTCGTGCCATGAGCGCCAGACATCAAGAACCTGCACGGCCCACGATCAAAGGGTCCTGCAGACAGCCTCTTGGAGAGTCAGAAGTCTCTGCTGCCGAGACCACAGCTGTTTCAGCATGGCACACATGCCAAGAGGCATTCCCATTAGCCGCATTCTTCACGAGTGGAAGTGCGCCGATTGCCAAGATGAGCTGCTTCTATATTACATTCAGAACAAACCCCGCGATCCCAAAAGGCGTTTTGGCCTTAAGGGGCCTTCAGCGGCATAGAATGCTGACACAGCACTTCGGGGCTCAGGGGACTTAGTAAGTAGGTTTATAATTGGGGATATACTTGCGTCTCCTAGGTGGGGTTATTCTAATTAATCTAATTATATCCTTACAACCTTAATGTCTAAGTCCTTGGGGCGTTTAAGCATGAGGTCATATGCAACATTGCAAGGAACTGCCACGAGAAGCTGTGCGTTCATAGAGGACACGCGCAACTCCTGAAACCACGTGAGGATCTATGGTGTGGGGTTGTAAGAATCAGCATAGCACACTGCTTCGCCAAACCAAAACACACCTTAACCAGAAGCCCTCCCCAGAAACCCTGAGCCCCGGAACGCCAGGTTTCACATCCTGAGCCCTAAACTCTACACCCTAAAACTTCTAAACCCTCAACCCTAAGCCAAGGGACCCCTCTAGTAGAGCAAGCCGAAACCCCAAACCGTATATCCTGAACCTACAACCCCAAACCCCAGACGCTGGGCCATGAACCCTAAACTGAAAGCCCTTAGAGGAAGGCGAAAGAGGCCCAAAAACCCAAACCCAAACTGTTAAGCCCAACCATACCCAACCCTAAAACCACAACACTGCCATAGCACCCTGAAATAACCCGTAAAGGTAGCCTGACGCTATAACGACAACAACATTAAAAACAAAAAACCACCTAAACCCCTAAACCCCTAAATCCTAAACCCTAAACCCCTAAACCCTAAACCCCTAAACCCTAAACCCCTAAACCCCAAGCCCCTAAACCCTAAACCCCTAAACCCCAAACCCCTGAACCCGAAACCGCTAAACCCCTAACCCCTGAACCCTAAACCCCTAAACCCTAAACCCCTAAACCCTAAACCCCTAAACCCCTAACCCCTAAACCCTAAACCCCTAAACCCCTAAACCCCTAAACCCCTAAACCCTAAACCCCTAAACCCTAAACCCTAAATGGGCTTAGGCTGCCGCCCGCACGACGGAGACCAGGCCCGGTGGCTCTCCCTTCCTCAGCTCGGTTTAAATCATAGGGACCCTTACTTAAAAGATCATGGGACTTAGTAAGTAGGCTATAATTAGTCCCATGCGCCTTTCAGTAGGGGGTAGGGGGAGCGGGGGAGGGGTTTAAGGCTTAGGGGTTTAGGGTTTACGGTTTCGGCGTAGAAGGTTTAGGGTTTAGGCCCCCATTAGGGTTTAGGCTGGAAGGCCACAGGGGCCCGAGGGTTTAAGGCTGAAGGTGCAGGGTCTGGAGTTTTTAGGGCTTAGGGTTTAAAAGGTTCAAGGTTTGGCAGGGTTTAGTAGGGTTTAATAGGGTCTAATAGGGTTTAGGGTTTTAATGGAGTTCCTATAAGAGGTTCTTTTAAGGCTTGCTACAGGCGTGTTTGGGAATAGGGGCCACTAAACGGAGATAAGCATCCGCATTTTACCGGGATGTCCCTGCTTTATTGGGCTTCACCATAAGCTGGTTTGTGAGGGATATCCCTATCCTAGTGTTTGCTTCTGCTTTTTGGGCCCCCTATTTAATGGGGGTCCTTCAAGGGTTGCTTAATTGGTGTGTTTCGGGATTGAGGGTTTAAGGGTTTAGGGGTCGAGGGCTTAGGGTTGAATCTAAAGCTGAATGGTAGCACTAGTACTAGTTGCTAGCAACAGCTTGCAAACAAATGCTAAACCTTCACATCATATACGTACCTTATGCATGGAATGGCGTGGAACCACACCGCAGTGAGGACTGCTCCTCGCAGCGCTTGTTTCCTTTCGTATCCTTGTGCTGTTCCTTGCATCCTCTCTGTCCATATTCTGCTTCAAAGTAGTACCAGTGCTGGTTCTTGGTGTTCCACTTCCACTCGTAGCGCTTGTCGGCAAACGGAAAATTGGACCCAGGCCATCATCAGCAGTTTTGTCGTCGGGGAGAGACCATTGCAAACCACTTGCAGCTATCTTGCTGCAATTGCGGTGCTGGGTGACATCGGCTCCAGTCTGCAACTCGAACTTCTCTCGACGCGGACCAAGTCGCGGGCGTTTTGCCCCATCGGGAGCTAGGCTCGACCGGGAAGGGTGAAACGTAGCAGCGTGCAACTCGAGCCTCACTCTTGGGTATGCATGATCGCTAAACAGTTGCGAATACACACAGGAACCTCGGGACTTCGAGGGCTGCCCACATCCATGGGGTAGCAAACTATGGGGCCCTTATTAATTAGAATAGGGTATTGTGGTATACATTGCACTATAACTAATTATTTCGCCCCCTACATTACACTCCTTTCTTGCCGGCTTCGGCTGCTGGACCTTGCTTTAGACCGTTGCGTTGTTGGGGTTTAGGGCTTAGGGCTTAGAGGGTTACTTAGGGGCTGCGTACCCTAGCAAAAAAGTTAACCTTTTGGCTTAAAGTAGGACTATACAAGCCCCAACAGTTTAAAGGTTACCTGCTCAACCCCTAAGGTTAAAAGGTTTAGGCGTTTAAGGGTTGGGGTTGAGGGCTTGGCGCTTGGAGCTTTGAGGGTTTGCGAGAAAACGGGGGGGGGGGTAGGGGTCCCTGCGAGCTACAACAATCTTTACGACTACCATCTCAAGCCCCGTTGAAGAACGCCCCACAGACCCCTCAAGACCTTCACAACGAAGGTAAGTGCGTCGAAAAACAACAAACCCTTGCAAACCTGCAAAGTGAATCCTGTAAATCCTGCCGAGAAGAAAGATTTCTAAGCCCAATGAGCATCAACGAGCCCTAAGTCCTGAAGCCCCAACCCCTAAACCTGAATCCTTAAATCCTCCAGATCCTACGAACCATTATGATATTTCTTTGTGGTACCTTTTATAGAAGCCTTAGAACCCGAAGACCTTAAAGGAACCTAGAATAATAATACCCCTCATGAAAAACGCTACACCACACCCGCCAAAGGAACCCCATAATACACCCTCTAATAACCCTTGACGGAACCCCTTAAAAGGAGCCCTGTGATACCCCTTATAGTAACGGAACCCTAAACCCTCAAAGGAACCCCATGAAGGAACATTGTAAATACCCCTTACAGCAACCCTCTAAGGAACCCCTATGCTATCCCCTTTCAAGGCACCCTATGATACACCCCAAAGTCTGACCCCTATAAAGGAACCACTCTTAAAGGAACCCCACCAAACCCCTTATAGTAACCCTTACAGAATCCTCTTAAAGGATAAAGGAACCCTATACCCTCAAAGGAACCCCTGAAAGGATCCCTATAAAGCCCCGTATAACAGTCCTTGAAGGAACCCCTTACACCATCCCCTGTAAGGAACCCTCACATACCCGATATAGCAATCCTTAAAGGAACGCGACGGCTTAGGAAACTCCCGGGTCCGTTGCTCGTTGGGTCTCGGCGTCATGCCTCGCAGAAGATCAGCCAGGCCAGTAAGGCTTACCCAGAGATTCCAACATCCCTTAATACATATACCTTAGATTATAATAGGATCTCTAACATGCTTTACGGAATATTCCTTAATTGAGGGTTATTGGAGTCTCTGGGTATAGGGTTTAGGGGCTTAGGGATTGGGGCTTTGGGGATAAAGGGCTGGGGCTGATGGGGTTCAGGGCCTAGTTTAGCGCTCAAGAATTAGGGCAAAGGCTTAGGGCTTATAGGGTTTAGGGTTTAAGGATTAAGGCTTTGGAGATTAAGGCTTTTGGGGTTTAGGGGTTCAGGGTTTAGGGCTTATAGGGTTCATAAGTTATATATCTATATGATACATCTGATACCTTCCTACGGTTTGGGGCCTAGGGTCAGCCCTTAAACGGCTGGCTGTGACGTGCGTTAAGACTATATGGTGCTATGCGGGTCTCTGTACATACAGGAACCCAAAGTACACCAACAACCAACCCCAAAACTCCGAGACATTCTGAAAACCCAGAGAGTTTCAGGAACCATCAGAATCTTAAGAACCTCAGGAAAACGAAATTTTCATCGCCGCAAGCATGCTGACAACCCTAAGAACCAGGGGAATCGCATTAAATGGCCCGAGAAACCAGGGCTTCATGGATTCACCCCTCAACCCTACACCTCTCTTTCACAAAGATACTAAAAGCTCAATGACTTCGTGACTTTTGGCTTTGGATGTTTTTGGCTGGAGTCGTGGCTCCTTGGCAAAACCTTCGTGGCTTCTGGCTTGGCGGGCCTCCGAGTTCAGAATTGCGTTCAGGATATAGGCTCCAAAATTAAGAAACCCTAAAAGCCTAGCTGCTAAACCTCTATGCATAGTCGACGCATCTTTTGGCTGTATAGCTTAGTTGAGTGCGCTATGTAAGGTTCCTTTAAGGTTGTATAGATAAAATTTCTATAGAGTTCTTTTGCGGGCTCTGCAACGGAGGGAATAAGAACCCTGTGAACCACAAAACAATGCCACGAAGACCCTTATACAAATTCTGCCGAAACCCAGGAATGCAAGCATGCATAAGAACAATATAATATCTTACACAGATCAGATCAGAACGCTCGAAGCACCGTATGCACAAACCCTGAAACCCGAAAGCCCTAAGCCTCTACAAAATCCTTATACCCTAAACCCCAAACCCTAAACCGTCCCAAACAAAGAACCTAGGTTCCGGAGTGGCCCCCTTTGTAAACAGGGTACACTTTTTCCTTCTCTTTGGTCTTAATAAGGGGACCCTAAACCTTAAACACTAAATCCTAAACCTTAAACCCAAAGCCCAAAATTCCTAAACCCTTATCCTTAAACCCTAAACCCTAAACCTTCAACCCCAACAAGAAAAAAACACATGCCTGGAGCTGGCGACTCCACTTGGCGCACCTGGCGGCACACGCTTCAGGGTTTAGGTCTCATAGGGCTACCTAGGGCTTTTATGGTAAAAATAAGGATTCTATGGTTCTATAGGGGATTCTTAGAGTTCTTTGGGTTATTCGGGTCGTTCGGGCTGCTGGGGGTCTTGTTTGCGGCTTTGCATGCAAGTGGCTATTTCGTTTCGGTTTTCGGGTCTATATCAGCAGTGGAGCATGGGTAAGTCCCGGTGCAAAGAAGCTCCTTCCGCGTGTCTGGGTAAAGGGTTTCAGGTCCCTCGGGTTTAGGGCCCTGCCACCCCTAACCCGGAATCAGCTACATACGTCTTGCTTGGGAGCCCCATCTTCTAGCCAAGATTCTGGTCTGACTGACGATCATTCTCGATTCGTTGCACTGGAATCCATAATTTTCCGTAATAAAAACAAAACATATAAGTATCTTGATACATGACAGCCATATGCTCAATTCAATCTGTCTTCTGATTTTGTCNACGATCATTCTCGATTCGTTGCACTGGAATCCATAATTTTCCGTAATAAAAACAAAACATATAAGTATCTTGATACATGACAGCCATATGCTCAATTCAATCTGTCTTCTGATTTTGTCATGTCCTTGCTCCTCTTTCAAACATGGCTATATCTAGAAAGGGACGACCTAGATCAAATGTCCATCCCAATCGCCTATCATAAACTGCGTCAATACTTCACAGATATGTCGATAACACTTCGCTCTCTCCGACGAAAACTAAGAAATACAAGCCCCCCTCTGCTAGACCCATCGTACGTTTTCGGAATTAACTTCGTGCAAGGATGGTTGGGAGTTTCCGGTGCCGCACGTCATGATGGGAGACGTCCGGACAGTCTCTGTCAGGCATGCGTGCCCATCCGCCGCTGCTTCTGCCTAGGGCCATCGACCGTCGTATTTCGACCAAAGCGCCGGTGGGAAGGCACAAGACAAGATGTTGACTGGCAGCACGCGCTGCAGAACTTGCATTCGCGTAAGTTCACACCACCAAATTTCCGACACGCGCTGCAACCAGGAAGTGGACCACTGAGCGGCGGCGAGGATGCGACTTCTTCGGCCGAGTGGGGCAACAGGTCGCCCGAAGAGCTGCTGCGCGCGTCCTGTAAATCCAAACACGCGGCCTGTAGATCCAAGTTTGCAATTGGCAGCTGCCGTTGAGCTTCCTCGCGCGCCTGTCCTGGTGATCTACGGGCGTCTGCAGAAATTCTCGCTATTGCATTGACAGTGTGCATTAATATGGTTGGCAACCACACCCGTGGACCCAGCGCCGGTAGTTGACTGGACCCTACGTGGGTTGTTGAGTTTGAATGTTAACCAACACGCTTCAGGATTTAGGTCTCATAGGGCTACGTAGGGCTTTTTATGGTAAAAATAAGGATTCTATGGTTCTATAGGGGATTCTTAGAGTTCTTTGGGTTATTCGGGTCTTTAGGGCTGCTGGGGGTCTGAAGCACTTGTTTGCGGCTTTGGATGCAAGCGGTTCTTTCGTTTCGGTTTTCGGGTCTGTATCAGCGGTGGAGCATGGGTAAGTCCCGGTGCAAAGAAGCTCCTTCCNTGCTGGGGGTCTGAAGCACTTGTTTGCGGCTTTGGATGCAAGCGGTTCTTTCGTTTCGGTTTTCGGGTCTGTATCAGCGGTGGAGCATGGGTAAGTCCCGGTGCAAAGAAGCTCCTTCCACGTGTCTGGGTAAAGGGTTTCAGGTCCCTCGGGTTTAGGGTCCAGGGTTTAGGGAGCTTAGGGCTTAGGGTTCTGGGTTCTACCTTAAGCTTCTTGCTTCACGCCGGTTGCCCCCCAGATGCACGCTCGAATCATCCGGAGGGAAAAAAGGTACCCTGCCACGTCACTCCTTTTTTACGATATACCCGGAACCCGAAACGAGGCCTCTGTGCTGATGGAGTGGAAGAACCCCAGGGCCTTCCAGGCGCCATTCAAAGTTTCAGGGAGTTTGGGTCTTGGAGGGGTTTAGGGTTTAGAATTTGGGGGGTTTCAGGGTTTAGGGCTTCAGGCAGGGTTTCGAGTTTAGGGTTCAAGGCTTATATTGGGGGGCTTAGGGGGTTAGGTGTTCAGGAGACCCGACGAAATCGGCCTCGGAGTTTCGGGTTGAGGTACAGTAGATCAACACCCTAAAGCCACAAAACACGCAACCATAAACTCGAACTCCAGAATCAGTATCCATCCCCACAAAAGCAGATCAAAGGCTGATGAAAAGAACACGGCTAGTTGGTCCCACTTTCCTGCGAGACTAGCTATGGTACACTGTTACAAACAGGACCCTAAACCCTAATTGCTAAAACCAAAACCAAATCGTAAACAAGAAGCGAATCCCAAAGCCGAAATCCTAAGTCTCAACTCAAGCATCCCAAAGAATCCCAAAGCCCATTATTTTTTAACCCTACAGCTCCAAGCCCTAAGACCCCCCCCAGATCCTCCCCTCAGTTCAGGAAGGCAATGGAAGCCTTGAAGATCAGCTCGGAGGGCCCCTCCAACCTCAGTTGTTGGTTCTGAGGGGTGTAAGGGTTTGGGTTTCGGGTGTGGGCTTAGGGCTTAGGGTTCAGGGTTTAGGGTGTAGGGTTTAGGGGTTTGGGTTTCGGGTGTGGGCTTAGAGCTTAGGGTTCAGGGTTCAGGGTGTAGGGTTTAAGGGTTTGGGTTTCGGGTGTGGGCTTAGGGCTTAGGGTTCAGGGTTTAGGGTGTGGGGTTTAAGGGTTTGGGTTTCGGGTGTGGGCTTAGGGCTTAGGGTTCAGGGTTTAGGGTGTAGGGTTTAAGGGTTTGGGTTTCGGGTGTGGGCTTAGGGCTTAGGGTTCAGGGTTCAGGGTGTAGGGTTTAAGGGTTTGGGTTTCGGGTGTGGGTTTAGGGCTTAGGGTTCAGGGTTTAGGGCGTAGGGTTTAAGGGCTTGGGTTTCGGGTGTGGGCTTAGGGTTTAGGGTTCAGGGTGTAGGGTTTAAGGGTTTGGGTTTCGGGTTTGGGCTTAGGGCTTAGGGTTCAGGGTTCAGGGTTCAGGGTGTAGGGTTTAAGGGTTTGGGTTTCGGGTGTGGGCTTAGGGCTTAGGGTTCAGGGTTTAGGGCGTAGGGTTTAAGGGTTTGGGTTTCGGGTGTGGGCTTAGGGCTTCGGGTTCAGGGTTTAGGGTGGTTTAAGGGCTTGGGTTTCGGGTGTGGGCTTAGGGCTTAGGGTTNAGGGTTTAGGGCGTAGGGTTTAAGGGTTTGGGTTTCGGGTGTGGGCTTAGGGCTTCGGGTTCAGGGTTTAGGGTGGTTTAAGGGCTTGGGTTTCGGGTGTGGGCTTAGGGCTTAGGGTTCAGGGTTTAGGGTGTAGGGTTTAAGGGTTTGGGTTTCGGGTTTGGGCTTAGGGCTTAGGGTTCAGGGTTCAGGGTTCAGGGTTCAGGGTGTAGGGTTTAAGGGTTTGGGTTTCGGGTGTGGGCTTAGGGCTTAGGGTTAAGGGTTTAGGGCGTAGGGTTTAAGGGTTTGGGTTTCGGGTGTGGGCTTAGGGCTTCGGGTTCAGGGTTTAGGGTGGTTTAAGGGCTTGGGTTTCGGGTGTGGGCTTAGGGCTTAGGGTTNCGGGTTCAGGGTTTAGGGTGGTTTAAGGGCTTGGGTTTCGGGTGTGGGCTTAGGGCTTAGGGTTCAGGGTTTAGGGTGTAGGGTTTAAGGGTTTGGGTTTCGGGGGCGGGCTTAGGGCTTAGGGTTCAGGATTCAGGCTTCACGGTGTAGGGTTTAAGGTTTTGGGTTTCGGGTGTGGGCTTGGGGCTTAGGGTTCAGGGTTTAGGGTGTAGAGTTTAAGGGTTTGGGTTTCGGGTGTGGGCTTAGGGCTTAGGGTTCAGGGTTTAGGGTGTAGAGTTTAAAGGTTTGGGTTTCGGGTGTGGGCTTAGGGCTTAGGGTTCAGGGTTTAGGGTGTAGGGTTTAAGGGTTTGGGTTTCGGGTGTGGGCTTAGGGTTTAGGGTTCAGGGTTTAGGGTGTAGGGTTTAAGGGTTTGGGTTGAGGGTTTAGCGTTGGTGCATCTCGTTGAGATTTAGAGTGGCTTGCCAAACGTGGAAGAACCAATCAGGCAAATGTGTACGTCTGACCGTCTTCTATCCCTTGAGAGACCAAAGGACCTTCATAAAGTATGGGACATAATGTCCTTCGGGGTCAGTACCCTAGCCTCAAACAGGGGGGGTCTAGAGAATCCTACACCCTAAACCCGAAACCCTGAACCGCCCCGAACATGTTCGAAGTCTACATGCTTGAGTCCTCCCCCGGACATCCTAAGGCCCGGAAGCTTACTTAGAGGGTCATGGGACTTAGAAAGTAGGTTATAAATTGAGCTATAAGTCCCCTAAGTGGGGTTATCCGAATTATAACCTACTTATAACCATACTTTCTAGGTCCCATGAGCCTTTAAGTAGGCCCTAAACCCTAAACCCTTATTATAGAACCCTGTATAACCTACTTATAACCTTAGTTACTGAGTCCCATGACCCATGAGCCTTCAAGTACGGCATCCCAAAAGTCAAGCCGCAACCAGAACCGGGTTTCTGGTTTGGGGCTAATGTAGGGGCCTTAATAATTAGAATAGGGTTTTTGGGGTATATTATGCTATAATTTTACTAAAGGATCCCCCCAAAATAGTGTAGGTAATTATTTAGGCCCCTATATTATTTGTGTTGGGGTTGTGGGGCTCTGGGTCTCGTGGTTGGGCATTCTAGCGGAAACTAGGGACGGCATCATTACATCCTTTGGGATGCGTGTGCCATGTAGTTCTGGGTACGTCTTTTCACTAAAGATGTAAGTCTAGGTTGAAGACTATTGCTAGGAGCTCTATTTTCATCCTTGGTTCAGCCCTAGACGCCAAACCCTGACCGGTCCTTCTACTGTAAGCTCGGGCGAGCAGCAAATGCAGCGCGAAAGTCTGCGTGTAGACAATGACGCCCGTCAGCGCTTCGGCAGCATTTTCTTGCCTGGGTCCGAGGGCTCAGCAGAGGTCTGTCCAGGGTCACATGGCAGCATTGGGTCTTCGAGTGTTTATGGTTTGAGGTTTAACTAATTACCCCAAGGGTCCAAAGGACCCAATAATGAGGTACTCGGTTTTAGGATAGTAGTTATGTAGGTTAGAATCTTGGAGAGTATATGATTATTGGGTACTTGGACCCTTGGGGTTACTGCTTACAGTTCATAGCAAGCACGAGTCAGAGATGCAGCCGCGCAAGTCGACACTTAAAACATCCAGATCCAATACCCAAACCCTCTAACAAAGATCAAGGCAGTTTCTGACCATATACGTGCTATACTCTAAAGGCCCAACAATGAAAAGGGATGCGACTGCTCCGTTTCTTCTGCTGGAGCTTCCTCTTTTGGAAATCTCAGACCTCCGGCTCCATCAGCCGAACCCTGAACCATATACGGTACAACGCACTTGTAGGGATGTCCCAGGAAGAATCATCAACAGTATTGAGACATTAAGCTAAACTCAGAAATAAACAAGGGTGACCAAACAGAAACCCAAACCCTAACCCTGAAGCCTGTACTGTCAGTCATACCAGGACCCGCCAAGGGCCCTTTAGAGTCCTTTTGGCCCTTAGTAGTGGGTATCTGGGCTTTTAAGTAACCAGGGAGAAAAAAGTATAAACTTTTATTTCATAAGGGTTCCATTAAGAAAAAAGTATTAAAGTATGGTACTCCAAAGCCCAGGTATTTGGGGTAAATTAGACTTACGCCCTAGCAGATTATGCAGGGATCGTCGTCACCGTTCCAGCTCCGGGGGCTCATATCTTGAATGCCAAGCTTAGGGTTTAGGGTTTGGGATTTAGGGTTCAGGGTTTAGGGCAAGAACACCTCAAGCTTGCCTACAGGATGTGGGGGCTTTGGATTTGTTACCTGGGTGAGGGGTGTGAAGAGGTTTTGCAGCTTAAGTGGTTCAGGTACCGAGACTAGGTTCCCCAGTAGCCACTTTATAATAAGGGTACCCTTTTTTCCTACGATTCGGTTTTAATAAGGGTACCCAAAATGAAAAAGGGTAAAAGGGTACTACTGGGGAACCTAGGAGAACTTAAGGAGTGCTAGAACTCGCAAGATGTCGAACTTTCCGGGTTGCGGGTCATAGGCGTTAGGCTTTGAATTAGGGTTGAACACCATCTGGGATTTGTGAACGCAACCTCCAACTATATCAGGACCAGAAGGAATATTCTGACAAAACACGCAGCTAGATTTTTTTGGCTTGCTGCCATGCATTGGCAGCATTCGGGGATGGTCCGTTCTTAGATAATTCTTGGTTGTGCTTCACCCCAAACCATGTCTAAGTCTAAAAACTAAACTGTTTAGGGCACATAGAGTACCCTTCCGGGACCCTAAAACGAACTCGTAACCGAACTGCAAAAGAAACCCGTAAAAGGAACCCTTACAAACAAAGGATTGCCAGAAACCCTGGAACCATGATATCATGAATTGTGCATGCTGCAAACAGCCCTAAACCGGGCTCTCAGCCCTACAAGGCTTTGGCTTTAGGGGTTTAGGGTTAAGGGGTTGAGGGTTACACCTTTAAGGTTTAGGGTTTATGGTTTCGGGGTTTAGGGTTTCAGCTTTGAGGTTTAGGGTTTAGGGTGAAGGGCTTTGAGGTCGGGTGAGTAAGCTTTTTGATGCATCTCAAATCTGATGTCCGAGTTGCAGTAAGTTCCCAGATCTTCCAAACTCCCTAATTAAGGAATTAAGGAATATATATAAGGGTAGTTGTCCCTTTCTGGGTACCCTAAATAATAGGTGCCGTATTATAATAGGGACCCAACAAGGGACCATAATTTGACAACTACCCATATAGCTCAATAAACCATCTTAATATTACCATGACGCTAAACCATAAACCCTAAACTGTAGGCGGTTGTTGAGAAGATCCGGGCTCGTCCCACAGGTTCAAAGGCCAGGGAACGCTTGCGGCCTCTTTAGTGGCCCTAGGGCCTTTGATTAAACCCTGCAAACCCTAAACCCTTAAACCCTGAACCCCAAACCCTCAACCCTAAACCGATTGTGTTGTTCCAATATCTTGCGGTTGTTGAATTCAACCTTGAAGGGTGGACAGGGTGTCCATCAGTGCCCATACTATGACGGACCCTGCACCCCAAACTGTAAAACAGATGCTGTATGGTTGGGTTTGGGATACTTGGCCGCCTTGCTTCCGGCAGAAGCGTTAGAAACTACAAAATTTCAAACAGTTAAAATCTGAATTGCATGCATCCTCCTGGGCTCTTGTCTGCCCTACGTACGGTTCAGGGCTCTCGCATTTCGGATTTAGGATTCTGCGTCCGGCATGTTTCGTTTCAACTGAATAGTGCTCAAATCCCCTTAAACCCTAAACCCTAACTAAAAAGATCTATAAATGGCTCCTCAGCTCACGCTGCAAGGAGCTGCTGTCGCCCCCGCTCAGTGCGTCTCCCCAAGTCACCAGCGACCCATTCTCCAGAATAGCCGTGAAGGCTCTCCGAGATGCTTGGATGTGCCTGAGGGGTGAAGGAGGGATTTAGGGTTTTAGGGTTTAGGGATTTACATATTTAGGGTTTAGGGATTTAGGGATTTAAGGTTTAGGGTTTGTGCGCCTGACATTACGTAGCTGACGGTCATTCATAGTGGGTATTTAGGGTATAGTTAGAGGGTTTAAGTGTTTAGGGTTTAAGGGTTTAGGGGTTCGGGATTTAGGGTTTAATTAGGGATTTAGGGTTGAGGGATTTAAGCTTTAGGGACTTTGGGTTTAAGGGTTTAGGGATGTAAGGTTTAGGGATTTAGTTTTTTTTTTAAAACTCCTTTTTAATGTCTGCCTGCAGTCGACATACATAGGGATTTAGGGTTTAGGGGTTAGGGTTTATGTGCCTGACATTGCGCAGCTCTTCTTGGACAGCTTTGTTATCACCACCCTGGCCGGGATTGCCCCAGGTTACGACAGAACCATCACGGCGAATCGCAGCAAATGCGCCGTCCGACGCCACGACCTGGCGAACATGCTTGAGCTGGTCCTTTGTTGCTGAGTTCATAAGCCCCCAAAATGTGTAAACTCTCGGGTTTATAGGGTAACCTAAGGGATAAATTTTCGCAAAAAGCGTAAAGTGCACGTATTCAGTTGCCAAGGGTCTTGTACCCAGTCGCTGTTGCTGCCATAATAGGGGTTCCCCCAGGTTACGACAGACCCATCACTGAGGACTGCAGCAAATGCCCCAAAGGACGCCTCGAGTTGCTGCACGTCCACCAGCTGATCTTTCACACTGCTGCTGTCACCACCTAGGTTTCTGAGTAGCCCCGTTATAGAAGGGTACCCTTTTGCCTACTATTCGGTTCAAATAAGAGAACCCCAAAATGAAAAGGGCAAAGGGTACTACTCAGGAACCTAGCCACCGTGGTCAGAATGCCCCCAAGTCACCACAGAGCCATTCACAAGAAGGGCGGCAAACGCCCCGGGCGAGGCTCTGATCTTCCGCACGTTCTGCAGGCTGTGCTGCACAGCGCGGCTGTCGCCACCTTGCTTGGATTGGCCCCAAGTCACGACACTTCCATCACTGCGGATAGCAGCAAAAGCACCATTCGTCGCCTGAATTGTATGAACATTCCTGAGCGAGTGCTCGACAGCACTGCTGTCCCCACCATGGAGAGGGTTCCCCCAGGTAACCACGGAGCCATCGTCGATAATTGCAGCAAAGGACATGTGTGCAGCATGGATCTCTTGAACATTCCGGAGCCTGTCATAGTGCATAGTTTTTTCAAAAACATAGTTGTTTTTTAGGTTTTTAAGTTTTGTTTAAACAGCATGGGCCTTTTAGGTTTTTAAAAAACCTATGAACATTTCAGAGCCTGTGCTGGACAGCTCGGCTATCGCCGCCATGGCTGCCGTGCCCCCAAGTCACGACCTTAAGGACCAAAGAACCCTAAAAGGGTTTAAGGTTCCTTTATGTTATGTAGGGGATACATACTGTTGATGAACAAAATCCTGCATGACCCTAAGGACCCTAAACTATGGGAATTATGGTATATTCCTTATAATGGGTAATGCAGGATTTTGTCCATCAGCCGTAGTATATGGGTATAAGGCCCCTACTTCTACGGGTCATTTGGTCTCCAAGGGACGGATCCATCCGCACAGATGGCTGCAAAGGCGCCACATGAAGCTATGATTCGCTCCACATTGCCTCAAGGGCCAAAGAAACCTAAACGGGTTTAACGTTCATATACATATACCATAAAGGGATACATAGTATGTGTATATACACATATATATAAATATACACACACATATTTTTACTTGACGATTTATATTTCAGTATTTGTATGAGGGTTTGGGGCCGCTACTTATGAGGGTCATCTGGTCTCCAAGGTGCCCAGCTGGTGCGCCACAGGGCCAATATTGCCTCCGAAACCCGAGTTCCCCCAAGCAACCACAGATCCGTTGCTAAGGATAGCAGCGAAGGCAGCAAAGGAAGCGGCGATGTGCTTCACACCCTGGGCTTTGAAGTAACCAAGACGGAAAAACCTAAACTGTTATTCCAGAATGGTTCCCTTAAGGACCAAGTACCAAAACAAGCATTAAAGTATGGTGCTCCAAAACCGAGCATCTTTCAGCAGCTTGCCGACTGAGCTACAGTCGCCGCCATACTTCGAATCGCCCCATGTCACGACACGTCCGTCGCCGAGAACCTTAAGGAGCAAAAAAGAACACTAAAAGGGCTTAAGGTTCCGTTATGTAGGGATACAGAGCATAAAGGTACAGGGCCCCTACCTCTAGGCGTCATGTCGTCTCTCCAAGGAACAGCACAAAATGCATTGGTTGTAGCAGCGATGTGCACGTCCCTCAAATGCAGTGAGACGATATCACCCATCTTCACGCCTGCATCGAGAAGGTTTTCTTCGTCTCGCAGGAACTCTCCGGATGCGCTGACCAAGATGCCAGGTCCAGTTTGCAGGGAATTTTGCGCTTGTCGCTTAAGTTCCCCAACCGTCCAATCGCACCTTGCTGTGATCCAAGTGCCTCTTCCACTCATGAGCACAGCGTTTACACAAACGAATGCCATTTGGACGTTCTACCACGCTGGGCCCTTCGTCCCTGCGTCTGCCTTTAAAACTGTGTGCATGTAGAGTTAAGGGTTTACAGGGTTTTAGGATTGTTGGGTACAGGCTATCGGCTATCGGAGATACCTTTTTAAAACTTCGTGTGCAAATGTTGTAGTTGCTTCCGGAAGGCCCTAAAATCTCAACCCCACATCAAGCTCACGATCCCCTGGGACTGGTGATGCTCTGGGCAGGTTCTTGGTCTACCTCTGGAGGCATTGGGTTCAGGATGTACGGTTTCAAGATGTTTCAAGCATGGGGGTTAGGGTTGAGGGGCTTATATGGTTTGCACTTATCCCCAAAATACATCGCCAAATCCGGAATACTCACAAAGACGGCAATATGAACCCTATGATTCATATGGCAGTACTTACGCAGGGGCTCTGAAGTGGTCGGCTCCAGGAAACTTTGTTTGGGCCACGCCACTGGCAGAGCAACGGCGAGCACAAAAGTGCAGTCTGAAGTGAGATCAGAAATTCCGGATCCTTGTACAGGCAAACGGAGACAAATACAGACCATGAAGCACAAGGCTTGAACAGCACATGAAGACAAATCAAGACAAATGAAGACAGCACAAGACGAAAAAGGTGATGATCCGTCTGGCGTCTAAGAGCTATAAAGCCCTTGGGATTTTAAGCCGATGATTCTCGAGCGCCGCAAAACAAATAAACACACATGAAAGAAACAATTGCATAGGAATTATACCGATGCCCTTCGGCTAATTATGATGACTCCCGTGATGCTATTGACCACTGTCTCTTACCGTTCCTAGTATCTACCTAGTACCGCAGCAGCAACCATCGACACGAACTTGCCAGAGGTGCACATCTTATTCTTTGCTACGACATCGCCCAGAGACATGAGTAGGAGTTACCACCGCAAAGGCAACCCATGTCAATCTTGACGATTCCCTGCGAGTCTCTGCAATCGCTGAATCAAACAAACAGAACCCACCATGGAAGCTGTTGAATCCATACTTAAAGACTCATGGGACTTAGTTAGCAAGGTTACAAGTAGGTTATAATTAAGGACACCCGACTTCGAGGACTTGTAACCCCAGCTATAACCTTCTCTATGCTGAACTTAGACCCCTAGCAACAATCATAAATTTTAGCTGTTTCTTAGGGGTTATAATAACCAAAGATTAAATATTATTTCTAAGTACCCCTAAGTTCTAAGTAAACCCTAACCCTAAACAAGTTGACCAGGAGCCCCACTTCTTTCGCCAGTCGGCAAACTCCTGTAAGCGGTGTAGGGCTTGGGGGCTTAGGGGCTTCTGGCTTAGGGTTTAGGGGCTTAGGGGCTTATAGCTTAGGGTTTAGGGGCTTAGTTCAGGGTTTAAGCCGGGGGGGCTCGGGGTTTAGGATTAAGGCGCTACTGTTGCTGCTATGCTTGTCTTTGCTGTCACATGTATGGGTTTTATTGAAAGAAGATGTTTTGGTGCTAGTACTACTACCGCTGTTAGACTGTTTTTTCAGCTCGGATACTAGTTGCTACTTACTAGCTTCTACTACTGGAAGCATTCTTGCTCGGCATCACTCGTTTTGTCCGGCTGGCCAGGTCAAGCCAACATGCGCACATGTCGAACCTGATCGCAAGTAGCTTTCAATCTTGAAATTTACGACTCTGAGGATCAAGTTTCTGGGATTGCCACCCTTCTCGGTTCAAGTTTGAGTTCGCTGTGGGCGCTTGTGTTCCTTCCCCTCTTGCGTGCACAAGAGCATCGCATCACGTTGCTTCTGCAAAGCACAAGCCCAATCGGGTCGTCAAGTATTTTAAGAACTTGGGAGGGCGCCTCTTGAAATCAGATGTGCCTAAACCAGAAGGCCTTAAAATAGCTACAGGTTGTAAATTCTCCCGCAGCTCGTGTCTTGGGTCCCACATTCTCTGCAGCTCCCACCCTTACGGGACACGGCATTTGGCAAGAGCCAGGATGGATGGTTCGATACTCAACCTTGTCTCCTTTTGGCTCAGGGTTTGAAGGTTTCGAATGTAAGCAGGGATTTAGGGTTTGTAGGGTTTGGCGCTTAGTTTTTGTTTGAAGGCTCTCTTCCTCCCTGTTACAGTCAGAACGCCAAGTCGGCTGAACCCTGAGGGGCTGAGTATCCCAGCCGGTTTAGGGTGTAGGGGAAAAGGTTAACATTGTGAAACATGGTAGGGTTGTCAAAATTAGGGTCCCTGTTTGGGCACCCTAAATAATAGGTGCCGTACTACATTAGGGACCCACAAAGGGACCATAATTTTGACAACCACCCACGTTTCACAATGGTAGGGTTATCTAACCATTGATATTGGGGGGAGCTAAGGAGCCAGGGATGATGATAATCCCTATTACATAGGAGCTAAAGAGCCAAGGGAACCCCCAAAACCACTGGTTAGTTACTATAAGCCAGAAAAGTTTAATTAAAGGTTACTCAGGACATTGTGCTGCTACTTTTTATGTGCATGCACATAAAAAGTAGCAGCACAATGTCCAGTTTAATTAAAGGTTACTCACTCAGCCCCTCAATCCCGAAAACACGGCCATGTCGCCGCACTCGGACCCCCTGCCAGCAAGAGCAGCTCAACCCCAACTCTCAAAGCCCCTGAGGGTTTAGGGTTTAGGGGTTTAGGGGTTTAGGGTTTAGTTGAGTCAACTCGGCATGTTCCTCGTTTGCAATCCGAGCTCGTCTCTGAAGGCACGCCCCTGAGGCTGCCCTCCCGTTCCGAACGGGATGGATGGTTTCCCGGCATGCATAGAGTCGCACATGTGCGCCGCCACCACGAGTTGGGTTTCCACACCCAACATTGCAACATAGGTTTGGACTTGGGCACGACATGTGCCGACAGTGCAGCGCTCCACAGGATTTGCTGCTGGGCAGTTGGGTGGGAGTGGGCCGCCGTTCGGGAGAGCACCGTTCGGGGCGGCAGCGATCCCCGATCCAAAAGGTGCTGTATTGGCAAGAGCGACGGTCAAGTCTCTATTTCTTGTTCAGCAAGACAAGTTCTAGCAACCAACTGATCAAATTATTTGGAGGTTCACAGGTGGCTATAAGTTAGGTTATATATGGGTTACACCTATAGTTACCTTACTTATTACTGAACCTACGGTTGTTGCCCTGGCCACCCCGACATCATCTCAACAATCCATTTCATGGTCGAGGGCTCGACTGCTTCCACAACCGTGTCTAATGCCAGTCAATGTTTGGTGGTCTAGAGTTGTTTGTTTTTTGAGTCGTGTATCTTTGCACTTCTGTTGCACATGTAGAAGCCCCTTAACACAAACCTGATTAAAACCGTATACAACCAACTCATGCATCAGATTCCCTACTGTCCCCTTCCTCCACTTAGTAGGTACCGGTAAGACACGGGAAGTTGGCACTGTTGTGAGACTTGGAGCCTGGATTTTCAGGAGCTCCCTGAAGTACACAAGGCTACAGCCGACACCTCCACACTAAACCCTAAACCACTAAAGCCCCTAATTTAGTAGGATTATAACAGCCCCAACAAGTTAAAGGTTACCTACTCAGCCCTTTTGAACCCTAATTCTCCCAATCCCCGAAACCTAAACTCCCTAAACCCTGACCATAAACCCTAAATCCCCCAATCCCCGAAACCTAAACTCCCTAACTGACCCTAAACCCTAAACCCTCACCCTAAATCCCCCAATCCCCAAACCCCGGCCAGACCTGGTCAATGGCTTTCTGCACCTTGCGATCGTCTGAGGCGTTGAAGGCGAAGAGCATCCGGGAGATATGGGGCTTTGCCTCCAGGGTTCCTTAAAGGGATCCTAAATCCTAAACCCGAAACCCTAAACCCTAGACCCTTCATCCCGAAGGCTTTGGGGGTTGAGGGCTCCTTACTTGGAGGATCATGGGACTTAGTAACTAGGGTTCCTTAAAGGGATCTATTAGGGGTTCCTTAAAGGGTTCCTTTAAGGGATCTATAAGGGTTCCTTAAAGGGATCTATATGATGGTTCTCTAAGGGGGAGTTTAAGTTACTTAGAGGATCATGGGACTCAGTAAGTAGGTTATAATTGGGGTTACAAGTCCCCCTAAGCCTAAGTGAGTTATCCTAATTATAACCTACTTATAACCTTGCTTACTAAGTCCCATGAGCCCTTTAGTCATATTATAGCTAATCTACAGAAATTCCCGAACCCTATTCCCAATATTACGGCCCCTATACTAAAACCATAAAGACCCCTTATAGATACAGTTTAAAAGAGCCCCTGAAAGGAACCCCATTCTTAACAACAAAGGCCACTATACCAAAACCATATAAGCCCCTTCTACCAGTAGCAACCCCTCGTCTAACTACTGAAGCCCTACCTTAACCTACCAAACCCTACATTTTTGTAGGTTCTTATTATAAAGCCTAATATGGATTTTAAAGGGACCCTACAAAAAAGTAGGTTTTGGTAGGTTAAGGTATAGTAATCTGCAAGCAGCAGCTCCGAACTTGCCATCCGACCTTCAGCTGCGACTCGAGGCCTCGCTGCTGTTCGTTTTAGGGTTTCGGGTTTAGGGGTTTAGGCTTTTGGGGTTTAGGGTTTTGGGGTTTAGAGCGGTTTCGGGTAGTTTGGGCTTTAGGGGCTTTAGGGTTTAGAGGCGGAACCTAGAGCTTCGAAACACCCCCAAAGTAAGCACTATACCTTAGAAGCAAAGGGATGCCTTACATGGTAGGAGAGACCCTTCATAAACGCGGTTTAATCCTTCAGTAATGGGCTGCGGAGGCTCTTGGTAGAGGGTATAAGTACAGAGGGTCCAGACCTCGGGTTTAGGGTTTGAGGTGTTTGGGTTTAGGGTTTAGGGTTTAAGGTTGAGGGTTTAGGGATTAAGGTTTAGGGTTTAGGGGTTAAGTTTAGGGTTTAAGGTTTAGGGTTTAGGGGTTAAGTTTAGGGTTTGGGGTGTTTGAGGATTTCCGGGTTGATGGGGCTTTAGAAAGGTTTCGGGTTGGGGTTCGGGGCTTGGAGGGTGCAGGTGTCTAGAGTCTAAATGGGAGTTTCCGAAAATTAGGGGTACCTTATGTTGGGGGTCCTTATAATAAGGATCCTACTATTCAGGGTCCTATATTAGTAGGGGTCCCCTATTTTCGGAATCTCCCAAATAGAGAACGCGTCTGTCCCAAATACATGTCAATAATAATTACTACATTGCTTACTTGTTCCACTGGTATCTAGCCCTATAGTGAACCCCGGAAAGTTGGAACATGGTTATTGGAGGATTAATGCTGGGATCCCCTATACTTTACCTTAAGGCCATGAGGATATTGATGTTCCAACTTTCTGGCTTCTACTGTAAACCCTGAACCCTTAGAGAACGACTCTCAAAGAGGTTTTTTGGAAGTTGGACACGTGGAGTCTATGCTTCAGCGGTTTTTTGCACTGCAGCTCAGGTCTCCTAGGGGCTGAGTAACCTACTGTAGGGGCCTTAATAATTAGAATAGGGGTTCCTTTAAAGGGATACTAGAAGGGATCTATAGTGGGGTTCTGTAATATAGGGGCCTTAATAATTAGAATAGGGGTTTTGGGTACATAGTTTAATAATAAGGAGCCCCCAAAATAGGATTGGTAATTATTTCGGTCCCTATGTTAGCCCGAAAAAGGTTCACCTTTTGCATTATAGTAGGATTATACAAGCCCCAAAAGGTTAAAGGTAACCTACTCAGCCCATGGGGTCTGGGTTTGGGGGTTAAATACCCTGTAGGATCTTGCGAATCTAGTGCTGGCTGGCGGCGGCCTGGAACCCTAAACGTAAACCCTAAATCCTCAACCGTAATATCCGTGTGTTGGGGTTCAGGATGTGCCTCAAAACCCTGGCCCTACTGAACTTGCCCTAAACCCTCAACTTACTAGGGTTATCCGGCTTAGGGCAGGTTTTCTTGGGATCCGTTATTGCCTGAAACTCCGATGCTGACGAACAGGGTTGAGGGTTTGAGTTTGGGGTTAAGGGTAGATCGAGGGAGTATAGTATAGAGGCTCACGGGTTTAGGGGTTTAGCGTTTCTGATTGTTTTGCCCAGGCAGCTCTCAAACCTGAAAGCCTTTGTCAACCGATTATCGCTTGCCGCAGCCCTCGAACTTATAAGTGAACAAACCCTAAACCCTAAACCGGGGTTTTGGGCTTAGGTTTTGCACCCGTCACCCGCCAAAAAGCCCTTCTCTCTGGAGCCTAGACACAGAAGGCATACAAACTCTACTCCCTCGTTCAACGACCGGGCAAAAAAGCTCAAGCTTTCTATTATAGACCCAACATGTAAGTCCAACAGTTCAGAGTTCTCCCATTGGCTAGCCAAGAACTGCAGTATTCCCCGAAATCCTGTTCCGATTATTAACCACACAAATGCCTGATAAATACCCCTTCCCTCTACCCCGCATACTATTAGTCCCTAAATGGGTAGTCGTCAAAATTATGGCCCCTTTTTGGGTACCCTAAATATTAGGTGCCGTATTAGAATAAGGACCCGAACAGGGAGCATAATTTTGACAACCACCCAAATGGTACATGAACTTGAAACTTTAGGGTTGTCTTGGTCCTTAAGGTACATAAAACTCCTCAAAGGCTAACCCGAGGATCGCACGATCAAGAAGCAAAGTTCGATGTGACTCCGTGGCGAGCTCATCTATCACCTGCGAAGGGTTTCTTAGGGATCTGAGTTTAGGGTTCAGGGTTTGGGAAATTGAGGGTCTAGGGTTTGCGGCTTCGAGTTTAGGGTTTATAGCGCGTAAGATTAAAGGTGTAGGGTCTTACAGTTTAGAGTTAAGGGCTTTAGAGTTCCGGGTCGTCAGGAGTCGAGATTAGAGCCTGGGCTTCAGGGGTTATGACTTCATGCAGGTTTAGAGTGGCACATGGGCTTACTTAAAGGCTCGTGGGACTTTAGTAAGCAAGTTTGTAGGTGGTTTATAATAACAATAAGCCTATTTAGGGTACTTGCAACCCCAAATATGCTTACCAAGCCCCTTTAGCCTTTAAGTAGGGGTGCGCAGGCTTTAGCAGGAATTTCCATGTAACGGAGACATATAAGGGTCTGGAAACGTCTAAGGGTTCAGTTGATGGTTCAGGAAGGTGTGTTCACTCCGGATCCTTTCTATGAGCATTAACATTTTAATGGTGTAACCACATGGCTCTGAAAAGCGTATCTTGTTGTAGCTGAGGACGGCCATCCAGTACCAACCCAACCCAAAGTGTCAGCACGCAGTGAAGCTTTGGATGTAAGCATGCCTAGTCCTGTGGACTCTGCAGCTCTGGGAGCCATGGTCATTGCCTGTGACGCAACCGTGAAACTCGCATAACCCTAACATGAAATGAACTGCTCGAATACAAACCATGAACCAACTTCAGCAACGCAGAGCTGCACGTTCTCCCTCCCTCTCTCTCACACAAAACCCCGAACCCTAAACCGTGAGCCCTACACCCTACACCCTAAACTCTAAACCCAAAGCC
The DNA here is from genome assembly GCA_003297005.1 of Symbiodinium sp. clade A Y106. Lineage (NCBI taxonomy): Eukaryota > Dinophyceae > Suessiales > Symbiodiniaceae > Symbiodinium > Symbiodinium sp. clade A. The sequence goes on along the minus strand of BGNK01000028.1, from coordinate 75,332 downwards.
CTGAACCCTACTTAAAGGATCAGGGGACTTAGTAAGTGGGGTTCTAAGTAAGGTAACTATACTTATAAGAACTTAGAAGCCCAATAAGGGTACTTATATCCTTACCTACTAAGTCCCACGATCCTCCAAGTATTGCTATTAGCCCGCCCCCAGAGAGCCCAATATCCCTTAATCAAGGAATATACCTTAAATTATAGTAAGATCCATGATATGAATCAATGAATGTTCCTTAATTCAGGGATATTGGAGCCCCCTAAACCCTAAACCCTCTAGATCCCTTATCGGATCCCATTAAGGGGTATTTGGGCTCTCTGGGCCTACCAAACGCGCGTGACGCGGCCCTGCGCTCGTTTTGGGAACTCCCCCGGGGCCGGAGAGCAGCTCACGCTGCTCTCAGAGTTCTAAAAGATCATGGCTTCAGGTTTGGGTTTAGGGTTTAGGGTTTAGGGTTTAGAGTTTAGGCTTCAGGTTTGGGTTTTCCTTGAATGTTGGGGCCTTAATAATAATAACAGTAATAATAATAACATAGTGATAATAATCATCGTAAAAATAATAACAATAAGACAATAAGGTTTGGGTTTCTTTATGTTTCTTTCAACGTAGGGTTTAGGGTCTAGGGTAGATCATGGCCTCAGGATTGGGTTTCCTTCAATGTAGGGGCCTCACACACCAGAGTATAACAACCAAAATAATTAGGGCTTAGGCTCTAGGGGCCTTAATAACAAGAATAAGGGTCTTGTCTTGACTATCAGTAGAACAGGGATTAAAAAGGGATAGCATTAGTAATTATTCAGACCTCTGTTGTAAAGCATTCCTTGAAGTGCTCACTTCCAGCCTTGGAACGGTTCCGTGACGGGTTCCAAAGTAGCTTCCACTAGGGGAGTTAGGGTTAATCGTATAATAGGGTTACGTTCGGGAGAAGTGTACGTTAGGCCTATCCCAGGTGTGGGGGTTGGGACGCATGCCCAACGAACGAGCACCACACATGGTCCAGATCCTGCTAATCGTCTTCATCATCAGCTTCAACTACGTAAGCTTCTTGTTCATGTCCTTACTCTTCGTAGTTGTCGGCATGTTCATCCCACCGTGGCGATAGACATCAGTGACACCATAATGATGACGGCGATGGCTGTCATCATCAGCAACAACATCATCAACCAACAATATGAATATTTACTATTGTTATCATTATCAGTATTATCATTCACAATGGTCATAAGCCGAATCCTTCTCAGCCTGTGGCTGAGGCTTCGGCCAGGAGTGCAAATTGGATACATTGCAACATTCGATCTTTGACACGATTCGCGGCATTTCACGACCGGAAGCCCTGGACTCTGCGGTCGCAGAATTTATGGTTTAGGGTTCCTCTGAACACTTGAAGTTCTCTAAGTGCTGCAACCTGAAACTGGAAATCCGGGCTTGCAAACTCTGAAGCCAAATAGCCCAAAGCGAAGACAACATATCTGTGAAACGGCTTGCTGGTAGGCTTGGTGCTACGGTTCCACGGGCCCTAAGACGTCGGGAATTTCGCAGCAGTCCTTTAGCCTTGCACCTGAATCCTACTATAGGGCTTAGGGCTAAGGGCTAGGGCTTAGGGTTAAGGGCCTTCTTTGTCCTACATGTCTTTGTCCTAAATCTGATGGCGCAAGTTCAAATACAGCGACCTGGATGAATAGAATAGGGTTGTCCACGGGCTATATCACAGTGTAACTCGGTAGGGACCTAGGTTGGCCCTTTAAAGCCTTTGAAAATATTCGACAAAAAACCGATCCTCTTAGGCCCAGTAAGGGGGAATATGACATGCCCAAAACGCCTACCTAGGGGACTTCTAAGATGCGAGGACTAGTTGCTAGTGCTGCTTATTCAGGACCCGAAACCCGAAACCCTAAACCCTAAACCCTAGGAAGTGCGGCCTGGGGCCTCTATACTCGCAGGGCCATCAGGGTTTGCAGGAGGAAGAGGCTATGTTGGGTACTGCCCCCATACAGTAACAGTCTATAATAGGGCTACTATTAAGGTCGTAATATATCTATACTATGAATATTATCCAACTGTTACTGAGTGGGGGCAGTACCCAAGCGCTATGCAACTTCTTCACNGTCTATAATAGGGCTACTATTAAGGTCGTAATATATCTATACTATGAATATTATCCAACTGTTACTGAGTGGGGGCAGTACCCAAGCGCTATGCAACTTCTTCACTTGGGTTGGAGTGCCAAGTTAAAAGCAGAAGGCTCTACTTAAAGGCTCATGGGACTTAGGGGGGAGGGGGGGTAGGGGACGATACTTCCTCAAAATTAAATAGGCCTTATTAGGTCCTTATTATGGGCATTAAGGCCCCTACCCCCTCCCCCTACCCCCTAGGGGTCCCTGTGCTACCAATGTTTTTTCATCAAAGCTTCTTCTGCTAGATGTACTAAGCAACATCCCCCAAAACTACTCACAGTATACAGGCCCTTGCTACTCAAATCCACAGGGTTAAGGCCTTAATCCAAACCCTACTTAATTCCTACCCTCGGTAAAATTACCTTCAGAAGGCAACAGACCACAAGAGGCCATCATCGGGAAAGTCCGACGTCACAGTGACTCGAGGAACCCGAAGCCTTCATAAGATAGTTGTCTCACTTCCCCATTGCGGCTTGCCACGCGAAGTCAGTAGGCAGCTTCAGTTTAGTAAAGGTGTCAAGTATTTTCTCTCTGAGTTCTTGGTCAGGAACCCAATTGAAATTGCCATAAAGGGTAGCCTGAAGTTTTTCTAGTACTGGAGACCAAGCATTAAGTTCTTCAAAACTAACCCAGTCTGGTGTAGGCAACCTGCAGATGAGGTTCTTGGATCCAACTTGGGATCAGGTGCCTCGGATACTTCTATGCTAAGCCCGTGATCCCTGACCTTAAACCATAACCCTACACCCGTAAAACCTAACCACTAAACCTCGCCCCCCCCAAAGCTGCTCAAGTCCATCGGCGGCATGACTGTGGTTATTTTCAGTTTTTTTTTTTTTTTCAGTGGGGTCGGTTGGGACTGGACTCCTTGGAGACTCAAAAAACCAGAACATGGTCTAGGGCCGGGGTTTAAAGCCTTGTAGAGCCTCGGGCCCTAGGTGATTACCTTCTCGGCTACCAAAGCCACTTTCCTGCAGGGTCCATAGACTTTCTTTATTTGGACTCATAATAAGAACCTGTAAAGAAGTAGGTTGTAGTAGTTTAAGGTAGGCCTAGGTCTTCACTCGGAGAACCAGCTAAATTCAAACCTGAGGGTTTGGGGTGTAGGGGTAACCAAGAGTAGCTGCAAGTGGAGAGCGGACTGGATTCCGAGTCTGGTGAAACCGAGCAGGTGTGAATTCTTGCATCTGGTGCCCCTGATAGTGTTTGGAGTTTGCGGATTTGGTTTCTGACGGGATCAGAGCTTAGAACTCTAACATTCAGGAGTTTCGGGATAAGGGCTTGTGTATGCGGGTCTTGGTCAGAAGCCTATGCGCCTTCGCCACCACAAACTCCGAAAACTCTTGTTGTTTGGCTGAATCGGCGCGACTTCCAGGTTTACGGCTCTTTCAAAACGAACCCTAATGAAGAACACTACCGTTTCGAGAACCCTTAACAACAGCTGCAGTGCAATCGTCCGACTTCCGAAACACTCTGTCCTACAGAGTAGCCGGTTGTTGCCCTAAACCTAAACACAAAATCCGAGGGTTCAGCATTTAGAGGTTTAGGGTTTAAGGGTTAGGGTTTCGGGTCCGAGTCCTAGGTCGTAAAGCCCCGAAGCACACCTGCCCTTGCCACATCTCACGGTAGCTTTCTCGAGGCCTCCGCTTTCTGGATCTCCTGCCAATCGGGTCGTGGCATAAGCTCTGCGGTGTAGGGCAGCTTTGGGTTCAGGCGTGCAGGTGCAGGGGTTAGGGTAGAGAGTCTTAAGGGTTAGGGTTCAGCCGTTTAGGGTTTAGGGTGTACCTTAACCCGAGAAACGTGTCTGTTTTAAGGACTTAAATCATGCGCTAAGCCATGGAACCCTAAACTCTACTTAAAGGCTCATGGGACTTAGTAAGTAAAGTTGTGAGTAGGTTATAATTAGGATGCCCCCACTCAGGGAACTTTTCACCCCAATTATAACATACCTACTAAGTCCCATGATCCTCTAAGTAACCGAAACCCCCCATTCGAATGCTTATAAATCCCGTAAAGGGGCCCTAGTTACTTAAAGGGTCATGGGACTCAGTAAGTAGGTTATAATTGGGGTTCTAAGTCCCCTAAGTGCGGTTATCCTAATATTATAACCTTACTTACTAAGTCCCATGAGCCCTTAAGACTAAGTCCCATGATCCTCTAAGTAAGGAGCCTCGACCCCAGACACACTCAAACCCCAACCTCGCCTGGTGGAGGAGGTCGAAAAGTCGCCTGGCCCGGATTTCCCAGAGACTCCAATATCCCTCCTTAATTAAGGAATATGCCTAGGGCTCCTGTAAGGGATCGATAAGGGTTCTAAATGGGAATTAAGGAATAGACCTAAGGGTTTTTCAGGGATCTATACGGGATCTGTAGGGTTTAGGGTTTTGGGGGACTCCAATATCCCTTAATTCAGGAATATATCTTAAATTATAGTAGGATCCCTAATACGATTTAAGGAATAATCCTTAATTCAAGGATATTGGAGTCTCTGGGTTCTCCCCAGCTTTGGGTTTGGGATTCAGGACTATAGGATTTAGGGCTTTAGGGTTTAAGGCTTTTGGGTTTAGGGCCGTAGGGCTTAGGGCTTCAGGGTTTTAAGGCTCTCGGATTTAGGGCCTTGGGGTTTAGGGCTTTGGGGTTTTAGGGCTTTAGGGTTGACAGCGTCTGAAGTTTCAGGTTCGGAGATCGGGCTTGTGATTTTGAGGCCTACGGGATTTACTGCTGAAGGGACCACAAGGTGTGGTTTTGGAGACTACTTCGGGTGTAAGGGACGGTAAGGTTCAGGCTTGAAGACTATAGGGTTGAGGGCTTTAGGAATTATAGAGCTTGGCCTACAAAAGGCCGTGGATCCATAAGAAGAGGAAATACTGCATTCGAATAATGCCTTCGCGCTCTGCCCTACGAAAAAACATCGATTCGAGGTTAGCTTTTAGACAAAATCCGCCCTCCTTGCCTTCCCTTGCGCTCAAGGCCGCTACAGAGCTGAACGCAGCCTTGGCCAGCAGGTTGCGATATCAGCTGCTTCAGAACTTCCAGGGTGAAGGGCTTGCGATTCGGGTTTAGGGTTTACAGTAGAAGCCAGAAAGTTGGAACATCATTATCCTCATTCCCTTAAGGTAGAGTAGAGGGAATCCCAGCACTAATCATCCTAAATCCATGTTCCAACTTTCTGGGGTTCACTGTAGGAGTTTAGGGACTTAGGGGTTTAGGGTTTAGGGGGTAGGGTTTTTGTTTAGGGGTTTAGGGTTTAGGGGTTTAGAGTTTAGGGGGTTTCGAGTTTGCAGGTGTTGGAACTCCTGAGGACTGGCAACAACTCCTAAGTCCAGCATCTTAGACCCGGAAGGCGAAAACACCTACCCTTTTAGGGTTCCGTACTATGGTTTTTGTACGGTTTTCCTTAAATTAAACATGCAAACCTAAAGTCCCACAGCTCTACATCCTAGACCCTAAAGCCCTACGCTCTAAACCTTCGGGGCTGAGTACCCTAGCATGAAAAAAGGTTAACCCTTTGCATTATGGTGGTAGTATAGGAGTAAAGGTTAAAGGTTGCCTACTCAGCCCCTATGCCAGTAGCCCCAGGCCCGCGACCCTAATTGACCAACCCGATAACGCGCTCCTTGTCGTAGACACCAAAGCCAAATCCTAAACTCAAAACTTTTCAATCGCAAGCACTAAACGAGCGCAAAACCTAAACCTTACGACCCCCTCTCTTGTAGACCCAAACCCTCAATCCTATAGAACCTCCAAAAAACCTGTAAAGGAACCCTTGATTAAACCCAAAACCCCAAAACCCCATAGTACCCCAAAGCCTCCATAGAACTTTCAATAAACCCTTAAGCAGGACGCCTAACCCCCCAAACCCTATAGGAACTCTATGGAACATTTACAAAGAACCCATTACTAGACCCTTTTGACACGAAGAGGCGTGCTGAAAATCTGAACTTGTTTGGGTTTTAGGGGTTCTGATTCAGGATCAGGGTTTGGGGTTTAATTGAAATCTGAACTTCTCCGGGTGGCGGTTCTCCGTGAGGCGAACCAGCATCTGCCTCTGCAACGCTAGGTTGAAGGCTTGAGGGTTCTAGGGTTCCTGTACGGAGTTTTTTCCTTTGAAGCTTGCTTTCTTTCACGTTTCTATAATCCTAATACTAACCCTAAACCCTAAACCCTATAATACAGAAGCCTAACTATTTGCCAATATATGCCCTAGGCTTCCTCTGTGTATTTCTACTATAAAGGAGCCCACAACCCTGTTCTAATTAGTGAAGCCCCTACAGTACACTTTGGTCCCAAAGGACCCATAAAGAGACTATGCTGTACATGTCGACTTAAGTGGTTGTAGGGCTTTAGAGACTTTAGAGTTTACGGTTTACGGGTTTTGTGGCTCTAGGACTTTAGGTCTTCAGGGTTTAGGATTTAGGGTTTAGGGTCTACGCGGTTGAAGTTCGAAATCAGGGTTCATGCGAGGGTTTCGGGTCTTTTAAAGGGCTTCTTTAAGGTGTTGTTTCGGGTGGGACTGAAGGGTTCTATGCAAGGTTCCCCCGCATCCCCTTGAGTACCCAGCCCCAAAAAAGGCAAACCTTTTCAATGATGGTAGGAACCCTAAACCCTAAGCCCTAAACCGTGTAGGGTTATATATGCCCCAAAAGGCTACCGACTCAGCCCCTGAGTTCAGTTTTATTCAGGCGACCCCGGACCCCTGAACACGAAACGGTTTCACATAGGGGCCTAACGCCTAACAGTTAGAACAGCGCACACCCGAAACCCTAAACCCTAAACCGTATTAGGCAATCCTCATGAAGGCTCTTGGTACTTATCCTGGCCGCTTGATTACGGGCACTACTGAGTACACTACTGGGAAGTAAAGCTTCAAGCAAGCAGCCCAGTGCAGCCGCTGGGTAAGGCATCAGCTGCGTCTTGGAACTGCCCGCCTCGAAGTGTTGGGTTGGGAACGGGTGGTCTGGGACTTCCCGACACGTCTCTTCCTCTCACGGTTTAGGGTTTAAGGGTTAAGGGTTCCCTACTCTTGTAGCATTTGACGGCTCCGAACTCAACCCTTTCAACGTTGGTCCTGATGGATGACATCAAGCACAGGACGATGATCAAAACACCAATCGAATATCAACATGTACAGTAGTATTGGAGCTACGGTTCAGGGTTGAGGATTTAGGGACAAGTACAGTATTAGTGGTGTATTAGTCAAGACTATCATCATCATGATGATCAACATCAGCCTGCCCATAGCCATGTAGATTCCCGGCGAAACCTTCACCAACCGATGCTGAGCTCAAACACCCTGTAAATTCCTACACCCTGCACCGCTGTACACGATGAACCAAACCTTGTAGACAACAAGCCCCCGAACCCGAACGACGTGGGAGTTGCTGCAAAGGTGCCCATGAGGTTACACAGCCATTCGAAGACCTCGCGGCAGAAGTCGCAAGGCTTCAGAGTTGGATGGCTTACGAGTTAAGACTTAGGTTTTAGACTGTAGGACTGTGAGTATTGTGCAGTCTTGCTTCTTGTTCCTTCGAGTCCTAAGGGAAGTCCAACGGACTTATGTAATATAGGGGCCTTGATAATTAGAATAGGGTTCGGAGTATATTTACTATAACCATACTAAGGAACCCCCAAAATAATATAGGTAATTACTACCTTAAAATAGCCCTTTTAGTAGGCCTTATAGACCCCTTTAAAGGAACCACCAAAAGGGTATAGGTAAATATTAAGCCCCCTATACTAGGGCTGTCGATCGTTCTTGCCAGAGCCGTGACCGCCACCGGGAACTCCGAATCCGTCGTAAAACTCACTCCGACGGCATTCCCAAAAACTCCAATATCCCTTGATTAATGAATAGACCTAGAGTTCCTTTACGGGATCTTTAAAGGATCTACAGGCTTTAAGGTTTAGTGGACTCCAATATCCCTTATTAAGGAGTATAGCTTAAACCATAGTAGGATCCCTAATATGATTTAAGGTATACTCCGTCACTAAGGGACATTGGAGTTGGAGTCTCTGGGTTGTCCATTTTGGAATGACATCATACTCCGGCTACAGCCTGCCTACATTTTGGCCTATAAGCCGCTCGACAGCTGCAAACTGGCAGGGCCACACTACTTCTAGGTTCCTGAGTAGCCCCTTTATAATAAGGGTACCCTTTTTCCTACTATTGGGTTTTAATAAGGGGACCCTAAGCTAAAAAGGGCAAAGGGGTACTACTCAGGAACCTAGACTTTGTGTGGTCGTATCACAAAAGGTCCCGAGTCGCGACGCGTCAGTGCCCCCCCGCCCCCCATGGTATCCTCCCCCACACAGAGCCAAGCCAGGCCTCTCATCCGAGCAAAAAGTCGCAGGGATGGTCGACGATGTTTTTGGAAGTCTCGCCACCCCCACCCCTCCTCACACTGGCGATGATGCTGTGCACGTCTGTCGACAGTGACGCCGATGTTATTCTTGCATGCTGGTCTTCCGAGTGTGACTGTTGATAGAACCACTGCTCTTATGCCGTTCTGGCCTTAGGTACCGCATGTTCTTTGCTTTCAGCTGTTTGAAAAGATTTCTTGGCTTGATGTTCATTCTTTCGTTGCTTGTATCGACCGTTGTCATTCTGTGCTAAGTTTCGCTTGTGTTCGTTAAAAGCAGGCCTGTGCATGTGGTTGCAGGACTTTCATTCGGGACTCTTGAGCAGGGGCCCGGACGAGAGAGCAGATGGGGATCATGATCACCATCTTCGTCGGCATCGTCATAACCGTCTTCATTATGATTGGCTTTGGAGTTCAGCGCGGGTCGGAGTTCAGTGGAACCGTATCATATACTAAGGCCCAAACCCACGCAACCGGACGCCCAATACGCAATAGTCGTGGAAGGGGGCGCAGCCAACCACGACCACAGCGGGGGAGGGGCAGGGGGGGATCCACACCACAGGGAACTACAGGGGGGGAACCATGGTTTGGGGGGCAGGGGGGCCTCGCAGCTGCACCATATATCATATATCCGATCCGTCCTGACATGGTGTTCCAGAGTTCTGGGGTGGCTCTGGAATGGTCGATGTGACTGTGGACATGGTAACCATCTCTTTAACCCCATTCTGATGATTTGGCATATATGGGTGGCTGTCAAAATGCTGGTCCCTTTTTGGTTCCCTATTATAATACGGCACCTATTATTTAGGGTACCCAAAAAGGGACCATAATTTTGACAACCACCCATATATTAGAGCTTGAGAGCAGACCCGAGATCTGAAAACACAGCGTTGCACGCAGCAGACCACCGGAAGCGCCCAAAGTAAGGGCTTAGGGCTTAGGGCTTAGGATGTGGGGTTTGGTCCTTAGAGCGTCTATAAGCTGTGGTGAAGATTACATTGCTGAATGGTCTAGGTAAACCGTACCTGGAGGCTCTTTGGTACCCTACCCCTTTTTCAGGATGCCTAGATTTCTGGTTAGGGTTTGTTATTATAAACAAAGCAGACGGGTAAGGTATGAGCCTCCAGGTAAGCCCCAAGCCCTAAACCCCTACACCCCTAAACCCTAAACCCCAAAACCCTAAACCCCTAAACCCTAAACCCCAAAACCCTAAACCCCTAAACCCCTAACCCCTAAACCCTAAACCCCTAAACCCCTTAACTACTAATCCCCAGAAACCCTAAGCCCCCAAACCCCTAAACCCAGAAACCCTAAAATCCTAAGCCCCAAGCCCAGGCCTGATCCGGGCTCCACTGCTTCGGATGTGCCAGTCGGGGCCGCTTTGCCTGAGGAGAAGAATTTGGGAGTTTCAAGAAGAAGCGGTTTAGAGATTTTTTTTTAGGGCTCTTAGGGTTTAGAGCTTTTTTTGGGGGGGGCTCTTAGGGTTTAGAGTTTTTGTTTTTAGGGCTCTTAGGGCTTAGAGTTTAGGGTGAAGAGTTTAGGGTTTCGGGGTTAGGGTTCTGGGTTTAGGTTCTTGAGTTTAGGGTTTAGGGTTTCGAGCGGGCGCTAACCATATGAGTCATTCCGGAAATAGGACCCTAATATAGCACCCTAAATAGTAGGACCTTACTAGAAGGACTCCAAAATAAGGAACCCCTCATTTTCGGAAACTACCATATGCCTGAAATAATACGATCCTCGCTATACGGACCCTCAACGTACCCCAAATGCGGCCCCAAGAAGGTCACCCAAAAGGAGCAATTATGAGCCATTATGCCAACCCTACGGAGGGAGGGCTACTCCAAAAGCCCTATACGCAAGCCTTTAACACTCCATACAAGACCACGGGCCTTATAATAAATCCTTAAAGCTCAATTACCCGAATTCTCAAATCCTAAACCCGGAACCCTAAACCCTAACTCCTATACCATAAACCCCAGACATCCTAAACCCTAAAACCGACACCGCCCCAAAATCCTAAACCCGGAACCCTAAACCCTAAATCCTATACCATAAACCCCAGACATCCTAAACCATAAACCCTAGACATGCATAAACCCTAGACATCCTAAAGCCTAAAATCCTTCATAGAAACTTTATGGATCCCTTTAAAGATCCCTTTAAGGAACCCCTAGGGCCCCCAAAAAACTCTGCTTCTGGGCCGCTCGGAGCATGTCCAGCAGACTCTGCTTCTCATCCTGCTCGGCACCCCGGCCTGAAATCGAAAAATTTCCCAGGACCCCCCAAGTGCCCCTTAACCCAGAGACTCCAATATCCCGTAATTAAGGAATATACCTTAAATTGTCGTAGGATCCCTAATATGATTTAAAGAATATTCCTTAATTAACTGATACTGGAGTCTCTGGGAATAGGGGGCAGGGGACTTAGTAAGTCGTTTATAAGTAGGGTTATAATTTGGGTAACTCCACTTAGGGTACTTATAACTCTGCTTAAAACCTACTTACTAAGTCCCCTGCCCCTCCAAGTATAGTGCCCTTTAATAGAGCCCTTTGGGTGGCTTTTGGTTTAGGGTTTTAAAGGGTTGAGGGTTTAGGGTTTAGCCCTTAGGGTCCTTAATAGTGGGTATTTAAGGTACACTTAACAGTGAGTATTTGGGGGGGCAGGGGTCCAGGTCTACCTTATAACAAAACAATACAACAATACGAACAGACAACATGTACCAGTGTTTTCTGTATGCTTTGTTTGTACACTTTGGGTTGTGTTAGCACAGAAAAAGACCTCCTAAAGTTTTTCTGAAGGATCCACCGTGTTGCACCCTTACAGGGACCGTTGAAGGACCCTCAAAGGACAGTTCAAGGACCGCTACAAGAACCTCTGAACGCGCTATGACAAGACTCGACCGGTCCATCTGTCGGGCACCTGCCAACGCCGTGCCCATCCGCATGGTGGAGATGGTATGCCTGGAGAGAACGGGTTTGGTGTTGGATTTGGCATTGAGGGTTTTGGGTTTTGGGGTTTCACTAAGGTGGGTTGAGAGATAAGATTCGAGGTGAATCCTGAACCCTAAACCCTTATTCCCAAACCCTAAACCCCTAGAGGCACTCGAGGGGCCTTATTAGGAACCCCCCAAATAGTATAGGTAATTATTATTCCCTCGATATTAGTGCTCTTCTGGGCTTCAACCCGGACTTCGGCAGCAGCATCAGGATGCAGCCCCTCTTCACGAACTCACTGAAGTGCGTTCCCCCGAGAGTTCCATCTTGATGTGTACTGCATGGTCCGCGTGTTGGCCCTGTTCTTCGTGATGACTCCGCCTTCATTGAAGCTAAGAGTCAGGATTAGGGGGACCCTTGGGGATATAGACCCTCTCAATAGGTCCTTTTAAGAGAGCTAGAAGTAGGGTTAAGAAGGCTCCCCTTTAAGGGGTCTCTCGAATACTACCTAGGAGAAGCAGACCCACTGGCCGTTGTACAACCCTACTCCCCGCAGCTGCTGCGGAATGGGCAAACCCTCATCCAGAAGGCGCCACATTTCGCGGAATGGCGGAGGCGAAGTCTCATCTGCGTAGCCATTCATCCCACGTCTCCGTGGATGCTGGTGACGAGGGCTGATGACGCGTGAGCAGTAGCCAGTTTCTTTCAGGGTGTCATGCCTGTTTAGCAAGTCCTGTATTTCAAGCACAGCATGTGCGACTACCCAAAGACCCCCACACCAACATTATGCCTGCACCTCAAACCCACCTCACGGGAACACGCGCTTATTCTCTTCACTCCTAATGCAAGAACACCATAGGGTAAGCCATACTGTTCGGGGGATAAAACCCTAAACCCTAAAGCCCCCATCAAGATGACCATTCAACAATCACAAAATCCTGGCCGGGTTGCTCCGTGTCTGTGGCACAGGGCGATGCTGTGCAAATTACAGCCTGGGCACTGGCATGTGAGGGACTTTAGGGTTTACCTGTAGCCGAAAAGACCTACCTTTTTAAGGAACTATATATAGAAACCATAATAAGGAACCCTAAAAAGGTAGGTCTTTTCGGCTACAGGTAGGGCTTAGTTAGGTCTAAATAGGGTTTATGTTCTTGAAGCTGAGGGTTTCGTAGTGTCTATCTCCTTTTTCAGCAGTGCAGGGCTTAAGGTCTGCTAGGTGTGAACGTTTCGAGCAGAACTACACAGGATGACCCTAGACTCTACAACCTGGACTTCGAACGCCAAGTAGACCTTGCTGAACCAGGACATTGTTTCAAAGGTTCTAAAGGGTTGTATACCAAGTATCCCGTTGATAGCGAAGATTCCCGAGGGGCTGAGTGCCTAGCCCAAAAAAGGCTAATCTTTTCAACTGTAGTAGGATTATATCAGCCCCAAAAGGCGCAAAGGTTAAAGGCTACCTACTCAGCCCCTAAGAGGAAGCTACAAGGCTACAACTGAAGGTCTAGTGAAGAGATGCCCAACCTCTTTCACAGTCTCTCGACAGCCACGTCCCTCAGAAAAGTTCAAGCTCTTCCATGTGGGCCCAAGGTAGAAATACGCAACTTCCACTATCGGCTACTGATTCGACACTGATCCTCCAGTTCAAACTCCCTTAATGTTCGCTCGCAATATTACTGTTGTTAATTCGACGAATGTGATTGTCTGTATTCCTGTAACATTGTAACGGTTGCGCCCAATCGTGACTAACCAATGTTGGTTTTCTACCTATAACTAGCCTTCTAGCCTTAATGTTCTTCCTAGACTGTAGTCTGTAGTACTTCTGAGCGATTGGTCATTGTGACACTTCCTGGTGTGGCTGTCACCACAGTAGCGACGGCTAACAATGTGCTTCATATGCGGTGTTTCTAATGTTCGCTGGGTGAAGATGACAATGCTGATTATGATTGTGGCTGTCACACATACCCATGTATGTCTTCAACCCTTCTGTACTGCTTCTCCTTCTCTCTAGTTAAAAGTATCATGCAGATGCTGATACTGGCTCTTACATGATCGCTTGGTTTGGTGTCGTTGTTGGCGCTACCACTGCTACTATTGCTCCTCTTCTTGCGACAGCCGTGCACATTATGTGCAGTGCTGCTGCCATCGATATGCCGACGACCGACGCCCTACTTTCAATGAGGTACAAGTCCGAGTATCTGTTGGCGTCTTTCCCCGGCTTGTTTGTGCTCAGCTTTGCATCGAACAGCCAGCAAGGGCTCGGATTTCTCCAATGCGGAAGCTGCAGGGTGTTCGAGAAAAACTCTTGGTCGCCTTGAATGCTCCAGATAACAGCCCTGTAGCCGCCATTTGTCAATGGCTGGNCAGGGTGTTCGAGAAAAACTCTTGGTCGCCTTGAATGCTCCAGATAACAGCCCTGTAGCCGCCATTTGTCAATGGCTGGCCTCGTGCCTCGTAAAACGGAGACTCCTTTTTCAAGGGCTGCCAAGGGCCTCGAAGCTCCATGCCACCCACTTCATGATGGCAGCAGCATGAGGTGATAGGAAGCCCATAATCTTGAACCCAATCTCCACGCCCTACTCCCAAGTCCGAAACCCCCAAAAATCCGAAGCTCTCATGCCCCTAAAGGCACCCTTATCTCTCTTCTTCAACGACCGGGCCCCAAAAGCTAATATATAAGGCCAAAAAGCTTAAAGTTCCCCCGTTCACTATCTAAGTTATAATACCCTCATGGGAACCCTTAAAGGAACCCTTAAAGGCACCAAAAACCACCGAAACTTGAAACCCAGAAGTTCCAAACCTCAAAGCCCCTAAAGCCTACTTAAAGGCTCATGGGACTTAGTAAGTAAGGCCCCTGTATTATACCCATGGAATCGAGACCATGATGCTAAACCCTACCCAAAGGCTCAAGTAGATAACCTCACTTAGGGGACTTATAACCCCAATTAAAACCTACTTACTAAGTCCCATGATCCTCTAAGTAACCTAAACTCCCCCTTTTAGAACCATTATATAGATCCCTTTAAGGAAGCCTTTAAGGAACCCTAGCTACTAAGTCCCATGATCCTGTAAGTATCAGCCCTAACTGCCCTAGCTCTCGCTGGGGCTGTGGCAAGGTGTGAGCGGGAGCCCCGTAGGAAGGCCTGAAGAAGGGCTGGGTTTAGGGTTCAGGGTTCAGGGTTTAGGTAGGAACGCCTGAAGAAGGGCTGGGTTTAGGGTTCAGGGTTTAGGGTTAGGGGTTTAGGTAGGAACGCCTGAAGAAGGGCTGGGTTTAGGGTTTCGGGATGGGGTTTGGGTGTTTAGGGTTTAGCGGTTTGGGGTGTTGTGGGGTCTCAAAATCTCAAAAAGGCCGTTTCGGCGTCAGTGGGCCTAAGGGGCTTTCGTCTCAACAAGGCGGTAGACGTTCCGGCAGTTCTAAGTGGAAGTTTCCGAAAATGGGGGGTACCTTATTTTGGGGTCCTTAGAATAAGGATCCTACTATTTAGGGTACTATATTAGGGTCCCCTATTTTCGGAAACTCTCCAGTTGCAATAGGGTTTTCCAGCGCAGTTTATGCTTTGCAGGTTTTATCCGGTATACAGTAGAAGCCAGAAAGTTGGAACATGGCTTTAGGAGGATTCGTGCTAGGATCCCTTATAATTTTCCTTAAGGGTAGGACGAGAACGATGTTCCAACTTTCTGGCTTCTACTATAAGCGTTTAGGGTTTGGGGCTCACGGTCTTGGATTTACTGTCATGCAGGGACCTCAAGAAGTCGACGATGTCGGAGCATAATTTTGTAGGGACCAGAGGTATGATTATTTTTAATTGTTCAACCCTCCATGTTAGGGCTGAGGGCTTAGATGTTCAGGACTAGGGCACTACGGCTAGTGCCGGGGTCTGCTTTGGTTTGCGCTGTACCTGGGAGTGTCAGAACATAAGTGATCCTATACGTAAAAAATGCTTATCGCAAGGCTCTTTGCATTTATGCATCCAGGTTTCCCTAAACCCTAAACCCTAAACTTTAAACCCTATCGCGGCTGGCTCATGACGGAAAGGGATCTTCCACTGCGAGCTTTGAGGCCGCAGCACGGCAGGTATAACAGTCCCGAATGTGAGAACTGGGAATTCCATGCAAAACCTATTCACGACCTCTTCTACAGCAACCTAAAAGCCTAACAACCTATGGCCTATAAATCCTAATTATGTTTTTGCGTGTATGAAACTCCTATCTGAGGGACACATAGTAGGAATAAATAAGCCCCAAGGTTAAAGGCTATCTACTCAGCCCCTAAGAATCAGCAGAATGCTGCTGAGAACCCGTATGCCCGAGGGAGGCCCCAGCCTCTGCGAGGACTTTCGTTAGCGAAGAGGCACGGTAGGCATGGCCTGTCGAGGGCTTTGGGTTGGGGCTTGGGGCTAAGGGTTTTGTTTGGGGCTTCGGGCTTTAGGGTTGTAGGATTTTCGGTCTTTGGGATTTACGTACAGGGTTTCGGGTAGGGATGGAAGGAGCGAGTGACAGACACGAACCCGAAAGCCCAATACCCCCCTTATTATTCATGATTTAAGGCATATTCCTTAATTAATTGGTATTGGGCTCTGCGGACAGCAAGCCCTTCTAACGTGCAATGATGCGGATTGCAAACGTTTCAGGTTTGGGGTTTGCCTAGGTGGTCATGCCCCTAAGAAAAAAAACAGGGTAACGTTAAATTAAAACAGTGGTAGGGTATGACCTGCAGGTAGGTTATACGAGGCCCTGGCTTCTGGAAGAGCTTGTGAACCGCAAACGCTGCGTCGAAGAAGACATCATTCCAGAGTTACTTGTGTCGTTGTTTTGAAGGTTGCTCTGCAGCTCGGGCGGCAGCGCCTTGGATTTGGGCCGCTGCCGAAATGAACATGTTCAGCACCGAGCTTCGGGGGTCTGCGAAGTGACCCTTGAGGTACTGATAACTGCATGCAAGCAGAAATCAGCCGCTCATGGTCGCCGTCATCATCATCATCATCATCGATATCACCATTAACAGAACCACAAACCTCGACACCACAATCCGTACCACAAACGTCATGTGGATTCAAATCTGGCACCTACGTCATGAGCGCCCCACCCCCCTCCCGAAACCAACAGAAGAATCCCGGACAAAAGTTCCTAACGGACCCTAGCTTCCCTATATATATATGCATACACACACATATTATATAGATTTCACGATTTAGCATGGTTTCGGCGTCTAAGCTGTATGCATCATCCAAACAACCCGCCTGGAACTCGCTGCGCCGTCGTCAGGTGCCGGATGCACTCCTCACGGAGATAGGGAGACTAGTTCATGGTTGGGATAGTGTTAAGAAAGTAAGTTGTTAGGGTTTTAGCACCCATAAACATGTAAAATGTTACCCAGCTATGAGAAAGGATGGGAGGGGCAAGACGTAGCTTCCTCCACGGCGAAGTCTACGCTGAAAGGGTTTACGGCTGGATGATCATACCTGGTTTCATCGCTGAGCATGCGTTTTGCGATGAACCCTTCTTCGGCCTTCTGAAGGTCTGCTCGGGTTTAGGGCTTAGGGTTTCGTAAATTTAGGGTTTAGGGTTTAGGGAGGGTTTAGGGTTCAGGGAGCTGGTTTGCAGACCGGAAGCCGGTATGTGTTTTTTTTTTGAGGGGGAGGGCATAGGTTTCAAAAGATTTCATGCAGTCGATTAACCCGCTCATAAAGGGGCCTGAATGGGAACCCCAAACAGGGAACCCCAAGAATATAGTGGGACCCAGATAGGTATATACCTATTATATTCCTACTATATTCTTGGGGTTCCCTGTTTGGGGTTCCCATTAAGGCCCCTTTAACTCAGGTATGATCGCGAATCTAAGACATCAGTTGCATTAGGGTTTCGGGGTTTCGGCGTACGTTAGGCGATGACTTTGATAATGAACCCTAAAACGAAATATTACTATTTGTGCAGACCCCTATTTTATGTTGAAGATTTCCCCCCCCCATCCAGCAGATACAGCAACCTCTCTACAAGATCCTTTCCAACCTGACCCTTACAGGAACCCTTAAAGGAGCCCTTAAAGGAACCCTAAAGGGAACGCTTATATATATATATATATATATAAAGATCCTTGAGGAACCCAAAAAGCCCAATATCCCTTAATTAAGGAATATACCTTAAATTATAGGATCCCTAGTATGATTTAAGGAATATTCCTTTAAATTATAGCAGGATCCTTAATATGATTTAAGGAATATTCCTTAATTAAGGGGTATTGGGCTCTCTGGGAAGGAAGGCAATCTGCTGGCTCAGGCCTTTAGGGCGTGCAGGGAGGCGTTGATCTCTGCTCCCTCCGATTGCCGCCTCGGCACGTGTGGGCTTGGGTTCTTATGGGCTGAGTACCCTATAGCCCAAAAAAGGTTAAAAGAACCCCAAAGGGTTAAAGGTTACCTAAGCAGCTACTAACGGTTTAGGTGCGGGGCATAAGGTTCCCAATTTAGGGGCTTAGGGTTTAGGGGCTCTGGGTTTGGGGGTATCTAGGGTTTAGCGGTGGAGTTCAAAATACGCCTGTAGGCTTATAACCTACTTTTCGCAGGGCATAGCCTACTCTTTGCTTCAGCGGAAACTGAATCTCCAAACTGAAACCAGGACTTAACCCGGCCCAAAAAACCTAAGCCGGAACACTGAACTTGTCAGTGACATGTAAACTTCAGAAGAACAGTCAACTCCCAAGAGACACGGATCACGGATTACATTTTTACCACGGAGCCTAATGAGTCATGTGGCTAGTTATTTAGACCTTCCTATTAGTCCTTGAGCTCCTTCGTTTGGGTTTCCGGTTTAAGGCTCTCGGGTTTTGGGATTTTGGAGCTTAGGGCTTTCAGGTTCAGGGTTGCAGGTGTTGGGGGTGTTTTCTTATGCTTACACATAAGTCGCTAAGACATGTGTTTTGCTTGTGTAGGGTTTTATACGCTATGCCTGCTCAATGTCTAGGCCGTAGAGGGCCCGGTTGGATAAGCTTGTAACTAGCCCTTGCCTGTATTTATTTTGGGGCCCTTAATAATTAGAATAGGGTTTGGAGGTACAATATACTACAACCATATTAAGGAACCCCGCAATAGTATTGGTAATTAATTATTTAGGCCGCCATATTACGCGACTCAGAACGCTGGCTTTGACCCTGCTTACTAAGTCCTCCGCTCCAAGCAAGCCCCGGTTTGCCTTGAACTTCAACCCTCCAAACGGTGTTTCGTAGACCGAATCAAGTACTGACTCATTTTTCAAGAACGGACATAGAACACAACACTCAAATATTGGACCACGGACCACTTCTCCAAGGCTTTCGGGGTGACGCTCAGTGTTGTTCTCTGTAGCGCACGAACCTGGCCTAGCGCTCGCACCATGCGCCAGCCTTGTAACACTTGATATTCTGCTTCGCCCTGTGCTTCCGCGCTAAGCACCCACTTGTGACGCTCAGCGTCCTGATCATCTGGCAGGAGCTTGAACCTCACCTCAGACGCTTGTGGGAAGCGGACCTGACATGGCTAGGGCAAACCCAAAGGGCTTTCGGCCTCCGGAAGATGACATTCCCAAGGATCGGAGCGGCGCTCCTCACACGGGTCCGTTGAGCCCCAGGACGTCAAGCAAGGGTCGGAAGGCCACCCGCAGCAGAATCGTCGACGGGGCATTGCTGAGCCTGTCCCATTGCCTGGTCTGGACAAACGTGGCGAGGAAGCCGCACAGCCGGCTCTCAAAGCATCTCATGTTGAGAGCAATGTTCCGTGCAGATTGTTGCTTGTGGTCCGCGTTCGTCTGGACGAAAGGCCCAAACTCCCCCATAACAGCATATCGCGTCACGGACGCTCTTCCCTGTGCAAGGGTTTAAGGCTGGGGCTCTTTTTGTAAGGGTTTAGGGTTTACCTGTGATCCAAAACCCCTACCTGATTAAGGAAGATATAGAAACCATAATAAGGAACCCTACAAAGGTAGCCCGGCATGATGCATGGGGCAGAGCCCGCCAAAGTCTAGATTTTAGATGCAACCCTCCTTTTAGTGGGTTCCAGAATTATTCATGAAGACTCTATAAAGGGTTGTGGAGGAAGGCTTGGGTTTACTAAGTAGTCAAAACTGAGGGTGTGCGTGCCCTAATATAACTCTACTTGCAACCTGATTCCGCAGTCTGATTAGGCTTAGAGTAGGGTAGACAAATCAAGACGCACTGGACCATGCACCAGCCCTGACCCTGCAACTCGAAAGCCCTGAAACTCTTAAACCTTAAACCAACAGCCTTAAACCATAATCCCGTTAACCCAAAACAAAAATGAACCCTAAACCCCAAGCCCTACACCCTAAATCCCAAAGCCCTAAACCCTTTGTAGAACGCCTATGGATCCCTCTAAGGAAGCCTCAAAGGAAACCTGCCAAGTGGCTCCGTTGAGGGTTCCTTCAAACGTTCTTTTACGGTTTCCTTGAAGGGCTCCTTTGAGGGTTCCTTTAAGGGATCTGTAGGTGTTCCTTTGAGGGTTCCTTTGACAAGGGCTCTTACGGCCAAGTGGCTCCTTTGAGTGGTACATCGAGTCCTTCTTCCTCTCGGTACCAGCGCAGTCGACCAGCATAAGCTGACCTGTACTTAGAGGATCATGGGACTTAGTAAGTTTATAGGGGTTATAAGTCCCCTAAGTGGGGTTATCCTAATTGTAACCTAGTTATAACCCTATACTTACTAAGTCCCATGATCCTTTAAGTACACCCTAAACACTAAACCTTTGAAGGGAACCCCTTATTATAGAACCCTATAGTACCCTTAAAAGGAACCCTAAACCCACCTAAGTCCCATGATCCTTTAAGTAGGGTTGAGGTTTCAGGGTTTAGGGGTTTAGGATCTCGGGCTTAGGTTTCAGTGGTTTAGGGTTTAGGGTTTTGGGGTTTTAGGGGTTTTGGGGTTTAGGCGTTTAGAGGTTTAGGGGCTGGGGTTTTGGGGTCTAGGGTTTAGGGGTTTAGGGGTTTAGGGGTTCAAGGTGACCTGTAGGACTGAGGTTTTAAGGCTCCTCCAAGGGGTTCCTTTGAGGTTCCTCTACAGGTTCAGTTTTTTTCTTTATTTGTGGGCTCTTTTCCGACTGCAGGTACAGCAAGAATTCCTATACTAGGAGGAGCCTGTGGTTGGGGCCTCTGTAATGAACACACCCTCAACCTGCAGGGTCGAGGGCTGTGGGGTCTTGGGTTTGCGGTGTTGGGGGGTTGAGGTTCCATTCTTGAGGGTTTAGGGTTTAGGATTGATGGGGCTGACCTGTCAAACGAGCAACCCTGGAACGAAGCTCTAAGCCCTAACCTCAGGCTCAAAATAGCCCGAAAGCCTTACATCATGTGGTCTTTGGTCCCAAAAGCCTTATAATATGGGAGGTTCCGAAAATAGGGGACCCTAATTTAGTACCCTAAATAGTAGGATCCTTACTATAAGGACCCCTTCTAAGGTACTCCTAATTTTCGGAAACTCCCATATGAGTCCTTAGAGCCTTAGGGCCTTAGGGTAAGCAAACTATGCTCCAAAGCCTTAGCCGAAGCCCAAGACTGAGACAACCTGAGCCCAAACGACATACGGTGGGGGCTTCATAATTGGAGGGGACCATTACAGTATAATTGCAAAAAGGAGCTCTATAATAAGGAAGAATATCAATACTTCACCCAGATATTCAATGCAACCCCCCTAAACCCTCAACCCCTAAACCCTAAACCCCTAAACCCTAAACCCGACCTGTGACCCCAAACCCTACAAAATAGTAGATTATGACCCCTTAATTAGAGGGTCGAACCCTTAAAACGGTAGGGTTTTGGATACCTAGGGAACCTCTGGAAAATCAGGACCTTAAGTCGGAGGACACCGCAAACTCTGACCCGATAGGCCAGGCCCTATAAGCCATCTTCAAACACCCGGTTATGGGTGTTAGGGTTTAGGGTTTACCTTATAAAAACCTACCAGAACCTACTTTTTTTGTAGGAGGGTTTAAGGTTTACAATATAACCGACCAGAATCTACTTTTTTTGTAGGAGGGTTTAGGGTTTACAATATAACCTACCCAAACCTACTTTTTTTGCAGGTTCTTATGAGAAGCCATAATATGGAATTTATGGGGACCCTACAGAAAAGCAGGTTCTGGTGGGTTAAGGTAGGTAGGGTTTAGGGTTTAGGGTTTACAATACAACCTACCAAAACCTACTTTTTTGTAGGTTCTTATTATAAGCGCTAACATGGAATCTATATATTTTAGGGACCCTACAAAAAAGTAGGTTCTGGCGGGTTAAGGTAGGGCTTAGGCTTCGGGTTTTAGGGTTGAGGTGATATCCTCGACCCCTGCCATACCAGAACTTTCTGCTCGCCCGACCACCGTCAGGGCGCCTGGTGCCCAATCCTACCTGAAGCCCCAAACCCTACGTACAAAAAAGCAGGTCATGACCTGGACCCTAAAAGAACCTACCTTTTTAGGGCTCCTTATTGCGACTTCCTTATCGAAGTCCTTGAAAAGGTAGGTTCTTCAGGGCCCAGGGATAGGTTATGACCCCTTAATTATAGGGTCTAGAGTTTAGCCCTTAAAACAGCAGGTTTTCGGATGCAAGTAACCCCTCTAGAACCAACCCTGAAGAATTGCAGCAGTCCACAACCCACACTAACACAGACACACATGCAACAGACATGGCTCTGACCTAAAATGCCGCGTACCTTGCTGTATAATTAAGGGTTCATAACCCATCGTGACCTACTATTTTGTACATAGGGTTTGGGGCTTCAGGTACGATTGCCCACCAGGCACCATAACGGTGGGACCCCTGCCATAATTCAAGTAGTACTGCTGCTTCGCGCACGGTGGAGCCTGGAAAAACCCTACAAGCCTCACCCCAAAACTATGCAGCATCAAGCGAACCCAAGGCCTTTAAAACAAAGCCAAATCCCGAACCTCAAAGCCTTACATAATCCAGCAAGCCATAAGCCTCACCCGACAGAACCCCTGTAACAGCAACACCCACAGAAACCCTATTGAAAAGACCCACAAGCACCCGACTTGCTACGCCTTCCGTTTGCAGCAGGCGTAGCTGGCAA
The DNA here is from genome assembly GCA_003297005.1 of Symbiodinium sp. clade A Y106. Taxonomy (NCBI): domain Eukaryota; class Dinophyceae; order Suessiales; family Symbiodiniaceae; genus Symbiodinium; species Symbiodinium sp. clade A. The sequence goes on along the minus strand of BGNK01000028.1, from coordinate 52,825 downwards.
ACGGCATGGCTCCTGTCGGTGCACCCAAGCCCCTAAACCCCAAAGCGTCAGCCGCAAACGTAAATCTCAAGCCTTGACGGTTTAGGGTTTTAGGGTTTAGGGTTTAGGATTTAGGGTTGATTTAGGGTTTAGGGTTGAACCCGCAGTCAGAGATGGCACTTTCGACCATGCGAACTCCAAACCTTGAACTCTGGAGTAGGGTTAAGTGCTTACAGACACAAACTATATTAGGCATTAGAATATACCACAAACCACGACGGTGACGGCATACTGTAACTATGATAATTGAATCTACTTTCTAATCTTTCTAATCAATGTACTATCGTCGTGCTATTCGCGCCCTGTGCAAGTATCTCAAGATACGACTCAGGGTTTATAGCTTTTGGATCTCAGGGTTTCGGTGTTGCCAAGATCCCTCGTTTTGGGGTTTAGATTATTATGCTTGCTGGTTTTGTCAAAATCACTGGTGTCAGGATTCAGATTGTCATGCTGGCTTTGTCGCAGCCCCACTAGTGATGGGTAGTTGGCGCCATATGTTTAAACCACAAGCCCACTATGCTAAACCCTAAACCCTAAACCCTCTAACCCTAAAGTTCAAGACCCCTTCTCTCCTTCAGCCCTATACTTCTCCTTCTTGCAAAAAATCAGATGAATGGGAGTTTCCGAAAATTAGGGGTACCTAATTTGGGGGTCCTCATAGTAAGAATCCTACTATTTAGGGTGCTATATTAGGATCCCCTATTTTCGGAAACTCCCAACTTTACGAACACAAACAACCACCTAAAACACTAAGCAACCCTTGCAAAACCCTGATACACATCTTTGCGACCCGTGTACGACCCATACGGAACCCCTACACAGACCCTTAAAGCTCTGCATCAAAAAACCAAATAGAACCATATGAAACCCAATCAAGTTGCTCCCAAAACCCTAAACCCCTAAACCCTTCTAGATCCCTTTAAAGAACCCCTATAGGCAAAGGAACCCACAAGCAGACCTCAACCAGCCGGCCTGGAACTCACGGCATTTGCATCGGTGGCAGAGGTGGCTCGTCGCGACTGGGCCATCTGCATGACCTCTGAAGAGGGCGGTGGCGCGGAGGAGGGGCGCAGGGAGGTGGGCCTCGGGTAGCACAAGGCAGTTGCTCCCTGAACGTCTCACCTGTCGTGCATAAATACGGCTGAAGGCAACTCGTGCGATTCCAGATTCAAAGTCTCTTTCAAAAACAAACCCAAACGACCTCAAAACCCTAGACCCTAAACCCTAAACCCCTAAAAACCCCTTAAACCCCCTAAACCCAAACCGTAAACCCTAGACCCTAAGCCGTATCTCGAGCCCGGCTTCGGATCGTTGGGGGTAGGGTTTAGGGTTTAGAGGACTTAGTGATGGGTTGGGCGCCCCTTACTTTAGTCAGTAGTTACTTTATGGACTTGTAGGTATCACAACCACAACTAGGATCCCTTCTGGGGTACGTATAAGTCTACTTCGTTATCTACTTACTAAGTCGCCCGACCCCCAAGTAGGGTTTAGGGTTTAGGGGCTTCAGGCTCGAAGCAACTCCTGGCTGCCCCACTCTCCAAGACAAAATATAGGGGCGTTGTTATGTTAGAATAAGGCTTTGGTGGGTATATTACACTACACTATGTACGTAGGGAAAATGAGGAGATGTTGTTAATGATTATTCGGTCACCTATACTAGTCTCCCAGTCCTGAAATCCTGGTTCTGAGTACCCGAGCCCCAAAAATGTTAACCTTTTGAATTATAGTAGGATTATACAGGCCCCAAAAGGTTCAAGGTTGTCTACTCAGCCCCAAGGGTTCCTGAGGCCCGAGACTGCACAAAGCTCCTCTGGCGAGGTTGGAAACCTGAGCAGCCCAACACTCTCTGGCGGAGCTTACCCTAAGGGTCCAAAGGACCCAATAATTAGGTACTCGGGTTTGGGATAGTAGTTATGTAGGTTACTATTTTAGAGAGTATATGATAATTAGGTACTTGGACCCTTAGAGTTATGCTTTGTGTCCATTGGGGGATGTTAAGGCCCCCCAAAATCACTGAAAATCCCCAAACACACAGGGATATGCCAATTTTGAATCCACTATAACTGAGCCTCATCAAACAAGGATGTCCCTGCAAAAGAATGATGTTTGTCTTCTTATTGGGGGCCCTTGCAGCCTAGAGTGCAGAAAAGCTATTCCTCCACGTCCTACCGGGGCATTGGTGATGAGCAAAAGGGCTAGGGTGCATTATAACTTACTGAAAATGGAGAAGGACTCCAAAGGAAGAGTATTTTTTTTTAAAGGAAGAGAGTATTGCTCATTACTCCGACCCTTGTACCACGGATGTGGAAACCCCGAATCTGCACCCTGAGCCCTTCCTAACTCCAAACCCCAGAAGCTATACACCCTAAGCCCTGAACCACAAAGCCTAAACCCTGAGCCCTAAACCCCCAACCCAACACTTCAAACCTATCCTTTCGACATCCGGGGATCTTCTTGTGATCAGGGCGGAGACCAAGGCGTTTGGGGTTTAGGGGTTTAGGGCTTTTAGGGGTTAGGGTTTTAGGGCTTTAGGGCTTTAGGGGTTTACGGGTTTAGGGGTTTAGGGGTTTAGGGTTGAGGGCGTTAGGGTTTAAGGGTTTAGGGCTTTAGGGTTTTAGGGCTTCTAGGGTTTAGGGTTTTAGGGTTTTAGGGCTTGGGGTTTAGGGTTTAAGGCCTAAGATCGCACATGGGCCAGGAACGAAGACTGGGGGCCCAGGGGCCATGATCCGGTTGATTATATAACTCCTGCATTACCTTAATGGCAGTCGACTATGGGAATTATGGTATATTCCTTATGAAAGTATAGGTAATGCAGGATTTGTATCATCAAACGTCGTTAGCATAGGGTTCCTTTGAGGAGTTGCTTTGAGGGTTTACAGCTTAGGGCTTCTAGAAAGGGCTTATCGGACTTTAGTATAGCCAGAGTAGGGCTTTGGTGACCCATTATAGCATAATCATACAAGTGTAAGGATTTGAAAATCCTAAGCCCTAAGTTGAACCCTGAACACGAAACCAAGTCTGACCCCCATCTCACACTATAAGGAAGCTGAAGTAGGGTTGAAAGTGGGCCCTTGGAAGGGTTGACATGGGGTTCCTCTTAAAAAGGGCAACCCTGAACCCTAAAGCCTAAACGCTACAGCCGCTTTCTATAAGGAGGGGGCGCTCCACTTCCCTAGGAACTTTTGTTAGTTTGTCCCTCGTTCGGCAATCTTCTGAACTATACCGGCTCAACAAGAGAATCCCAATACTGAGGTTCTTGATGATAGAGTTGCGCTGATTTTGTGCTCCACTGGCGGGCGGAAATACCAAAGTGCAGGGCAAGGCGGTGCAAGGCTGCGCAAACCGCAAAACAAGAACAGATGCAGGCGCTGTCGGATTTCCTGCCACTGCAAACACATTTCAGGCGAAGTGCAGTGCAGTGCGCGCATGTCTTCCGGCATGCAAGCCGTGCTGATATGGTGCAAAAGGCGGCGATCCAGAAGTACATCTTCTTCCAGAGCAATGCTGGGTTCTATGATATAGATGACATGTACATGTCGATTGTCTATATGTATATCTGTATATCTAGCACAGGGTTCCTTTTGTGTCTTTGTGAGTGTCTGCAGGACTATTTAGGAATGCGGCGTGTGTATATTGCGGGGAGTTATTTCGGGTGGGTAGAAATAGACCTCCACGTCATGTCTCTGTCATCTGCCACTGTAGTCTAGACTCGACTCTCAAGCTAAACAGAGGTCAACAACAGACAGCTACCACGCAACAGTATCCGACATCAACAAACCCGAAAACCTAAAGCGCCAAAATCGGCCGAGTTTCTTTTTTGAGGAGAGGGGGAAGGGGAGAGCGTCTATTCTTTATGAATCTATGCCAGAATCTGCGGGACTGACTGCATTATACTGATTATCCAAGCCCCTGGTTGCCCCGCTGCAGGCCAGTCACAAATCCACAGCGCCTTCCGCTACATACGAGCCATCCGGATGCCTCAGAAAGCAAATACAAGCGCCTTGATAATTAAGAATAGGGTTTTGGGTATTTTATACCATGGTTATAATAAGGTTAAATTTTATATTGGTAAGTATTTAGGCCCCTATATTTGTCTGTCTAGGTTTCAGGATTTTGTGAAGCGTAAGGTTGTCAATTTAGGCGTCTAGGAATTGGGGCTTAAAAGCGCAAACAAGAAATAGTTGCATGGTGGCTTTGCATGCATCATGGGTTCCGTATTCCTATGCCCTTAACCGTACCTTAAGGACCACATGACCCTTAAAAGTAGGGGCCCTTTACAATTATACTATGGATCCCTATAAGGTATATGAACCCTAAACCCTTTTAGGGCTCTTTTCGTCCTTAAGGTAACATTTACTGGAATATTCCCCCAAAACTCGTTTGATGAGGCAGGCTTTAGAGCTCAGGATTGTGACATGTTTCGGGTTTCGGATAGGGCGTACAGAGTTTCGCAACCCTTATGCCAAACCCTAAACCTTGAACTTAAACCCTAGCCAATCCTTCCTGAAACAACCCTGCGAAATGTTCGGTTAATGAAGGGGCGCCCTCTAAAACTTTGGAGCGGCTGATTTATGAGCCCTTATAGTAGGAGTCCTACTACAAGATACTGCAAGGGCCAGGGTGTTTTTTTTTTTGTTGTGGCCCCTTTTTGCTCGTGCCCCGCGTCATTGGTTTCTAGAATTTTTTTTTGCTGTCGGCCCCGGGTGTGCAAAGTGTCTTTTTTTTTGTTGCGCTCCGTTGGGCGCCGCGACCTTTCGGCGGGGCCAGAGCAAAAAAAAAACACCACCCAGGGTGTTTTTTTTTGCTCCGGCCCCGGGGAAAGGCCAGGGTGNCCCGTGCGGACGCTCACTCACTCACTGCGGGCCTGGGTGGCGATGCCTCCCCCTCGCCGGGGTGGTGTTTGTTTTTTTTGTTGCGGGGCGGGGCCGGACCGGGGTGGTGTTTTTTTTTTGCTGTGGCCCCGCCCGGACACTCACTCACTCACTGTGGGCTGGGGCGATTTCGGCAAGGCCCTGGTGGTGTTTTTTTTTTTGCTGCGGCCCCGCCGGGTCTTTTTAGACAACAACAAAAATGTCTGCGGTACTACATCGGGTCTAAAAAGACCCGGCGGGGCCACAGCAAAAAAAAAAAACACCACTTCCATACTGCAAGTATCAATGGGTTTATGTTGTGGCTTAGGGCTTGAAACAGACAAGTTTGGCAGAGGCTGCACGGAAACTATGGTTACCCCCCTTTACAGCCTACACGCTCCAATTCCAGTTTTGGGGCTTCTCTGCTGCCGCAGCCTGCGTGCGCCAGAACTTCTCTGCCAACCCGAAGATGCCTTTCAGGCGGCCAGAACTTCGTCGACCTTAAGGACGAAAAGAACCCTAAAAGGGTCTAGGGTTCATATACCTTATCGGGATTCATAGTATAATTGTAAAGGGCCCCTACTTTTAAGGGTCATTTGGTCCTTAAGGGAGGTTCTCCAAGGGGGCAAGCGCGCCAATGTCCTTCCTCAAGTGATCGGAATTATACTTTGGTCTCCAGCCTTTGGGCTGCTGCCACTGCACATGAAAGTAGCTGCCCACATAGATACCGTCTCGGTGCACCTCCCGGTACTCAGGCTCTTGGTTCGGCGGTGTCTGAGGCTTGACCAAGCACAGCATTACAACCTCACAAAACACTTATGACGAGCCCAGCCCTCATCTGCAACTATCTACCTCGAAGCCCTAAACCTAAACTCCACACAGCAATACAACGGAACAGCAACAATGTCCAATCAGAGGAAATATGATAAGTTTCTATGAAGGCGCCAATGTCTTAGAACTCTGGTAATAGTAAACCTTGTAGAACCTTGGAAAGAACCCGATTCCAAATATTGAGGCCCCTGCACTATAAACATCTATAAACCCTAGACCCCCCAAAATTCCTCAGCCTTATACTATGAAACCCAAACCCCCTAAACTTTCTCAGCCTGAACCCCACTTCCCTAAATCCGGAATGGAACCTTAAACCCTAAAACCCGAAACCCTACACCCTAAATCCCTAAAAAACCCTAAATCCCTAAAAACCCTAAACCCTAAAACCCGAAGCCCTAAACCAGAACCTGACCGGGGCGCTCCCTGAGGCGAAGCTCTGGCCGCGAGTCCTTCAGAAGCACTGGGGCAGTTCTCTAAATTACCTAGAGGGTCCATATACACTAAGAGGGTCCTTCAAAGGCATCCATACATAAGGCTTCTATAAAGGGGTTTAGGGTTTAGGGAACCAAGAGGGTGCATCTACACTACTATTACGGAATTAGGTCCCCCCAAAACCATTATTAGGATGGTCTTTTGGAACCGAATTCCACAATGGTAGTGTATATGGACCCTCTGGGTTAGGGCTCCTGTAACGAATCCTTTAGGGTTAGTATAAAACGTATATCCTCTAAGGGTGATTCAGCTTAAGGCTTCTGGTGAACCCTAAAAGCTGGAACATGATTTAGGATGATTGGTGCTGGGATTACAGCCTTGAGGGCGCGAGGATTATGATGTTCCGTCCAACTTTCTGGCTTCTACTTGACACGGTTTAGGACCTGGGTTTGGGTTTCGCTGGGACTGATGGGGGTTTCTATCGGTTTGGGATTAGGGCTTAGAGTTGTGGGTCTTGGGTTTCGGGTTTCACAGGGATTTATACGACTTTCTAGGGTGTTGTCGGGGGTTTATGGTGATTCCTATAGGATTCTATCAAGTATTCTCTGCAAGTTTACGAGAAGACCCATGATTTCCAAAAACCTCCCAATTAAGCAGTCTACTTAGAAGATCATGGGACTTAGTAAGTAGGTTACAATTGGGGCTATAAGTCCCCTAAGTGGGGTTATCCTAATTATGCCCTGCTTGTAACCCTACTTACTAAGTCCCATGAGCCTTTACGAGTTATGGCGGGGGGGATCATTAAACCAATGCATATTCCATTAACAAGGCTTCAGAGGTGTGGGAGTTTTTGTTGGGTGTCGTGGGCATTTATAGGGTTTACGTATAGCCCAAAAGACGTGTACCTCTTTGTATGCTGCGACATGACGTATATGATATATGGAAATGCCTGGATGCCACCACTGCACTCCTGATGATGGCGATGGCCTCACCGTCGGCAATGGGCCCTTCTTTTCGCTGCCGAAACTTCCGCGAGGCTGCGAAGACAATGCTGGCGAAGGGGCGCCGGCATGTCTTTTGTGGCCTGCTTCACTTCGTCGGATATGAACCAGGACCCCGGCTCAGCAGGCTCGGCGGTGGAGCTGCGCATGGCGGAAGAAGATAGAAGCCAACATAGGGAAGCCCAGAGGGACAGATCTGTTGCGCTACAAACATACCAGATAAAAGCATGAACCTATGCTCAAAAACACAGGCCCCATAACAAAACACTCTGTTCCTCGGCCGCAACACTAAAAAAGAGGTTTGCAAAGTGCAGGCTAAAGCCCAACAAGAAACCATTAAAGGAATCTTTTGAAAACGAACCTCAACAGGAGCAACCCTGACTTCAAGACACCCCACAAGGGACCCTTAGAGGGACGCTGTAACTGAAGGAACAATTCACCCAAAACCCACAAAAGCACAAAACCCAGACAAAACCCCAAACTCTCGACCCCGGAAGAGGGCCCTACGCCCTAAATCCTAAACCCTACACCCCCAACCCCTGACCTTGCGTCCGCCCCCGCTGCCAACGGCAGGAGCCAACAAATCCTGAGGAGCCCCACCACTTACTTAAAGGCCCAGAGCACTCAGTAACCCTGAGACTCCAATATCCCTTAATTAAGGAATATACCTTAGAATATAGTAGGATCCCTAATATGATGTACGGAATATTCCTTCATTAAGGGATATTGGAGTCTCTGGGAAGTAAGGTTATGATTCGGATAACCCTACTTAACCCCAATTATAACCCTGCTTTCTAAATCCCCCTAGAGCCTTAAGTAGGGTTGAGGTTGAGGATTTAGGGTTTAGGTTGAAGAATCGGGGCAAAGGATTAGATTTCAGGTGCAGGGTCTAGGGATTGGAGGTTTAGGGCTTGAGGGCTCTAGGGGTTTAGGGGTTAGGGTCGAAGGGTTTACCTTAAACTTCAAAAACCTGCTTTTGTAGATTCAAGTATGCAAACCCTAATACAGGTCTATAGAAATCAAGCGAAAAAGGTAGGCGTGGCAATTCAAGGTAGGGTTTAGAGTTTCGGGTTGTTGGGCTTTGGGCTTAGAAATGTTTAGAGAGCACATGTCAGGATAGGGATTAGTAAGGATCTTGAGGGGGTTTATTGAGTTCAGGAATGGGCTTCGTGGTTGTGGAGTTGTGTAGATTCGTGGTTTCCGGGATTACTTCGATATTTGTTGGTTCTGACGTTTAGGCCTTAGCTATTGTCCCCTGGACCCGAAGCCCCAGGACGCCTAAACTCAAACCTCGGCTGCAAACCGCTACCCCAGCTTTGAACGACAGCTGTCATGCCTCCCTGGCCACAGCGCCGAATCAAGCTCGGAAACCTAACAAAGGGACCGAGCCCGGAATGTCAATGCGGACACAAGGGTTCAACCGTGTCAAAAAGGTTAGCAGGGACGCCAGGCATGCGGGTGGTTGTAAAAATTATGGTCCCTTTTTGGGTCCCTACTATAGTACGGCACCTATTATTTAGGGTACCCATGAAGGGACCCTAATTTTGACAACCACCCATGCGAATGTACCAGGTCCAGTTCAGCCTGGACATCCTTGAAATGCCCCTGAAAGCTTTTGAAACAAAGCCTATGACTACGAAGCCTCTGAACCCCGGGACCCTAGTTACCAAGCCCTACCCGTCATTCCTATAAGCCCCACGCAGCCATATAAACTTTAAGTTTGAGGGCCGCCAGGCGGTAGGCCCTTAAACCCTAAAAAATAAGCCCGAAATCCACAACCCCGAAACCCGAAAACACGAAATCCGAAACCCTAAACTGCCTAAACCCATAGAACCTAAGCCCTAAACCCTAAACCCTAACCCCTAAACTCTAAACCCCTAAACCCTAAACCCTAAACCCCTAAACCCTAAACCGACTGAACCGAAGCCCTGGCTCTTCAACCGCTTCTGTCACCTCCGAGGATGCCGGGCTCCCTGCAAAGCATCGGTGCCCGCGGAGCTCCAGAAACCTCGGTTTAGGGTTTAGGGTTTAGGGTTCAGGGTTGGGTTTAGGGTTTAGGGTTGGGTTTAGGGTTCGGGTCCTTTGGGGCTTTAGGGTGCTTTGGGGGGGGGTTTTTAGTGTTCGTTCTTGTTGGGGCTTTAGGTTTTTTTGCGGCTTTTAGGTTCGCGTCCTCTGGGGCTTTAGGGTCCGTTTTTCCTTGCTTTAGGGCGTTTTTTTGGTGGGGTTTGAGGTTTCCTTGTCTTGGGATTTTAGGGTTCGGGGCAAAAGGTTCAAGGCTTGTGCAGACTAGTTAGGGTTGTTGGTTTCGGGGGTAGTGTTTTAGAGCTTTCTCGAAGGGCTTTACAAAGGATGCGGCTCTTGCGGCCATCTTGAATTCCAGATTCTAGATGGCCTTGTTCCGAAGGGCCCAGAATAAGACCTTGTTAAGCAGCTAGAAAGGCTTTATTTTGGATATAGTTTGGGGAGGGGAGCAGTGCGGGGGTGAGTCGGGGATTCCATGATTGTAGTGGTATTATAGTCTAGCCCGAAACCCAATGCTGTAGTGGTATTATAGTCTAACCCGAAACCCAATGCTCGCGGACCCCGTCTAACACCCCACAGGAGCTTACTCCTAAACTCCTACAACCCCCTAAACCATAATGAACCCTAAGTGCGCTAAACCCCAAACCCTAAACCACCAAATCCTACAAACACATGCCCCTTTGCTTGATTAACTTCCTTTTAACCGTAAACCCCAAGCCACAAACCCCAAAATCCCCAAAACTCCTTTTTAAACCCTAAACGCTAAATCCTAAACCCTACACCCTAAACCCGACATCCTAAACCCTAAACCCTACTCCCCAGGTTTCACTTATCAAAATAAATTACAGATCCCTTCTAGAACCCTTATGGATCCCTTTAAAGGATCCCCCAAACCCCTATGGCTTCGCTTACACTAAACCCTAAATCCTAAACCGCTACACCCTAAAACCCCTAAACCCTAAACTGAAATTTAGATAGCTACTCTGCCCCTGAACCCTTATAGGAACCCTTAAAGGAACCCTAGTCAGTTAGTAAGTCCCACGATCCTTCAAGTAGTAAAAATTCAAGAAACCCTAAACCCTAATCCCTAAACCCTAAACCCTAAACCCCAAAAACCCTAAACCCCTAAACCCTAATCCCTAAACCCTAAACCCTAAACCGAACCCAGAGCCGGAAAAAGGAAGCCGGGGCGCTGCACGGACAGCCAGGGCTCCCCGAGCTCGGCACCAACGAAGAGCTCCCGAGAGGCCTGCTCCTGTCTGTTCTTCTTCGTAGGGTTTAGGCGTTTAGGGCTTTTAGGGTTTAGGGTTCGGGCTTTAGGGTTTAGGGTTGTGCATTTGTAAAATTTCTTAAGCGTTTTTTAAGAACCAGAAGCGAAGCTGCTAAAGCTGTTATTTGAGAAGATCTTGGTTAAAAGTGTTTAAATAGGTTTGTGTTTGTTAGAAGTTCGTCTCAAAGCTTTAAAGAAAGTCTTGTAGAATAAACTTAAAGTTAAACGTAAAGTCTTACAGAACTTATTGGAATGATGTTGGTAAGGGCTGAAAGAAATTATCACAAGGATGGTGCGTACACTGGTTGCTTACAAGGGTGTTCACTTCCTATCTTGAGGTTTTATGAGGTATGTACAGTTGTTACGTGGGTTGAGGGTGCTTTAGGTTTACAGGTTCTCTGAAACTTTTTATTCGAGGGCTATAAATGTGTTCGTGCGATTTTCTATGGTTTTCTGTAGCTTTCGGTTGTACAATAAGAGTCTTGCAGCTTTCAGAACTCTTTTTGTCTCCTGAGCTCCTAAGGTCTTGCAAAGGATGTTTATGAGGACCTGTATAAGGAAGACTTTTTGTAGAAGTTCTCTCAGATCCACAGAGTTTCGTACCTAGGGTGGAAAGTTTTGCATACGGTCTTCTTATGGCTTGCTGCCGGTTTGATAGGGTCTGCGCAAGGATTGGCATAAGGATTTGTGAGTTTCTCGAGATTCGAGTTTTGAAGGAGTCGGCCAAACAACGGGGCATCCGCAAAAGGGAACTAAGATACCAACCATACGGAACAGTCTTGTGCAGGGGTCTGAGGGATTCGATGTTTTGCGTTATCCGGGTCTTTTAGGGATGCCTTCTCGTAATTTACAGGTGCTTTGTCTGGTTTGAGAGCTTTAGGACATTAGGATAAGCCTATGTGTGAGTTTTTTTGTTGAAAAGGAAAGCTTGTCTACTCATGAAGAATTGCAAACACTCTGAAGGATCAGCAGGTCTATTGGGCTTATCAGGTGGTGCAGAGACTTTCTGCGGCTTATAGGATTTTTCAAAAGGGGTCATGTGGTTCTTGTGGCTTTTGGAAACCCGATTCGTAACATGGGCTTGCAACCGGACATTAAGTAGGTTTTGATCTCTAGTAAACCCAGAAAGGCAATTCAAATGATGCACTGATGCACATAGACTGTTTAATTGTAAGCTAGCACTGTTGTGACATAGTGGTATTCGTAAAATATAAAACTCAGCAGAATGGGAATAAAAACGCTGCTTCGATTCAGTCGGAGCCCGGGTTTAGGGCTCAGCGTCGCTACCCGAAACCCTAATCCCAAAACTCACGATACAAATCCCATATCCCAAACTGTTTGTCCAAGCTAGTCATGATTGTTTCGATTGAAGCATTGCTTGGCATTGGTGGTTCTCCAACGTCGGTCGCTGCAGATCAGATTGCCCGGTGTTGGTGACCCTTTCCGAGCAAATGTCGGCCGTAACATATAAGGGACGGAATTTTATTACCAGTATCCCCATAGTAACACCCTATATATGCACTCACCAAACTTCAGAAAGGAGCCCTATTGCCCTATATACACTCACCAAAACGGTGATACGCTTGATGAAATAAGTTCCGCATTGCCGTAATGACCCTCGACTATGGGAATTATGGTATATTCCTTATTATGGGTAATGCAGGATTTATAATTATATCATCAACCCTAAACCCTAAACCCTAAACCCCTAAAAACCCTGAACCTTGTATTAATATGAACCCTACTTCATATCAGTGTCCGGGGCTTGGTTACTACTTTTTCTTGCCGAGTCTTGGTCGCTCTCTTACAGGCTGAGTACCCTAGCCCAAAAAAAGTTGAGCTTTTGAATTATAGTAGGATCATACAAGCCCCTGGTATCTATTCAGCCCTGAAGCTATTATATGTATTTTTTGTTAAACAGATGCTGGCCGCGATAAATCGTACTGGCGAGCATTGGTTGCTTTGTTTAGGCAAGCGCTGAGCGAATGTCGGCCGCAATAATTCCCATTGCCGTGTTTTGGTGAAGAACCCGAAACCCTAAACCCTAAGCCCTAAACTGTCGCCACCCTACACCCCGAGCTGCCTGGATGGCCGTCATCGTGTGCGTCTTGCCGCTGCCTGTCTGCCCGAACATGAACATCGTGCCCACGCCGCCCACACCTGGGCAGAGCAAAATCAAGGTCCCTGAACCCTACACCATAAGCCCTCAACCTAACACCTCTTCTGATAAGAGCAGTCCGCTCTTGCGGGAGGGACCAGAATTTGAAGAGCCAAGTATGAACGGTACTCTCAACCCTTACCCCTAGCAAGTGGCCGAAGAATTCCCAATGCAGCATCAACTGTAGTCACCCAAGTTGCATAGTGGTTTAGGGTATAGGTTGCGCAAACGGCTGGAGACGGGCAATGAGATATGCGAAAGTATAATCACATCACCACTAGGGGAAAACATATAGTTTTCTAGTTCTCGCTGCTCCAGCTCTATAGTAGCACCCCTAACCCGAAACTCAAAGATTTTGTGCAAAGAATTCAGCTCTGTCCGGCATAGCCTGTGTTGAGTGAGAAACGGCTGCCAATGCAACCGTTAATACAACAATAAGTTCAATTCCTGAGGCCTAAACTTGAACCCCAGACACCAAGCCCTTCGCCCTAACCCACACAACCATAACCCTCAACCCTTTCATTGCGCGGAAATTCCAAACTGAGCTCCAGAGGACTCTAGATACGCTGAGCTTTTTGGGCGGAGAGTTGATTGCTTAGTGTTTAGATCCTCGTGCTGCAAGGCAGAAGCGCTGCAACAGAAAACCCTAAACCCTAAACGGCCCTAAACCGCAAGTTCACTCTGAGACATCTAAGATACCCGCTCTAGGATCTCCAGTAATCTGGGAATCAAAGGCTCCGGAAACATTTTCGGGTTTAGGGCTTTGTATTTCTTGGGTTCGTCGGTGCCTGGGATACACCCTACTTGAAGGCTCATGGGACTTAGCAAGTAAGGTTATAAGTAGGTTATAATTAGGACCATTGAGGGGACTTATAACCCCAATTACAACCTTCCGTCAAGTACTACCTACACCTTGTAAACCCATTTGAACTGACAAAAGATCCTTCATGACTAGACTACGGCTTTTGGGGTTGTACGGTTTAGGGGATTAAGAACTTGATTAAGGCTTCGGGGCGTATTGTAATACCTTTGTAACTTGGACCCCTGAGGAGTATAGGTGACCAGTGACATCTCAGGCCCCTACAAGTACATTGCTAAACTCTACTAAACTACTAAAGCCTGAACCCTAATAGTTAAACCAGATACACCCTTTAAGCCCTGCTAAACCGTGTAAAAACCCAGCGAAACCTTTCAACGCTACGGTACGACTGCTGCCGCGCTGCGGCTGCGGCGCACCAGCTGCTCTGCTGCTCTGCGATAGACATCCTCGCTATGGACCTGCTGGTGAACATCCATGGTCCCCCAGAACTTTATAAGGGTTCTACCAAGCTTCGATTATATACTTCCATATGTCTTCTACGAGGTTTCGGGTCTGCCAACGACTGCTGAGGTGTTTGGGATTCGGTTCGAGTGTAGGGTTTTAGGTTTTCGGCTTTAGGGGTGTGCAGTTCAGGGGTTCATAATTAGGGCTTGGGGCAAAAAGGAAGGATCTTCGTCTCAGGGTCATGTGGTGCTTTAGCATATATACATATGTACATATATACACAAATATAGATTTAATACATATATATATATATATACACTTAGAGGCTGAGTACCCTAGCCCAAAGAAGGTTAACGTTTTGAACTAAAGTAGGACCAGTAGGAATATATAAGCCCCAAATGTTAAAGGTTGCCTACTCAATCCCGAAGTATATATGAAACTACGGTTGATGATATGAACCCTGCATTACCCATAATAAGGAACATATACCAGAATTCCCATAATTTAGGGTAATGCAAGATTTATACCATCAACCGTATATGTCCTCAAAGGAGGATCCCTGAAGGCGCCCATGCCGGCCTTATGAAGGCATACACAAGACAAAACGAGGGCCCTAATATAGGCGTAGCACGATTAGAACTAGTTTAGTAAACACGTTTAGGTATTGTGTGAAACCCCCGGCCGAACTGCGATTTACGGCTTAGCTCTTGGTTTACGTACTTTGCCGAAGTCCCATCAAGTACCCCTTTGGCCCTTATACACCCTCTAGTCCCAAAGCCCCATACCTTAGGGAATCACAATAGCGCTTCTTTTAGGGTCTATGTGCCTATGTAGTATGTACATTGACCCCAAAGTTATTTCTTAGGATTCCCTGAAAGCCTTTAATGCCAACGTAAGTACATAATGTATAGGTGCATGGATCCTATGAACACTCTGGTAATCCCAATACGTCTCCAAACCAACGTTCTTTACAACATCTGTGAAGGGAGCCATTAGCAAACCTAAACTTGGACCTTTGTAAAAGGGGTCAGACAGACCCGCGACGCCCCTGAGCACAAGCCCGACAAGCGCCTAACAGCTGAGTCCAAGCACCATTTGAGGTTTAAATTGCAAGGCCCATTGAAGGCAGCAAAACCCACGCCCAAAACCCTAATTAAACCCGAAACCCTCGAACCCACCAACAAAATCAAGGCTGCAAAACGAACAGGCACATATCAAGACGCTACAAGTCTTTTTTCTGTAAAGAACCGAACGTGCGCACGCCTCAGGACCTGAGCTCCCGAACCCTGAAGAAACATTGCGCGTAGAAGTTTGACACCTCAGAACTTGCACCCGTGCTAAACTCGTTGGCTCGTGCTTCACGACCGGTCGGTATGAACAAACTGTAGCAAACTAAACGCCAATCCACACACGTGTGAATCTCCAAAGGCACAGGAGCTTGGAATATGAGCCACGGGCCGTTCTCGATGTATGCATAGAAATTCACGTTCGCGCCGAAAACACTGCAAGCAAACTACTTGAAACCAGACAGAGGACTTGCGTTCCAGAACCCGATGTCGCATCCGCTTGTAGCAACTTCAACCAAAGCACTAGTGCCATTCGCATCGAACTCAGGGAGTAATTATTGTCATGTGAAATTTCTTTTCCGAATCATTTTCATGTTTCCCTCATGGTGCTTGTTTGCTATCGGTCTCTAGCTGTGCAAGAAATTTACCACGCAATTTAAGCTCCAATTCCGAGGAGATTGACACAAGGTGTCAATCGTAAGGGTTTCCGGGGGCGAGGCCCGTTGGTTGTCACACGAAAGGCGGGGCGGCCCAACCAGATTGACACAAGGTGTCAATCGTAAGGGTTTCCGGTGGAGAGGCCCGTTGGTTGTCACAGGAAACGGGGGGGCATGGCTCTGAAAGCAAGTAGAGTGCACGGCGAGTATCAAGCGAAACACAGGAATCTCAGCCGCATGTATCTGTTCCAAGAGGCTTACACTCGCGGTGTCGATGGCAGCGTGTCTAAAGACCACAATCCAAGGCGGAAGTGGCGGAAGCGCTGGTTTCCATCCCAAGCTGATCCCTGTTCGTTTGCCGCTACTATGGAAACCCTGTGCAGTTGCTTTCCTCCGCTTACTTGTTATATGACCCTATAAGTTTTAAATGGGCCAGTTCACTTGCCTGCCTTCATGTGAGGAAGTGTTGGAAAATAAGTATTTGTTTCGTGAACTCAAACGACATGACATGCAAATCACTCACAAAACAAGGCAAGTACCTAGCATCAGATTGTAAAACCATTCTGCAACCCCTTGGTCCTTTTACTGTCAGTGTCAGGAATCGCGTCGCGTTTTGGGCTTAAACTCGAAGTCCACGATGTTTATATCGTTCATGCGATTGAGCCGCTCGATCCAAAGCATGCCGATATTGGCGTCCTTACCAACTGCCAGGTTCACAGATGCAAAAACGACTTTCGCGCAACCCTACAGATAGCATCCTTCAACCTACACGTCAGCCCAGCCTCACAAACCCCACCGGTTCTGCCAAACGGGAAACAGGGCATTTGGCACAAACCTCCGTGTTTATTTCTTCGTAACCATGCGCCCTTTATAGTGAACCCCAGAAAGTTGGAACATCGATTTAGGATGATTAATGCTGGGATTCCCTTTACTTTACTTTAAGGGCATGAGGCTAATGATGTTCCAACTTTCTGGCTTCTACTGTATTGGTTAAGGTTCAGCTACTATACCGGACTCATCGCAAACAGGTAGAAGGCCCCTTCTGTACCTTGAATGTAAGGGCCATGTAGTCCGTAAGGAAGAGCTAGAAACCTATGGGTCCTTGAAGGAAGATCTAGGAAGGCCCCCTAATAAGCCTAAGGGCATCCACAAGATAAACGAAGGCTTAATATGGGCACAGTAAGTTGACTAATAGCTTTGTAAACGTGTAGTTGGTATATGAAACCCCAAACAGATGTAGGACTTACGGTATCAGGTTTGGGTTTACTTTAACCGAAGTCCTATCAAGCACCCCCTAGCTCTAAACCCTTGAAACTCTGAAACTCCCAAACCAAACCCCATATAATCACAATATTATTTCCCCTGATGGTCCACGTGCCTGTGCATTACGTATATACACTGGCTCTGAAGTTACTTCAAAGCCACTGTACATTTCATATAGGTGCATCGACCTAATGAGGCTCTATACAAACCTTGCTATGCAAACCTAGACCGGAACCTTGAAAAGGAAACCTAAACGTGGATCCTTATGGGTCAGGTCAGAAGACGTCGCGATTCGCCTGAGCCCAGCCCAAGCTCCGTTAGGATATAGGGCTTAAGGTAAAGGGTAGATCAGCCCCTGAAGCCTGCAAAAGCTTAAACCCTCAACCCCCTATAAACCCCACCTCCACGCCACATAAAGCCTTTAGATAACCCTCGTAGAAGCCCCCATAATGCCCTTACAAACCCCTCATAGACACCGCTTAAAGCAATAAAGCCCGTTTAAAAGAAAACCAAAACCCTTTAAAGCCCCTATAGAACGAAACGTGTAGAAGCCTTGTATAAGAAACCCTACAGAGCTCTCGACCCTAAACCCTAAGACGTCCGAGTCTTCTACAAGCGGACCTGGCCGTCGAAAACTTGGTCAAAGTCAAAGGTCAAGTGCTGGACAAAGGGCGTCTTCCTTGGTGCTGTCAGGGCTTACCGTATATGGTTGATACGGCTTACAGTAAGGCTAAAAGCGTTTGGGGTCTTAGGGATTTTAGGGTTTATATAGGGTTATTGACAAGTATGCTGACTTTATAAAGGGTTTATGGGGCTTTTAGGGTTTATCCGGCTAATTTAGGGTGTAGGGTTTGTGCAGCTTCGGGCCCGGTTTTGAGGGCTGGGCTCATAGGTGGGTCTACGGTTTAGAGTTTAGGGTTCTTCCCAACCCTACCTGTACTCTAAATAACCCACCTTTTTTAAGGACTTACATAACGAAATCATAATAAGGGGCCCTATAAAAGGTGGGTTCTTTAGGGCCCCGGTAAGCTTTAACAGGCCAAAGCTCCAAAATTTGCACTACGGCTGAGGGTTGAGATTTGCCGCGCCGAGGCTGATAGTACGCACCTATGACTTGCACAAGCCCTCTACCCCCTTACCTTAGAACCTGCAGCCTTAAAGCCTTGACCTCGATAAACTAGGCATGTAAAACTCGAAGCCCTAAAAGTCCTATCGTATCCCTATACGATCCACAGGGTCTCGGCGTTCATGGGGCTGCTTAGAGTCTTTCTTGCGGCTTTAACCCCAACCATCACCCTAAACCCTAAACCCTGAACCCTAAACCGTAAACCCTAAATAAGCTCTTGTTGAAGCCCTCTATGTAGGTATCGGCAGAGTCGGCTAGTGTAGCCTTTTGGTCGCTGGAAGCGCTCCTTAGCCCAGAACCCAAAACAGTGAACCCTGAGACCCAAACCCCAAAAACCCTAAACCCCAAAGAAGGCAAGTTGCAAGTCTGCTTGAAAGAGGCAGTTGTGGATCGTCACCTGCGATGCTTATTGTGCAGTTGTAACCAAACGGCATAGGGTTGATGGTTTAGGCTTTAGGGATCAGGTTTGTGTATTAGAAGTGCAAGAAAATTGTGCTGGTGTTTCATGGTTTTTCTATAATTAGGGCTTTGAAGGCTCCACGGACGAAGCACACGGTTTTAGAACCTTCAGAAGTACACATGGACCCCTGCGAGGTGCTTCTTATTAAATGGAGCTTTTGCAGGTTCATAGCAGCTCATAGTGTTCTTCCTTGTAAGGAATTTAGGGCTTTAGGGCTGAGAGGGTTTAATGAGCGTTTGAGTCAGGGTTTAGAGGGTTTCCACCATGGGGTTTAGGACATGGCCCACTATGCTACGATCCTGCGGTGTACTCATCCAGAAGCCTGATAGGTCCACACTTTGGAACACAGCCTTCACCCGTCTCCGCACTCTTAGAGACTAAGTCAGGAGTTCGACAACCTGGAACTCGAAAACCTGTGCATTCCAAGAATCCTGTCTGAAGGGTTTACAGGGTTTAGGACATTGGGATAATTACCCTAAACCTCAAACCCTTTGAGCCACAGAAGGCAGACTACTCCCAGCACACGGAAAGTATTATAGATGCGGGTGCCAAAAAGAAAAAGAAGACCAGGAAAGCAAGAACAACAAACCCGGGGCAAGAACGCCGGGTCACGGGATGAATCATGTCAGTCAAAAGCGCTGCAGCACAGCAGGTGCTTCGGGTGCAAGTTTGACACTCAGAGTTGGACATGCAACTTCAAGCTTTCAGATTAAGACCTCAACAAAGCCGCTCATGTGCTACCCCACTAGACTTTAGGTTCCATGTTCTATAAGGGAATCGGACTTGCTCCTGCTTGCCTGCTATCCTGGGGAACTAAATGCTATCTTTTCGGAGTATATTGAGATTATACAGGGGTTATAATACTCCAAAAAAATTTAAGATTACCCACTCTACTACTCGGTCTTTGAACCCGACACATCGGCTGCTAAACCCTTCCCGGAGATAGCGGCCCGGAACCCTAAACCCTGAACCCTAAACACGAAACCGTGAACCCTAACCCCCAAGCCCTAAGCCCTAAACCCTAAACCCTATAAACCCTATAAGCCCTGAACCCTAAACCCTGAACCCTAGAAACCCTAAACCCGGCCTGCTGCTCGCTGAGCACGGACACCACGTCGAAGTCGCCACGTTGCTGCTCCCCGGCGAAGAGCGGCCGCCTCAGGAGACTTGAAGTTCAAGGCGTTGGTTTAATGTAGAGGCCTTAATAATTAGAATAGGGCTCCTTTAAAGGGTTCCTTAAATTAAAGGGGTCTTTAAGGGATCTATAGTAGGGTTCTATGGTATAGGCGTTGGTTTACCTAGAGAGCCCAATACCCCTTAATTAAGGAATATTCCTCAAATCATAGCAGGGATCCTACTATAATGTCAGGTATATTCCTTAATTAAGAGGTATTGGGCTCTCTGGGTACCTAGGCTCCTCAACTGCCCCTTATTGTAGTCCCTAATTACCTCTTAATGAGAAATATTAGAGCCCTTTGAGGGGTACTTAGGGGGTCCTGGTAATGTAGAGGCCTTAGTAATTAGAATAGGGTTTTGGGTTCCGGTATAGTAAGATATAAATTAAGCCTAACAACAATATTGGTACTCATTTAGGATTGAGGGTTTAGGGTTTGGTTCAAGTTTGAGATTGAAATTCAGAAGGTCTAACATTTGGACAGGGGGTAGTATTGAAAAAGTCAGACCAAGATCTAGGATGTAAGGCTGCGTATGGAATTCAACTTTAAAGTTTCGATAATATGGGAGCTTCCGAAAATAGGGGGACCTTATTTGGGGGTCCTTATAATAAGGATCCTACTATTTAGGGTACTATATTAGGGCCCCCTATTTTCGGAAACCCCCATATGGGTTTTCAAAGATGCAAACCTAGATCCCCGGTAAGATTTATGGCTAACTCTGGTGTAAGCTTGACGATTCTGGGTGTGGAGTTTCGGTTCAAAGGTTTTGGGTGGAGGGTTTAGGGGTTTAGGGTGTAAGTAACGCATGCAAACGCTCTGCACGCGGCCTAGGCCCAAAACCGGAATCAAATGGTGAAGGCCCAATTAATTATGCACGATAGACGCCATACAGAGTCCATAGAGATGCTGTATCCGTTTCGGGCATGCCTTAAAGCCTTAACGCGCAGGTCGCTAGATGCCGCAGAGCTAAACTGGAGATATGTGTCTTACAGCTTGAGTGTGCCGTTTGTTCAGATTGAAGCGGCCGCATGATTTCAGCAGGATACGAGCTGGAGGTGGAGATCAAGTTTGCGGGCTGGATCAAGGCTTTACGAACTAGGACTAGATCCAGTATCAATCAAACTAAGCAGCCCAAGTACATGTTTCTCAATAAGATCCCCAACAGGGGCGACAGAGTACTGCTTGAAATTCACACGCCCTGTGCGAGAACTGGGCATAGGGGTAATAATTAGAATAAGGTTTGGGGCCCAGTATTCTAAAATTATAATAAAGGAACCCCCAAATAATATAGACATTGATTAAGGCCCTATACTAAGCCCCCATAATCCCCCTTTAAAAGGAACCCTTAAAGGAACCCTAGGTAATTATTAAAGCCCCTATACTAATGCTGCAGGCGAAGGGCTTCCGCAAGTAGACGCTCAGCATAGGCACTGACGATGCATCGGCTTCCGGCGACGGGGCCTCACGCTCTTCAGGGCTCTTCATAACCCCGCTTGGGGGCCCTTTATTTAAGAATATGAGAGGGGTTTAAGGTTTAGGGTATAGGGTTCCAGAACCCCCCAAGTGCCCCTTAATGGAGCCCCTGTGGTCCTTAAGAGCGGGTATTTAGGATCTAATGTAGGGTAGTTGGGGGGTCTAGGAAGGCCCTCAACCCCAAAAAAGCATATCCATTCGGCACCAAACTCCGACAACTTATAACGGACTTCCCAAACCCAGAAATCGAAAGCGACAATCATTCCCGAAAGCCTCAGTTATATAATAATTTTGAATGGGGGCCTTCACAGTTTTGATAGGGTTATGGTAATGAGGGATTTTAGACTATCGTTAGACCAGGGCTATAACGGAATACTACTAGCAATTAGCTCCGCAAGACAGGCCAGAACCAAGATGTGGATCTCCACAGAAGACCCAACCTTCACGACATGTCCTCAGAGTGGTTAAGGTACTGGGTCCGCCCCTAGACTTCGGAGGTGATCCGTACAGGGCTGAATAAATCCCCCATAAACGTTCCTCCCGGATCTTTTCAACGCAGACAGGTGACCCGAGACCTCCACAGCCCGTGTGTCAAACTCCGGATTGGGGTCAGCCTCTGCATCACATATGAAGTCCAACATGACAGCAATGGGCAATAGGCTTGTCAAGAAGGCCATCAGTATCACTATGCGCCATCTCCAGGGCATTTGCAGTTTCTTCTTCGACGTCAAGATCCATCCTTCCCGTGCGGCCTGTCCGCTGACGTCCGGGCCATGTATCGCTGGGAAGGAGTAGAAGCATGTGACGACTTCACACCCTTTGCTGAGGGGCCAAGATGGAAGCTCCCTTCAACCCATTGTCTGCCCCGATGAGGCAGTTCTCAGGCGCAATACTTGAGTCGCCCACGCGTGTAATGCCGATGGTCTTGAAACATCCCGGGTCAGATCTCACAGCATCTGTCCGCTCCTCCGTTGTCATTTCCCCTGAGACAGTCACGATTTCGACGTTCCTGCCGCTGGGGAAGTCAGGATGGTCCCCGCTACTCTTCCAAGTTTCTCGCCGTAGCTTGTAGTTTTGATAGACATTCAAGCTTTGGGTGGGGCTATAAGGTTTAGGGTTCATTGCTTATCTGTTAGGCTATAGGGTTGCTGGTCTTGAGGCCAGTATTCCCCAAGACCTCCCAAGAACCCTGTAATCGGGCTGTAACCCGAACCAGTATGGAGGAGCGTAAATAGGATGGTCCTAATATTATAGCCTTACTTGTAGAGATTTTTATTAAGTAGTCAGGACATGATGGAGGCTAGTTGCGGGGTCTGGGCTTTTACGCTTCAGGTGTAGTATAGTGTCCTGTTGCAGATTCAGGGCAGGGGTTCTGAAGATCCCATACCCTAGGCCAAACCCGAAACCCATAGACCCAGAGAGCCCAATACCCCATGAATTACGAAGGAGTCTAGCCTAAAGGGCTCCTTTGGTGGGTTTTATAAGGTGTTTATCGCAAGAGCAAAGCTAAATCATGTGCAGACCCTTGTAATTTAAGGTATATTCCGAAAACCAAAACCTTAGGGTTTGGGGCTTTCGGGCGGTTCGTGGTCTGAGAGGTTTTCTCAGTGAGGAAAGCGCGCTGGCAAATCGTTTTCAAACACGAGGCCTAGACACCCTTTCAGGTCTTACTCAGTCTTAGTATTGGATACGAATAGACCCTAATATTCGGATCCCTGTTCTTTATAATCAAACTGAGGGGGAGGATTCATTAGTCAGCTTACTCCAGAGCCTCCCGAAACCCTTGATTAAGCAAGATACCTTAACTTGACTTATAGATGGGGTCCCTCACATCATTTAGGGTATACCTGCGGCCCCAAAAAACCACCTTTTCAAGGAATTATAGCTTACAAACCCTTCGTAAGGCATTTTAGGAAAGTAGGTTTTTTGCGGCTACAGGTATTCCTAAACTAAAGGCCTTTGGAGTCCCCTTAAATAAATTTTAAGCAATATATGCCTTAACTTATACTTGTGTCCTTCCTATGATTCAAACGGGTTTAGGGTTTAGGGTCCTACTCGACTAAGAGCTTTTGGAGTTTGTAGGACTTCAGGAGACTCCGGACTCTGCTCCCGCCACACCTGCACGTCACAGCGCTCCTCTCGAAAGCATCGGATGGCCGTCATGAAAAGATCTCCTGGGAGATTCGGCGTTTAGGGTTCAGGGCTTAGGGCTTTGAGGGTTTAAGGTTTCCGGCTTAGAGGACTCGGGGTTCCGGAGTTAGACATTTTTAGTCGACAGGCGCCCTACACCCTAAACCAAAACCACCCCCAGCACAGCGCAAGCCCGAACCACCTAAATAGACAGCACATATTTCTAAATCAGACATTTTAGGCCCCGCCCTTAAACTTGTGAATCCTGATGTACAAAGGCCGGAATCGCCAGCGTAAATAATATTCCGATGAGAGTCCCATATAACCATCCTAAGCTCCAACACCCTCTTGAATTCCCTAAGAACCGAAAAACCCTAATGAAGCCCGAAATGCCCCCAACCAAAACAAGCACCGAACCTGAAAGCTCACGAGCCGACCTGAAACCAAACCCGACAAACTGTTGAGGGCCTGGGATGATTCGGCCTTTGGCCTCTAGCTAATGCAGGGGCCTTTCGAATCTCTATTAGGGCCCCAAACAAGCACATAAGGTAGGGAGATTCCCAAAAAGATTGCTTATGCTTATGTGCTTTTTGGGTCCCCAATCTATGACTGGCGCCTTGGCGTACACCGAAAAACGCTGAATTGAAGCCCAAAGCTCCTCGACTTCGGCCCTGCCCTGCCCTGCCTTTTTTCTTTATTTTGAAGCAAAGCAGATTTTTTTTCTTTCATTTCATGCTTTTAAAACATGAAATGAATTTAGAGCTGAACCCTAAAAGGAATAGGTTTGGGTGTTTTTGCCGCCTCAAACGGCGTGGGGTGTGAAAGAAAAAAGAAAAGCCCTCAGCTGTCGGGCTCCAGCGGACTACGATGCACTCGAAAATTTCCACTGTCGCAAACTATCTCGGCCTATGCGTTACTCTACGGCATAACCCTAACTAATAACTAAACCCTAAACCCCTTAAACCTTCAAGGACTTGCAGCTGGAGGGCTATGCATGGTTCGCAGCGTGTTCTTGTCGAACATCTGCCGGTTGCATTCCTGCCGAAAGAACGCGACTGCCACAGGATCTACTTGGCATTGCTACGTAGTCTTTCTTCATGTGAGCATGGGTTTGCGAACGTCACGGAGAATCTGAGAGCGTATACAGAAATTAGAAAGCAGGGGGCTGCATGTGATGAGGCTGAAGGAAACGAAGCCTCCGCTAGCTCGTGAGTGCGACACTGCTCACGAACGTCGTCTTGTCTGATGGAGCCTAACAGTCAGGCAAAGCGAAGAACATCGACTCGAACTGCACATCTTGGGCCAACTGCAGTACACAGCCACAAATCCAGTAGCAGGATCCTAATTTCTAAATCTCCTAACATGGAAGTCCTATGTTAAGAACCTCCCCAACCCTACATAAATCATAAGCTGAACCCAAACCTGAATCCTGAAACCAGTCAAGGGCCTTAAACCTTCATAGCGCGCTTTGTCGCAGCGTCCTTCATGTAGGGAACTCTTAATATCTAGGCCCGACCGGTGTACCAAGAACCGTTGAAGCATGCAACTCCACAGCCACCCAGACCCCCGGGAGGATCTAGAAAGTAGATCCCCTAATTTGGGGCCCTATACTACTAAGGCTACTTTCTAGGAACCCACATTAAGGGATCTACTTTTTGGATCCTCCCGGGGGTCTGGGCATAAATGCGAGTAGCCCTGCACCCGAAATAAACTCGAAAACCTCAGGATCCTCCAGCGCCCCGTGTACTTCCCTGGTTTAGGGTTTAGGGTTTAGGGTTCCTTTAAAGGGTCTATAAGGGGTACTATAAGGGATCCATAAGGGTACTATAATAATGTAGGAACCCGATTAAGAAACCTTGGGCCTTTATTGGGGTTCCTTATATGAATCCTACTATATTGGGTTATAGGACCAGGGTTTCTTAATCAGGTTCCTACATTAGCCCCATGGAAACAACAGGTATCGTCTTGAGAATAGTACCCAGACGTAAAGTAGAACCCAAGAGCTTAAAGGTTCAAATAGAACTAGAAAACTACCCATGAGCAAGAACACACCACAACACAACAACCAAAAAAAACACAGAGTCCTCCTCGTCATGCGGCCCCAATGGTTGCGATCGCGGCCGCGACTTTCTCTTGCCCTCCTAGACAGACGAAAACAGGCCCTCAATATTTGGAATAGGGTTTTGCGGCATGTTATAAAAACCACAACAAGGA
Organism: Symbiodinium sp. clade A Y106; assembly: GCA_003297005.1. Classification (NCBI taxonomy): domain Eukaryota; class Dinophyceae; order Suessiales; family Symbiodiniaceae; genus Symbiodinium; species Symbiodinium sp. clade A. The sequence continues at coordinate 27,394 of BGNK01000028.1, read as the reverse complement.
ACCCCCAACACAGCAGTGGTAAATGTCTATTTGGGCCCGTATAGTAGTATCGGGGTTTAGGTGTTTCTGCGTTCAGAGTGTCGGACATTAGGGCTTCCAGACAAGCCGGAATTGCAACCAACCCTACCTCCCAGACCCCCCAACTACCCTCTATTATACCCCAAATCCCCACTTTTAAGGACCATAAGGGCTCCATTAAAGGGCCATTGAGGGGTCCTACCTGGACCTCAGAGAGCCGACAGTTTCAGGGCTCCTCATTAATTCTTCCTTACACAGGTGGGCTCTTCAGGGTCCAGGTAAACCCTACCCTAAGGGTCCAGGTATCTCTTTAGGAGGGTCCGGAATCTCCTAGGGAGAGCCCTTGGGTCTTTTTGGGGTCTCCGAGATCCCACCTGTTGAGGTTCCCCAAAGTGTTAGGACCCTCAGGGTAAACCCGGCTCCTGAAGGCTAAGCGTGACAGCGGAATGCCAGCCCTGCGGACTCAAATGCCTGAGTGTTTTCAACATAAACCTTACCCTAAGGGTCCAAAGGAACCAATAATTAGGTACGGATAGTAGTAATGTAGGTTACTATATTGGAGAGTATATGATAATTAGGTACTTGGACCCTTAGGGTTACACCCTCCAGAAACCCTACGGAACCCCGAACTCCCTGTTTGCAGGCTTGCAGGGAGTATTATTTACAACCACAAAACCCTTGAAGCAAGGGGGTCTTCAGCTTCGTGTAAACCAAAACCCCCTGAACCATAGAACCCTTCTACTCTCTTCTTCAACAACCGGGCCACAAAAAGTTCAAACTTTCTAAGATAGAGCTTATAGATCAGCCAAAAAGTTTCAAGTTCCCCCGGTTCACTATCTAAGTCTACTAATCCTAGTACATGCGGTGCAGGGCACCCCTACATACTACGATTCAAACCCAATAATAGCCCTATAGACCCTGGCTCCCTGGTTTCTTTAACCCAAAAGTGCCAAACCCAAAACCCTACCAGGACCCTCCTTGTACCCTCAAATAGGGGCATATGGCCCCAAATAATGGGTACTTAGGGTTTAATAGAGGGTTGATGGAGGGTCTAGGTAGTATGAACCTAGAGTCTCCATTGTAGTTCCTTTTTTTGGTTTAACCAAATAAGGTACCCCCAAAAAGGAACTACAATGGAGACTACAGGAAACCATGACCGGCTGCAAAATCCCACCCTCCTGACTCGGAGGATCTTCGGGCGGCTGCGAAGCGGCCCGGCGACCGCGGCCACCGCCTGCTTTGAACTTCTTGGAGAGCTTAGGGGCTTAGGGTTTAGGGTTTAGGGGTTTAGGATTTAGGGTTTAAGAGCAAGGTGCGGTGTTCTTTCTGATTCTGTAGAGTTTTTGCAAAAACTACCGTGGGCTTGTACATGGGCCTGATCGGCGTCATGTTTCTTTTTTTTAGGGCTTCTTTATGGAGTTGTACATCGGTTTTAGTGAGTGCGCTTTCTGTGGTGTTTGATGCGTTCTTGTGGCAGTCCTCTGGGATACTACATGGGTTAAGCGGGCTGTATGGAGTACTTTACAGACCTTATCCGGAAGTGAGGTCTCGCAAGTGTTCTGCCGCTGATGAGGTTATGCGATGATTTCCTAAAGCCAAAACCAAAACATCATGCAATGACTATTCTGCTATTTGCAGGGTACTTCCGATGAAACGAAGCGGGATACACGGGTTCTAGATGCCTTAAGCACCAAATGAACCCCAAAAAGTTTAAGGTTCATATACCATATAGGGATTCATAGTCTATGGGTATAGGTCCCCTAGAATTATTTGGTCCTTCAGATGCTTACTCCTGCAAAGTGCGAGACAATATTGAAATGAACGTATCGAAGATCACAAACAATCACAGAGTCGGTTGCACTTAGGGTTTAGGGTTTAGGGCTTTTATGGAACTCAGACCCACGACATAGGTAGCTTTCGGTTCCGAACGCCGCCACATGAAGCAAAGCAGCCTGCGTCCAATGGCGGAAGTCTGAGCACAGCCGGTTCGCCTGGGGCCTCGTCTTGATGGCGATAGGCGCTACCTACAACTAGGCTGTATGGCTCAAGGAGGCTTACCTGAATTCCATGAAACCTACATGTTTGAGGCTCCGTTTAACGATGTACCTTTGGCTCCAGCTATGTGTTATTTCAGGGCTCTGGTCTGTAATTACGGTGTCATAACCTAGTACCATTCAGGGTCTAGGGTTCAAGATCGGACCTGTGGGTCAAAAGTGGGAGATCTGATATCCGTGCCAGGATAATTAATGGGTTAAACTCTACATACTGAACCCCTCAACCCCTGAGCCCTTAAACCCTGAACCCCAATAATCGGGACTCCCAAAAGATACATCTTCTTGAGAATTCCTACCCCTAGAGAACTGAACTTCGGACATACTGTTGATGGACAAAATCCTGCATGACCTTAAGGACTCTAAACTATGGGAATTATGGTATATTCCTTATAATGGGTAATGCAGGATGTTGTCCATCAACAGTACCACGGGTCTGGCAGATTCAAGCCTGGCTCATTTTGATTTTGGGGTTTAGTTTAGGGGGTAATAGGGTTCAGGGTTTTTAGGTTCAGGGTTCAGGGCTTGGGGTTCAGGGTTTAGGGTTTAGGGTCTGGGAAGGGGGGGGGTTCTGTGTTTAGAGTTTCGGTTCGTGGGAATGTTCAAAGCAGACTAAGGAGAGGTGATCGACCCGAGCCATCCAGATCCCACTAACCCTAAAGGTTCCTCACGCTAACATAGAGGCCTTAAGAATTAGAATAGGGTTTTGGGTCCCATTACACTTTAATTATACTAAGGCACCCTTGAAATAGTATTGGTAATTATTTAGGCCCCTATAGTACATTAGCTTCGGCATTTGTTGGCAGCGTCTCTCTATAAAGTCTGCATTGCCGTCTCAGCACAGACTCTATACACTACCTTTACCTGTTGAGGTCGGCCCTAGACCCGAAAACCCCCCAAGCCTAAAAATCCAATGCACCAGTCTAAGAACACCCTTATGCCCTGAATCCCAATGACACTAAAAAAGGCCGAGGTGCTGGATAGCCGCTGGGCCCCTGCGCGGAGGATCCCGGCGCATCCTCGCAGGGGCGGCGGTTTAGGGTTTAGGGCAGTTTACGTTTTCGGATCAGGGTTCAGAGTTTAGGGTTTAGGGATTAGGGTTTAGGGTTTAGGGATTAATTACGGTTTAGGATTTAGGGTTCAGGGTTTACCTAGACTGTGTTCTTTCTTTACGAGCTCCTGTTCTCGGAGTTATTATAAGGTGGAGCATAGTTTAAAGCTTTCGTGGCTGCAAGGTTGAGGGTGTACCTAGAGCCCCCCAACTACCCTCTAACATACCCCAAGTACCCACTACTAAGGGCCATTTGGACTCGATTAAAGGGCCCTTTGGGGGTCCTGGGTTTAGGGTTTAGGGTTTCTGGATTATCCTTTACGAAGTGAAGGGTTCCGTCGGATCGCGGACATGGTTTGGGGTTAGGCCCTGAGCCTTTCAGGGTTTGGATAAGGGCTTACTTAAAGGCTCACGGGATATAGTAAGAAGGTTATAACTGTTTAGGTTTGGGGTTTTGGGGCTTAGTTTAGGGGTTTAGGGGTTTAGGGTTTAGGGTTTTAGGGCTTTTAGGGCTTAGGGTTTAGGATTTCAAGGCTTCAGGGCGAAGCTAAAGGTTTCCGAGTTTAGTTTCTGGGTTTCGGGACTTGAACCACAATCCCTAAACTTCGGTTAGGGGTTTAGGGGTTTAGGGGTTAGGGTTTAGGGTTTAGGGCCCTAAACCCGCAAAGCTGAATCGTACACCGTAGACTCCAAATCCTAAACCATGGAAACTATAAGCCCCAAACCCTAAACCTCAAATCCTAACCCTCAACCAGCAACAGCCATCCCCCCAAAACCAAATCCTGAAACCCTAAACCCTAAATCACAGAACTGCCCACAAGCACTCCTCGACTAATCCTTGCAAGGTCCTCTCCACTACACCATGTTAAGACCCGAAGAAAACTACTCAACCACTTTTAATGCCCAAGGAAATCCCCAAACCCTAAACACCCCGAACCTTCAAACCCAAAACTCTGAGGTCTAAAGTACCCTAAACCCTAAACCTTTAGAGTCTAAAACCTAAACCCTTATTACTTTGGGAACCTGAACCCTAAACCGCTAAGGAATCTGAAAAACAAGGCTTAGGCCAAAAACCCTTGCTTGTTCATAGCCCCTTGTAGTTTTAAACTCACAACATCAAAAGCACAAAACCATCCCCAAAAAATAAACCCTCAACTTCAAAAAAACCTTTACTAAAAACCCTAAACCCTAAACTTTAAAAAGAAAAACTTACAACCCTAAACCCTGGATGAAGAAACCAGCCGAAGCCAACTTCGGTCCTCGGGGCCGGCTAGCCGACCGACAGAGCGCTCGGAGCGCTTCTGCTCCTGGAAAGCAGAAAAGTAGATCCATTCGGTTTAGGGTTTAGGGTCTAGGGTTGGGTCCCTAAAGGGACTATAAGGGATCTATAAGGGTACTATAATAATGCAGGAACCTGATTAAGAAACCTTGGGCCTTTATTAGGGTTCCTCATATGAAGCCTACTATTTTGGGGGTTATAGGCCCAGGGTTTCTTAATCAGGTTCCTACATTAGATCCATTCGAAGGGATCCCTAAAGGGACCCTGGGTTTAGGGTTTAGGGATCCCTACATCATGTACAGCCTTGACTTATCAGTCACTCAAAGCCCTAATTCTTGCGGCGCACGAAGCGCTACTCCAGAAACTCATAGACCTCATAGTCCTAGTCAAGAATTCAGAAAGCCCTGTTTTTGAAGGTCCCTACTATATGAAGCTTCATTTGTTGGCCCTAAACGGAATAATTACCATGAATCCTAGTTAGGCCCTCAGCCCCAAGCGCCGAACCCTACGCCCTGCACTAAAACCACATGACACTAAACAAATATGGGCTCTAGAAGTAGTGGTTAAGTTTAGGGTTTAGTGTTTCAATTATGAAGCCGATGTGGGATATAAGACTTAGACTCTTTCAGGTGTTCAGGGAACCACACAGCTTCAGCCCTCAACGCTTCAAAGGGGCCTGCTGCCGCCTGGTTAGCTCGGCGCGGTCTTCCAGGCGCTTGCGCAAGGCCTGCATGCACTAAGGGGGGAACCACCAAAAATGTAAACCCTAAAACAAAAGACCTAAAACTTTAAGACTCCCAAAACCGGAGCTTGCACCCAGAAGAGCCGATCGAAAACGGATTCAGGGGCCGGAGGGTTGCTGCGGCGTCTACGGTCTTAGTGCTTCGGGTTGAAGGGCGTACTTAGAAGATCACAGGACTTAGTGAGTAGGTCATAAATCGGGTTACAAGTCCCCTAAGTGGGGTTATCCTAGGGTTTAGGGTGTAGGGGTTTACGGTTTAGGCTTTAGGGGTTTAGGGTTTAGGGTTATCCTAACTATAGCCTACTTATAACCTTACTTGAGCCTTTGCGTAGGGTTTAGCATCATGGTCTCGACTCCATTGATATAATATAGGAGCCTTAATCATTAGAGTAGGGTTTTGGGGTCCATTATACTAGAATTATAACAAGGAATCCCCAACATAGTATAGATAACTATTGAGGCCCCTATAGTAGGGGCCTTGGTGATTTGGCTGGGGAGTTGATGTGCAGGATGTATAGTGAGAATCAGGAGGTCTAGACATAACATTGGCAGTTGTTCCGGCCTCCAACTTATATAAACCCTAAACAAGGCCGGAGAGAGAGAGAGAGAGAGAAATATATATATATATATGTATGTATACATATATATATATATATATATCAGTCTATGATAGCATATCATAGTACAGCTTGTTCTTAGTGAGGAGCCCCAGTACATTCCTACCCAGAGAATCCAGTACCCCTTAATAAAGGAATATAGCTTATATCTTTTGTAGTTTAAGGTATATTCCTTAATTAATGGGTATTGGGCTCTCTAGGAAAGGGTTATGTGAGGGGAGGCTACCGGAATCCTTATCGTTTTGAGCACTCGCGCAGAGTCCTTACTATTTGGAGCACTCGGACGAGTTCATGATAAACGAGGCTTCGGATTCCCAGGGGCATAGGCCAAAGCGGGTAGCGGTGGGCAACCGACGCATGGAGCACTCACGGCGACTGCGACGCCTGGGCTGTGTGCTTGCCCACCTCCAAACACTGTCACAGTTCGTCTCAGCACTGAAACAAAATCAAATCCGCAATCAGTGGAAAAAGCCAAAACCTAGACCCTCCATCTACCCTCTAATAAACTCTAGGTACCCATTATTTGGGACCATATGCCCCTATTTGAGGGTATAAGGAGGGTCCTGGAACCAAGCGTTAAGTTGAGTTTCAAAGATCTCCGCAATCGCCGCAGCTGCCTGAGATTCTACCAGCGCTCCGCGGCTCCGAAGATAGCACCCACTGCGCCAAGGAGAAGAGGCGGTTTAGGGTTAGAGTTTAGGGTTTAGGGTTTAGGGTTTTGAAAGCCACGTGCTTCTGCCAGAAGTGCCTCGCCGCCTACTCCGGAGAAATCCAATCTCCATCGGTCCAGATCTTAACTCCAGCGTTTAGGAACTCTTCTTCGCTGAACCCTAAACCTGCCCTAAACCCTGTATAAGCGCTGAAGCCTTCAATCCTGAATCCCAAACCCTAAATCCCTAACCCTTAAACCCCTGAATCCCTGAACCCTAGAGACCTGAATCCTTCAAAGGTCCTTAACCTAAACTCCTAACTTTACATACACTCTGAACCGGAACCCTTAAGGGAATCCTCAACCCTAGAAAATACATCCTAAACCCCTAAATGCCTAGACCTCCAAAAAAGCCCGAAACCCGATCCCTTAATAAGGGGAATCCTTAACCCTAGACCCTACATCCAAAACCCCTAATCCCTGAAACCCTAAATGAGCCCTGAACCCGAACCCTTAATAAGGGGAATCCTTGACCCTAAACCCTAATCCCTAAACGTCCTAAACCCCTAAATCCAAAAAACCCACAGAACAGCCTGACCCTTAAATAGGTAGTTGTCAACATTAAGGTCCCTTTTGGGGTACCCTGAATATTAAGTGCCGTATTATAATGGGGACCCGAAAAGGGACCCTAATTTTGACAACCGCCCAAATGAATCCTTAAACCTGACCGGTGAACACCTGAATCCCTAACACCCCCGCCCTGAGAACACCCGAGCTTTCGGTGGCCTCAAAAGGTTATAGTAGGATTATAAAAGCCCCAAAAGGTTGCAGGTTACCTACTCAGCCCCTAAGAAACCCTAAAACCTAAACTCTAAACCCTAAATCCTAAGCCCCCAAACCCCTAAACCCTAAACCCCTAAGCCCTTATAAACCCTTAAACCCCAAACCCCTAAACCCTAAACCCCTACAACACACAGATCCCTTAGAGAAGCCGTATAGATCCCTTTGAAGGATCCCCCAAACCCCTAATCTCTGAATCCATAAAAACCCTACAGAACGGCCGAGCTTTCGGTGGCCTCTGTCTACCCCTTAAAGGAATCCTTAAACCTAAAACCCCTTAAAACAGCCCTAAACCCTGAATCCCTCAACCCTAAACCCTAAATCCCTAAATCCCTAAACCCTAAACCCTAAAGCCTAAACCCTAAACCCCTGAAGCCCTATAGATCCCTTAAAGGAACCCTAAAAGGAAGCCTAAATCCCTATAAACCCCTAAAACCCCCGAAAGCTCGGTGGCCTCTGGCAGTTGGTCCGCTCTAAACCCTTATAGAGCCCTTTAAAGGAACCCTTGAAGTACCCTTATAGTAGCCCGGAACCCTAAGGAACCCTAAAAAAGACAGAACAGCCGGGCTTTCCTCTGGCAGTTGGTCCGCTGCCCCGGGAGCCCGGCGGCTGAAGTAGCCGCTGCTGGGCCTCTCGGAAGTTTTAAGGGTGTTTTGGTGCTTTGGGGGTGGTCTTGACGGTTTCAGGGTTTGGGGTATTGGTGGGGGCTTCAAAAGTTTGGGGTTCTGGGGTTTGCAGGTAGCCGTTTGGCGGCGACCGATGGACGCACACTCAGAACCCGCAGAGAGTGGTCTCTTGGGGCAGATGTGGGCTCCACCCGCTTGTAGAACTCGATGCGGTCCTTGACCCAACCACTAAGCCCCTAAACTCTAAACCCTGCAAACATAAACTTTTAAAGATCCCTTATAGAACCCTTAAAGGAACCCAAGTAGAGGCTCGCAGGGGGCTTGTTCAGGATGAGGAGCAGCTGGGCCGACCGGCCCCGGTGTTCGCCCGTGGTGAGAAGAAAGCGGGAGGACTCCTCCACTTGGAGGATCGTGGGACTTGGTAGGTTAGGCTATAAGTACCCTAAATGGGGTTTGAAGTACTTATAAGTTTCGTTACCTTACTTATAACCTTACTTACTAAGTCCCCTGATCCGTTACGCAGAATCCTTTACAGTGCTTGCAAACGTAGCCTCCCGGGTCTCGCCCTTCTTCTATTCCATGATCTCCCAGGGAGACGCAGAGAGTGGTGCTCGCTGCTAAACCAGGTATCCATGACCCTAAACCCTAAATCCTTAAACCCTGACTAAACCCCTAAACCGTAAACTCTAAACCCCTAAACCCTAAACCCCAACGACTTCTACCTCCGTCACCGGTCCCTCGAAAAGCTCACTGGCAAGTGCCCTCGCAGCCTCATCCGTGGGATCTCCCAGGTACCTTTATAGTAGGTTCTTAAGCCTCAAAGGGGTGCCTATATAGGTACTTTAAGGCCTAAGTATATACTATATGGGTACATGGAGCCTTAGGGTGGGATCTCGCAGGTACGCCCTTGCGGCCTCTACCCAGTTCGCACTCGGTTGGCCATGTAAAGCAATTGAAAAATCGTACTTAAGATCCTTAGGTCCAAATGGGAATTTCAGAACATAGGGGACCCTCATATAGTACCCTAAATAGTAGGATCCTTGTTATAAGGACCCCGAAATAAGGTACCCTTAATTTCCGGAAACTCCCAAATAAGGAACCCTACATGCACTGCTTCGTCAGCTGGGGCCACTAGACATCTGATACTTATCAACCAGTCCGCTGTAGCGCGGCGCAAGGTGCTGTAGGGTTTAGGGATTAGCGTTTAGGACCAGGATGTTTCCGACTTTAGGGTTCAGGGTTTCGGACCTTGAAACCAAAACACCAACATAGGGACATAGAAATGAGATATTCCATAGTCTCTTTAAAACAAACCCAAGAAAGCCAGGATGTCCCACGCAACAGTTGATGCACAGTTAATTTTGTTGGTTCCTCATTTCAGGGGGGGCCTTTTTGAAGGGGCTTTACACGGATTCTGCAAGGGTACGAAAGCGGCAAGCGTCAGGATTCCTTCCGGGCTTGTATAGGGCACTGTATTGGTTCATAATAAGAACCCTAAACCCTAAACCCTTTAGGGTTTAGGGTTTAGGGTTTTATTTTCTACAAGGCTGCATGGGTTCCACAGGAATTCTGGAATTTGTTTGTTGAGGTTCGCGGAAATTAGACAGATCTGGGCTTTGTCGTAGAAGTGCGAGGCTTGGGGGGATTTCGGGGCTCGAGTAAACCCTAAACTCTAGGCTTGAACCCTAAACCCCNGCTTACTTGGAGGGGCAGGGGACTTAGTAAGTCGTTTATAAGTAGGGTTATAATTGGGGTAACTCCATTTAGGGTACTTATAACTCTATACTTATAACCTACTTACTAAGTCCCCTGCCCCTCCAAGTAGGCATGCTTAGGGTTCCTTTAAAGGGTTACTAGAAAGGTACTGTAAGGGTTCCTTTAAAGGGCTCGATAAGGGTTTAAGGGGGTTTCCGAACATTGGGGTATGCTTAAGTCACAATGTATGTAGCCCCTGATAATTGCAGGCCTGTTCCGTAATTAATGGGCATTGAGCTCTCCCTTAAGGTGAAAAGAACCCTAAAAGGGTTTAGGGTTCATATACCTTCTAAGATTCTAGGGATTCATAGTATAATTGTATAGGGCCCCTACTTTTAAGGGTCATTTGGTCCTTAAGGTCTGGGCAAGACTCACATCCGAAGGACATGCGTGGCGATGTTGGCTTTCGGATTGTGGGGTTTTAGGGGTTTTGGGCTTAGCGGTTTAGGGTTTAGGGGCTTAGGGTGTGGGGCTCACCTTACATCACCATAACCTACTTTCTTGTAGATTCCTATTATAAACCCTAATGTATAGAATTTATACGGACCCTACAAAAAGCAGGTTTTGGTCGTGCGAGGCAGGGGTTTCAAGCTTCGAACAAGTTGTTCAAGCTTGGAGGATGCTCGTATTAGAACCTTTTTCATAAGTTTACTTTCAAATGCCAAACATAAGCGCACCAAGAGTGGCTACCTGCCTTAACCTACTATCGGAAAATAAGCCCAGATATGAAATGAAACCCTAAACCCCAAACCTCAAATCTAAAGGTGCCCTGAAAGAAACGACGTAGGTTCTGGTTGGTCCCTGCACCGAAAGACTCTAAGACCCCTGAATCAAGGAATCTACCTTAAACCATATTGAGGGTCCCCTTGTAATTTATGGTATAGTCCTACAGACAGGGTGTTGTAGTCTCTGGGCGGGTTTGAGATTGCCCTGAATCTTCGAGCGGGCTGTTGCGGCTACGAAGGGCTGCTGGGTGCCTAATGGAATGAAGCCGCGAGGTTTGGGTTTTGGGTGTTTAGTTCAGGGTCTGGGGTTTCGGTTTAGGGTTTAGGGTCTCAGCAACGGTAAGGCTGTGTCCACGAGCAACTGACGGAACCATGAAAGGCGTTGACAGTCTGCATTCACGACCCTGCACAGGCACTCAGACAGGGCCCTGACCAGACTGATGCTCGCATCGACCTGCTCAGACGCGCCTTTCTCCAGTTCCTGCTTCAGGTCGCACAAATCCTCGAAGACACGCCTTGGTCGATGGACTGCTTGATGCCATTGTTGAGGATGGCCGGAGCCTCCTTCAGCTGCTGGTCAGGCTATGTGTCCATCCTCTCGCGGTAGCTGCCTTTGGGGCGTGCCATGGGTGCCGACGGGACACTGAGTGGGGAAGGCTGTCTGCGCTCAACCCTAAACCCAAAGCCCTAAACCCCCAACCCCTAAAACCCTAAAATCCTGAAACACTAAAACCCTCAACCCTAAACCTATATAAAACCCTACTAGCAACCTAAACCCTAACACCCTAAACCCTCAACCCTATACAAAGCCGTACTAACACCCTAAACCCCAACACCCTAAAGCCTCAACCGGAAACCCTATATAAAACCCTACTGACACCCTAAACCCTAACACCCTGAAGCCCTAAATCCTACATAAAACCCTACTAACACCCTAAACCCTAACACCCTAAAGCCCTAACACCCTCAAAACCCTACTAACACCCTAAATCCCTAACACCCTAAAGGCCTGAACCCACATACAATGTACAGATCCCTTATAGAAGCCTTATAAATCCCTTTAAAGCATCCCCAAAACCCCTAAATCCCTAATAACCCTAACACCCTAGAGCCCTAAATCCGGAAGGCACGCGACTGGGCCGGGGATCCGATCCCCCATATCTTTATACCCGCGGATCAGAGGGTAGGGGGCCTTAATACGAATAATAAGGACCCTTGTGGAGGTAGGGGGGAGGGTTTAGGGTTTAGGGTTTGGGGTTTAGGGTTCAGGGGGGTCGGGGAAAGGGCTTTAATGCCCATTAATAAGGACTTAATAAGGCCTATTTAAGGAAGTATAGTCCCCTACCCCCCTCCCCCCTACCCCCCTAAGGGTCCCTATGAATGAGAGGGTCATACCGTGGCATAACTTAACCTGCCGTATATACTAAGTGCATATTATTATGCATTGCTACATAACATGTCTTAACTACATGTCATGCACTACATACTATCTACAATATTCTATGCACAACATACTATTTGCTATATGTTATGCACAAAAATATACTATACATCATATTCTGCAGGGTTTGGGGCTACAGCATCCCCTGCAGCAGCCCTAATCACAAGCGAGCCCCAGACTCGGAGGTTGTCATGTCTCGACCCTAGGTTCCCCCTTTCTTTTTTACACATAAGCAACGGTTTAGGGTTTAGGATACAGATATCTCATAAAAACCCGTTTACAATGAAGCCCAATAAGGTATGGATATAGATATCATTGATATAATTGTAAAGTGCTTATGCTCATGTTCTTTTTGGGTCACTAACAGAAGGGGCCTGGTGTGCAGGTGCTGCTGGCGGCACCACCACTCCTGCGACAAAGGGCTGGCTCAAGGGTATAGGTTCAGAGAGATTTGGGTGTTGGGTATTGGGTTTATTGAGGGTTTAGGCTTATAAGGGTTTTGAGGGTTTAGCGCTTCTTAGGGTTGAGGGTTTTATAGAGATTCCAAAGGTTTTTGTTTACAAGGGTTTATGGTCCATGGTCTCAGAGATTTGCATTGCACGGTGGCCCTAAAGCCTAAAATTAAAACCCTAAAACCCTGCAACCCTAAACCCCAAACCCTAAACTAGTCAAGGCGTCTCGGGTCGTGGCCTAGGGCCACTGAAGTACATGGGGAACTGCCTTTCAACAAACCTTGGTTGTACTTGGGGGGCCCCCTAGATAAGGGAATTTGTAAGCTTCCCGAAGTGCCACCTAAAAATCCGTGAATCGGAGATCTGAACTGCTGGATATTAGGGAGTTTGGGGCTTTACGGTTTACCTAGACCCCTCAACTACCCTCTAGTATTCCCCAAATGCCATCTATTGAGGACCATAAGCGCTTCATTAAAGGGTACTTGGGGTTCAGGCCCAATGCCTCAAGTCTAATGTAGGGGCCTTAATAATTGAAACAGAGTTTGGGGTTCCTTTATAGTATAACTACAATAATAAAGAACCCTGAGGAATAATATTGATGGTTATTTATTCAGGGTTCTATATTACCCCGAACAGCCCGCCGCAAAGAAACGTCGTGATCCCTTCTCAGGACTCGGCTCCACCATGTCCATCTCCGGGCGCGGGGGCCTGGCTTCAAAATGCCGGTTGTTCTTGGTCCTTTCCCGACCAAGAACCAGCAAAAGACCCGAAACCTAAACCCTAAACTTTGCACTTCGCAAGCAAGAAAGCACAAGCTGCCAAACTAAACAACCAAAGAACGATCAACCCCCGAGCCGTAATAAACATCTTTAAACCTTAAGCAAACCTGCAAATCCATTAAAAAACACCTACAAACGCCACTGTCTAAACCCTATAATGCTGGGTTCCAAACCCCGCTGTAACCTTGCATCTCAAACCGTAGGACTTGCTTTTTATGGCTTCATGAGGTTCGGACTTTCGAAAACGAAAAGCTCTGAGATTTCCTCGCAGCAGGCAAGCTGGCTGGACGGGGAAAACAATGCGAACCAAGTCCTCCCCACTGTGCTCTCGTAGTGGCTGGGTCACAAACTCCTGGAGATTCGTTGCTGTGGCTCCGAAGATGCAACATCGTCACATGCAATGCACCTCAACGCCGAGAGCTGTCCATTGTCGAAAGACCGCAGCTGGATCCATAAATTGGGGGAAGATCTGCTCGACCCGGCCCCCGCCTTGGAATACTGCGGTTCAAAAATACGTGCGGATGGATTCACCATCAGCTCGCTTTTATGTCGGAGTTTAGAGTTTGAAGTTTGGCTTTTAGGGTCTAGGACAAGTGCCGCACTCTGAGCCTCCACGAAGCCCCAAAGCCCAAAAAACCCTCAAGGGCGAAACAGCAAGTGCATCGGGGACTGACAGGGCAAGGGTTTAAGGTCTAGTCGTGCTCTTAGATTTGTTTGCTGCTCTTACGAGGGTCTTTCCAACCTCTACCCTAAGGCTCCAAACGGGGTCTTGGGCCTTCTGGGGGAGGGTTTCGGCTTTGGGGGCTAGGGTTTGGGACCTCACTCCAAGGGTCCAGGAGCCTTAGGGTAAGCTCTAGGGTTCAGGCTGAGTTTCAACGTATATCCTGAGTCTAAGCCCTCTGCAGGTTTGTTTGCAACGGTTTTGAGTTGGGCCGTTTATTACCCTAAGGGTCCAAAGGACCCAATAATCGGGTACTCGGGTTTATGATCGTAGTTTTGTAGGTTACTCTTTTGGAGAGTATATGATAATTAGGTACTTAGACCCTTCGGGTTAAGGTCAAGAGTTTCGGAGCTGAGTGTTCAGAACTTAGGATCTTGGGGGTTGAACCTGGGCAGGGCTCTGTAACAGCCTTTTGAATCATGGAGTTGTCAGAATTTAAGTGTTAACGTCCCCATATGGGTAGCTCTCTAGATAACGGTCTGCTTCAGGGTCCTTTTAATGAGGGCGCCGTACTATTTTTGGTCTCCTAATTGAGAGAACTACCAATTAACTCCAATATTAACTGCTATTAACCCTAAGGCCCTATAATAGTTCCTTTTTGGGGGTTCATGTTTAGAATCTTATAAGGGAACCCCAAAAAAGAACTACTATGGGGTTTTAGGGTAACTCCCGATACTATTCAATGCCAGCTGATGGGTGCACCCTGGCCTCCGCGGCAAGTGTCGGGACTGAAGTGGCTGGCTCCTTCCAGCTTTGAGGGGTTTAGGGTTTAGGGGCTGGAAAGTTGCTTTAATTCCGTTCTATAGGGTTTTGGGATGTAGGTGTCAGGGGCGTCTGGAAGCCATGTCGAGGGCACGGAGTGGGTTTCAGGGATCCTCGGGTTTAGTTTAGCCTTTTTCTAAATCGAAATCATGAAACCCTACTTAAAGGTTCAAGGGATTTAATAAGCAGGTTATAACTGGGGTTGTGAGTCCCCTAAGTGGGGCAATCCCAATGGCAACCTTACTTAGAATTTACTAAACCCTAAACCCTAAACCCCAAACCCTAAACCCCAAACCCTAAACCCTAAACCCCAAAAACCCTAAACCCCAAACCCCAAACCCTAAACCCCAAACCCTAAACCCTAAACCCCAAAAACCCTAAACCCTAAACCCCAAACCCTAAACCCTAAACCCTAACCTTTGAACCCTTTAGTATTGAAATTCCGAGGGCCTTCAGGCCCGACAACCGTCATATTATGAACCCTAAATCTCTGCAGCCCTTGCACCCAAACGCAGCCTGTTTTTATGGGTTTAGGATCTCGGATTCACTTATACTTTGGTTTGCTGGCTTTTAAGGGTGTTTAAGGTCATTCTATAAACCATAACTTTGTATAGGTTCGGAGGTGCTTTACACGCCTTGTGGAGAAAGGAGCACTTAACTCTGCGTTGTCATGAACATATCGGGTTTACAGTTTATGCTGGTAGGAGTTAGGGTATTCCAAACACGTTACGCAGTAGTGGCTCCTCTTCGTCCAATTCAACTCGCATCAAGCACGTGGAAAGCCCATCGAAAACCGCTTCTACACCCGTCCAAACATCCTGACGAAGCCCCTACAGAACACTTTAAACGCATCCATCCCCTGTAAGACTCAAAAAATGCTGAACATGCATCTTGCAGTCCTCGACTTGCTAAATGCGGGCTCCTCCAGCCTGTCACAACTTGTGGGGGATGGAGGAAACCCATTCTTCACTTGCAATGGGTTTTAGGGTTTTGGGGCTTCGGGCAAGGGGTGCTATGAGAGGGCTATGGTATCCTAACAAGGGACCCATAAGACGTGTGTTGTTCTAACGGGACACTTGGCCGGGAGCCTCGGTGGGAGCCTCGAGCGCCCATGCAAATGGTCTGCGGCGCTCTCGGCAGTTTAGGATGTAGAGTTTCGGGTGTTCTACTCTACGATCCCTAAGCAACATCCGTCAAACGTCTAGGGCCAGGAGCTGCCTGTTTCAGGGTGTTTCATTGGAGGGTTTCGGGTTGAGGGCTAGGGTTTTAGGGTTCGGTTCAGCGTTTAGGGTTTATTGAGCGGTTTAGGGCTTTAGGGCTTCAGTGAGTAAGGCTTTAGGGCTGTCATAGGTCGGCTTTACTTTACTGGATATGTGAAGATCTGCCAACTCGTCCGGTCATGGACTCTCGGAAAAGCTTATGGCTTATGTTATTAGAAACTTCGATCACTGAAGCCGGAACCTTGATGCCATAATCCCAGCATCCTAAATCCCAAACTCCAAACTCAAAACCCCAACAACTAAGCGCTCCCTGTACTTCGAACCCTGAACTCCAAAACCCTCTAAATCCCGAACCTTAAACACCAAACCTAAATGCAAATAACACCTCCCCCCAATAATGAAACCCAAAGCCCCTAAACCCTGAAATCCCAAAGCTTGAAAGCAGAGCCCCCAATTAAAACCTCAGAAACCGCTTTAGGGTAAGGGTTTAGACACGAAAAGTCTGAAACTCAAACCCAGACCCTCGAATTAAACATGTGAAAGCAACGCCGGATAACCCCTTGTACAACCCCGTTGATAGCGTCTTGTAGTGTTAGATTACAACCTGCAGAGCCACATACTGCAGGGGCCTTGATATTCAGAATAGTGTTTGGAGCCCCTTATACTATAAATCTAATAATAAGGAACCCCCCAAAACAGTACAGGTAATTATTAGGGCCCCTATATTAGAGCCCGAAAAGCCCTATTCCAAATGCCAGAATCACATCTAATTTTCGGAAACCCGAAACTCTTATAGAGCCCTCTAAAGGAGCCCTTATAGTACCCTTATAGTAACCCTTTAAAGGCAACCCTTGCAGTACCCTTTTAGTAACCCTTTAAAGGAACCCTAGGGAGTCCTAATTTTCCCACATCTAACGAGGCCTCCACGGCTCCGGCGCACGGAGTGGTTTGAGCCAAAGGCGCTCCTCCTGCGACCGTCCCTTAAGGACCAAATGAACCTGAAAGGGTTTAAGGTTTAGGCCTTACCTTAACCCTCCAAAACCTACTTTTTTGTAGGGTCCCTATAAAATTCGTATTAGGGTTTATAATAAGAACCTACAAAAAAGTAGGTTTTGGTAGGTCAAGGTAGGGTTTAGGGTTTAGGATTTAGGGATTTAAGGTTTAGGGTTTGAAGGTTCATATACCATATAGGGATTCACAGTCTATGGGTATAGGGCCCCTTCAGGTCTTGGCATCGCTCCGAGGATTTACGAGTTTATAGGCCTAATAAAACATGTTTTGAATGATTTCTGGTGGGGTGCGCAACTTACCATTCAGACCTCTATACCCTAAACCCTAAACCCTATCTATATTAGTTGCCCACGTTGCCGGTTGGTTTTTCTAAGGGTTCAAGCGGACACAGAGCTCCAAAGCCCTGACTTTCACCCCAAGCCCCACATACCTGTACCTGGCTGCCACTTCCTCATACAACCCTAAAACCCTAAAACCCTAAACCCTAAAGCCTAAAGCCTAAAACCCTAAAGCAGTAAAACCTTAAAACCCTAAAAACCCCTCAACCCGCAAAGAAACGGTATGACAAGCTCCCGCGGTGGCAGCAACAACTGAACCCTGCATCCCTGGCTCCTCTTCGGGTGCGACTGTCCCTGCGCCAGTAGCCTCTTTGGCATTGAAGCTTAACCGTGCATAAGTACCTATATGTATACCTGTCCATCTGATCGATCTATCTATCTACATACACGTATTCACACAAATGTTATATATACATATGCATGTCCGTGGCAGTATCGCGCTTTGAGTCCTTTGGACCTTGTGGGGCAACCAAGTAGCTGACAAATTGCCCATTTTACAATACCCTTAGGGAGCCCTCCAAGAAGCCCTAAAAGCTTGAAGCTCCAAAACCCTTGCATCCTAAACATAAACCCCCCCAAAACCCCAACCCTAATCTCCAAAACAAAAGAATCCTGAAACCCCAAACCCGTTTTGAACGCTCTGGCCCAAAACCCCAAACCCCAAACCCCGATGGAAACCCTTAAACGCATATTAACGCCGATGAAAGAACTTTGGCAAACCCCTTTTAAGGAAGCCTTCAAAAGACTCCTGTTTTAACTATAAAGGCCCCATGTACGCACGATAAGCCCTATCAGCCCCCTCATAGAAACCCGTTTTAGAACCCTTAGAGGAACCCCTACAGATCCGAACACCCTAAAAGCCAAGACCGCTCAGAGATCCGTTCTGGAACATAGCAGCCCTGAAAGGAAGCCTTGCAGATCCCTGAACCCTTACAGGAACCCTGTTATAGAACCCTAAGAGATCCCTTAAAGGAGCCCTTCCAGATCCTTGAACCCAAAAACTCTGGGAATCAGTCGCGGCCTCGATGGGTGGCCGCGCGGCGCTGGACTTCGACCTGACTCAACACTGGGAGGTTTTAATTTGGGTTTAGGGTTTAGGGTTTCAGGGTTTAGGGGTTTAGGGGTTTAGGGTTTAGGGTTTCGCAGGGTTTTTTTTATAACGGTTGTATTAGGCTGTGAAGTAAGGCTGTAAATAGGGTTTTATAGGGTTGAACAAAGGTTTCATAAGATTTTACAGCATCCTGACAGTTCTTATGGGGTTTTTGCTGGAGGTTTCTAGGGGTATGTTCGGATGTTGCAGGTTTTCATGCGGATTTCATGCAGTGTTCTCTGAAGGGTTTTATAGATCTTAGACGAGTTTTCCGGCCCTGAGGGTGCGGGATTTAGCGTGCTTGAAGGATGAGGCGCTCAGTAAGAAGGGCGTGTTGGCTTACGGGCTTAGGTTTTGCGGATGTTGTTGTGGTTTAGGGCATACTTGAAGGACGAAGACTAGAAAGTAGGTTATCGCCGTTCTTCGTTGTTATTGGCGTTGCTATTTTAAGCACCCGAAGCAGGTTTATCCTGATTCATGTCCTTAAATAAAACCTTATAAGGCCTAACCCGAAACCCTTATGAATCCGGGTAGTCTCCACGAAGGGTCCCAAGGGTGCCAAGGACCCAATATTTAGGTACTCGGTTTTAGGATAGTAGTAGGTTACTATATTGAAGAGTATATGATAATTAGGTACTCGGTTTTAGGATAGTAGTAAAGTAGGCTACTATATGGGAGAGTATATGATAATTAGGTACTTGGACCCTTAGGGGGTTAGATGTCGGACACACCAAGGGGAGTAGGGTTTACCTTAACCCTGAATAACCTACCTGTTTAGGGCTCCTTACTATGATTTCCTTATATAAGTCCTTACAAAGGTGGGTTATTCCGGGTTAAGGTAGGGTTTGACCTAATCCTGGAATAAAAACCGCTGCCCTTCCGCCCAAATGCAGGGGCCTTAATAATTACAATGGGGCTTTGGGCCTTTTTTTAAATAGTTACAGTATGATCTGCCACCAAACCCTCTTCTGATTAAAAAGGCCTCTATATTTTATAGAACCCTACTATAGATCCCTTATAGACCCCTTTTAAAGGAACCATGTAAAGGAGCCCTTTTCTAATCATTAAGGCCCCTATAAAAAAAATCTGATAATAGCTCTTATAGCAGCCCTTATAGACCCCTTTAAGGAAGCCCTTTGAATCATGAAGCCACCTATATTAAACCTTCTGAGCATCGAACCTTCGCTTCGCTTTAGCCTCGGCCTTCGGCTTTGCAAAGACCAAAGGATCGTCCTTACGGCGGTGGGTGGCTGGGGTTCCTTTTTGGGTTCCTTTAAGGGTTCGTTTAGGGGCGCCTTTCAGGGCTCCTTCTCTACAAGGCTTTAGGGGCTTAGGGTTATAGGGGCTTCGGGTGTGGGCTTTTTTTGGCGGAGGAAGCATTACTAAACTTCGAATTCTGGCTAGGCCGGCAATGGGCGCTTGAGATTCGAAGTAAAGGGCTGGGCGGATTTTCCGTACGTTTCGACCCAAGGTTGCATCTTTCGGGGCAGCTGCTGTGTTACACACGGTTTAGGGTTTGGGGTTGAGGGTTTAGGGTTTAGGGTTTATATGGTACCATCTTTGCCCAAGTGCCCATGAAAGCAGGGGCCCGATGCTGCCGTACTCATCACTACGTGGTACTTGGAGGAACATGGGACTTAGTAAGTAGGTTATAATTGGGGTTAGAAGTTTCCTAAGTGGGGTTATCCTAACTATAACCTACTTATGACCTTACTTACTAAGTCCCATGAGCCTTTAAGTAATTGAACCTTACACCCTTTCAGGGTACGTGACGTGCTACAGGCAGGCTTCAAGCCCGGACACACACACAAAGACAAGGGGCAACTTGCGCCGCAAACGAACATGTCCAAAACCAAGCATGTACCGTAAACCCTGAACTTAAATCACTGGCCCGACGAACCCGGACAAGTTAATGTTGCACGCATGCTCATAAGACGGTCAACCACAAGTCCGCACCGTTTTGCCCACTGCTCTCGCTGAGGTCCACACCGTAGTAAAGTTATCCTGGCAGAACCGAAATGTTTAGGGGTTTAGTTTAGGCTCTGGGAGAGCTTGAACTTCTGAGCCGCAAGCCTTGACCCCCGTCAAAATCACTCAACTACCTGTATTGGGATCCCTATGTTCATGATCCGTGCCGTAAGCGCTAAGCCTTTTGACGGGGTTCCTACTGATTGGCAATAGTTATGTGAGATTTGCCATGGGGGGGCAGGTGCAGGGCCAAATGCTTAGTAACAGGATTCCCGTGATCCATTATAGTCCCTATATACATGTATAACATACCCTAAAGCCCTAGTCTGTTTATTCAGGGCCTCCAATTACGCCCCAGAATCCATTCAAGGAGCCCTGAAAGGATTTTTGTTGAAGGACCCGATTCCGAATATTGAGGATGCTATGTAATGTGACAAAACACTCGCAAACACTCCCCCACTGTTCAACGGAATGGTCTCGAGCGGCGGGCTGCAAGGCTTCGAGTCATCGAGTGCTGCTTCCGTCTTAAATGGATCACGGGACTTACTGACGGGCGCTATACATAAGCTAAGTATATTTATAACCCCAAGTAAAGTACTTATCATAATCTTACAGTAAGGCTTATAGTGCTTAAGGCTTTCCGGGTTCAGGGGCTAGGGCCGAAATGAGAAAGCATGTGCTCGTGCCATGCACCACAACCTTGTGGACACTGTCCTGTAGTCTGCACAAGCAAGGTTTCTTTGCAACGCTGAGAACCCTAAACCCTACACCCAAACCCTAACACTAAACCCTAAACGCCAAACCCGAATCTCAAGTCCGAGCTCCTGCTACTCCCAACCCTGAACCATGGACCCTAATCCCCACCTACCCACTAGAACTGGCTGCATGTTTCCATGGTCAGAATACGAACTCGAGTCCCGAATCTGCAGGGATCCTATAGAACCAGTTTCTGGGACCCTACAACATAGGTTTGGTAGGTGCAGGTTGAGACAAGATACAGGCAAAAAAGAAAGAATAGGGTCTTGAAGGTCTACACTACTAGAAGAATACGGGGACTGTAAGGAAACAAGTCAGTCTATTCGTTCACGCACTACTTCCAAATCTCAATAAAGAAAGAAAAAGAGGAGGTCCAGGAATCGAGTACCCTAAACCCAAACCCTAAGGAGAGCCCCTCAGCCTTAACCCCAAATTAAACCCAAAACTCCAAACCGAAAGCTGTAAATCCTACCTAGGTGGGGCTTTTAAAGCTTTTGAAAAATACTAGTAAATAAGATCCTCTTAAGCCCAATAAAGGAAAATATAAAATGTCCCAAAGCCCTACCTAGCTACACCCAACAAACCCGAAACCAACACCCAAACCGTACAGTACATCACTGCACAAACCAAAAAACACACCTAGCCTAGAGCCCCCGCTCCACCCGTTAACCCCAAACCCCTAGAGATCCAGCCCGCNCCAGCCCCAGCCCCAGCCCCAGCCCCCAAACCACCCAGCCAGCCAGCCAGCCAGCCACCACCAGCCCAGCCAGCCAGCCCACGCAAATGCGAAATCAAAAGCAAAAAACGAAACTTTCGATCAAAACGTTTCGGTCAAAACCCCGGACCCAAACCCTATACAATTTCTATAAACCGCAAACCCTAAACCCTAAACCCAAAACCCTAAACCCAAAACCCTAAACCCTAAACTCAAAACTCAAAACCCAAAACCCTAAACCCCTAAACCCCCAGTACCCTTATAGTAACCCTTATAGACCCCTTTAAAGGAACCGTCGGCCCTTATTATTACTTGTTATAGTCACATCGACAAGCGGCCTCGGGGCTCCCGCGAAGTTCACGCATCCAGCCGGCCGAATGAGGCGCATCCTTGGCTCTCCCAAAGGGGCGCTCTGAAAAAAGGAGAAGCGGGTTTAGGGGTGTAGGGGCTTAGGGGGCTCACGAGTTACTGTTAAAGTTTAGGGGTTTAGGGGTTAGGGTTTAGAGGTTTAGGGGTGAAAGTTTAAGGGTTTAGGGTTTTTAAGCTTCGCTTTAGGGCGTAAGGACCTAAGGAGGTGCCCATAGAAGACAATGATGGGATCTTTGTAAAGCTTTTTGGTGGAGGTTGAACAGTTTTAGGGTTTCATGGGCGTGGTAGTGCTTTTACTTTCACAGGTTTGTATCCGGTTTTCGTGAGAGTTTAAACAGGCATATCAGATGTATCAACACCAGTCAAGGTACCTACAATGGAGGCATGATGGTCACTCATACTTGTTTATGCGCTGGTGGAAGGGGCGCCTATGTAGACATTAGAGTGTAAGACGACAAAAGGTGCGTTTAGGGTTTGACGTGATCTTGGTTTCAGGGCAGGCTATCGGCTGAGTATGGTTATGACTGATTCTCAGGTTATAGCCTAGCAGCTAGCACATACGTAGATGTTCTTTCTATGTGGGGCTTACACAGTAAACCTGCAGATTGCAGAGGGCTGCAGCCTTAGGGTTAGCAGCAGAAAGCCGCTGCCATGACGAGGAAGAAGCGATACTCCTGCTCTTACTCTCACTCCCACTCCTGCCCCTGCTACTATTCTTACGCCTACTCCTACTCCCACTGCTACTGTTACTCCTCTTACTCCTATACTGGTTCTGGCAGTGCCCAGGAAAAACTGCAGAACTTGGGATCGTGTGCTGAGGATGAAACGGCAGTCAGCACCATGAGGTCGATGTAAAGCCCTGCATGAGCGTTGCTCCAGTATGCCGGCAAGGCAAGGCGTCTGTGAAGGGATCCCCGCGGAAAGGATTCCGGCTTTATGAACTGTGTGCGAATTCGAGCAATTTTTCTTGCTGGAAGAATAGCACGTGTCGTTCAGGTCCATCTCGCCTGCTGGAAGAATAGAAGCGTGCAACCACCTTCTCAACTTCTGTTTCCCGGTCGTATTACGGGTTGACAGCGGTGCGGGCGCTTTGCGTCAGCTGCAGGCCAACTTATGACGACGATGACTATGACTATGACGACGACACCAACGACGACGACGACAACGACGACCAAGACTACCAATACCACCACCACCACCACCACCACCACGACGACTACTTCTAGCACAACTACTACCGCTACTGCTGCCACTGCCACTGCCAATGCCAAGTACGACTAGTACGACTATGTCGACGACGACTGCTACTGCTCCTGCTGCTGCTGCTACTACTACTACTACTACTCCTGCTACTCCTGCTGCTGCTACTACTACTACTCCTGCTACTCCTGCTACTCCTGCTGCTACTACTACTACTACTCCTCCTGCTACTCCTGCTCCTACTACTACTACTACTGCTACTACTACTACTACTACTACAACTACTACTACTACTGCTACTCCTGCTGCTGCTGCTGCTACTACTACTACTACAACAACTACTACTACTACTGCTGCTGCTACTACTACTACTACTACTACTACTACTACTACTACTACTACTACTACTACTACTACTACTACTACTCGCGAACCCAATGCCCTGTATGCCAAGACCCAACTAGAACGTAACCCGACTAAACCCCCACAGGTTAGCCCCAAGTCACACAACCACAGAAGCTACACCATTGGGCGCTCAACCCAGGGCTAAGGCCCCAGCCACAACAAAGACAAACAAATGTCAAGCCAAGAACCTTAACCTTCAAACCCTGAGCGAAAAATAAACAACTGAATGCCTAGACCCTGAGCTCCAAACCCGAATCCGAAACCCGACTGTCGCCGAGGCTGTCGCCAGCTCGGATGCGGGTGCGGCATGCTCCGGGAAAGCCGGAACAACCAGTGGTACGGCCTCAGGAGGGTTGTTTCACAACTACTTAAAGGATCATGGGACATAGTAAGTAGGTTATAATTGGGGTTATAAGTCCCCTAAGTGGGGTTATCCTAATTATAACCTAGTTATAACCTTACTTACCAAGTCCCATCAGCCTCTAGAGATCTTGTAGTTGAAATCCTGCTTCCTGCTCAAAGTTCTCGAGATAGCCTTCTAGCCCTGGGGTTGATCATTGAAGGCTGTGCCTGTGATTTGGGGTTTCGAGCACCCGTAGACCCTAAACCCTGAACATATGGCTTGAGGGTTAGGGGTTTAGGGTATAGGGGTCTTAATAATCAGAATAGGGTCTTGATGCCCATTATACTATACTTACATTGAGAAACCCCCTAAATAGTATAGGTAATTATTAAAGCCCGTATACTAAACCCCCATAACACCCCTTATAGTAATCCTTATAGACCCCTTTAAAAGGAACCCTTAGAGGAACCCTAGGTAATTACTAAAGCCCCCTATAGTACCGGGTGGATCTTCAGGCTTAAGGGTTCAAGCAACCTGGGCCCTTAGTCGGGAACCTCAAAGAAACGGCAGGTTTCAGGCTTAGGGAGCCTAAGGCGTGATCCACGTTGTTTTGTGCGGGAAGCCCTTGTGGTCCGGGACGGTTTAGGGTTTAGGGTTTGGGGTTTATAGGGTTTGGGGTTTATAGGGTTTAGGGTTTTGGGATTCCTATACCGATGTAGAAGACTTTCTAAAACCCAAGTATAAGGCACGATGTAGGTGATTATTCAAGCCTCCATGTTGTTTTGTGCAGGAAGCCCTTGTGGTCGAAATACCCGACTACCTCGTATAAGCCTATCGCTGTCAAAATCTTACACACGACTCTAACACCCCATCTCTAGACAAGACGTCGAGAACTATAATCTGAACCTAAAGCCATGAAGGCCAAACACGAAGACTTAGGCTTTGGGTTTAGGCTTTGGGCCTTGGGGAGAACCCCTAAAACCCCATACCCTAAACTCTGGGCCCTAAGCCCTAAGTATCCTTAAATAAAGTCTAAATTTCCCCTAAACTGTAAGGAACGACCGGCCCAGCTACGGCCGCCGCCGCTGCTGGCTTCGACGGGGTGGGCGCCTCGAAGCGTGCGGGGCCTCTGGCGTCGCTGCGTTTTGGGGTTTAGGGGCTTACTTAAGGGCTCAAGGGACTTAGTAATCGTAAGTATAGGGTAATAAGTGGGGTTATAAGTCCTTAAGTGCCCGAGGTAGGCTTATCCCAAGACTTCGGGTTTAGGGTTTTACATTGAGGCACCAAGTATACAAATAGTACGTACCTTGGGCTTTGAAATTTTCGGACAGCTGAAGATAGGAGTTACCTACTTCGGCCTGATTGGGGCCATTGATATGAGGATTTCCGAAAATAGGGGACCCTAATATAGTACCAGAATAGTAGGAGCCTTATTATAAGGACCCCAAAAGAATGTACCCCTAATTTTCGGAAACTCCCATATTTGTTGCGCTTAGGGTTGTAGGGTTTCGGGCTTGGGGTTTTGGGGCTTGTAATGTAGATGGGTGGTTGTCAAAATTATGGACCCTTTTTGGGTCCTTATTATAGTACGGCACCTAATATTTGGGGTACCCGAAGAGGGACCCTAATTTTGACAACCACCCATATGGTGTTGATGGTGTTTTTTTTGGAACCGGGGGGTGGGGGGCGGAGGAGGGCTCGTGGCTTATGTAAAGCTGGGGAACTTGGTGTGCCGTGTGCAACGGTCTGCAGGTCTTCGCCAATCCTGACATAGGGGCCTAAATAATTAGCAATACCATTTTGGGGGCCCCTTATAAGAATTATAGTTCAATGGGCCCCGAAACACTATTCTAATCAAGGCCCCTATAATATAGTATGTGAACTAAACAAGATCTGACCGGTAGTCCATCAATTGCCAAGCTTTGTCCGTCCTTGCAGACACAGCGCAGATTGATCCAAGCCCAGTCTCTTTTAATCAAAACCTCTGACAAATGACTCCCTAAACCCTAAACCCTAAACCCATAATGACTCCCGGCTATTCAGAACCACCGCCTTGTTCAAAGGCTTCAAACCTGCAGACCTGCGAACATCCTTGGTCCCTGGCCCTGAATGCTCCAATTCCAGAACTCCCCAAATCTCAACGCCCCTAAAGCCTAAACCCCCGCTGATAGAACCGCACAAAACCATATAACTCCTTATAAACCCCTTGTAAACCCGATATAACCCTCAACCCCTGATCCCCAAACCCGAAACCCTAAACCCCAAACCCGAAACCCTAAACCCCAAACCCGAAACCCTAAACCCCAAACCCTAAACCCCAAACCCGAAACCCTAAACCCCAAACCCGAAACCCTAAACCCTAAAACCCAAGAGCCGAGACCAATGTAGAACCCCAGGCACAGCAACAAAATGAGGTCCGGGCTGGGCGGCAGCGCTGCGGCCCAGCTTGGCACCTTCTGCATGAACTTTCACTGACACCCGGACATGTTACCCCAAACCCAAAACCCCAAGCCCAAAACCCTAAACAATGTACTCAAGCATACTGTATACAGCGCGAAAACTGGATGCCACGAAACAGCACTGACAGCTTTCAGAGTCCATTTGGGGGTTTAGGCTTATTTGTGACTTCTCTCTGCAAGCATAAACGAGATAGCTACCATAAGTTGAGCGCTTCATGGGGACCCGTAAGAACTGCAACAAAACACACAACCCTAAACACTCAAACCCTAAACCCAAAGCGCTGAATCAAAAAAACGATGTAAGGACCCAACAGCGTGCGTAAGAATCAAAGTGCCCCCGTCCTAAACTGAAAACCCTAAACTCCAAGCCGTGCTTCTTCCTTAGGTTCCAGAGTCGACCCTTCATAATAAGGGTATCCTTTTTCTTACTATTCGGTTTTAATTAGGGGACTCTGAAATCAAAAGGACAAAAGGGTATTAATTACTCAGGAACCTAGGTCCAGTCCGAGAGGCCCCACGGCAACAGAACAACAAAAGAGCTCGAAACGAGACACTGCAAGCCCATATAAAATCCAAGTAAACGAAGCCCTAAACCCTAAACCCTAAGGCAACCTTTAAAGAAGCCCTAAACCCTAAACCCTAAGGTTAAAGAAGCCCTAAACCCTAAACCCTAAGGCAACCTTTAAAGAAGCCCTAAACCCTAAGACTAAGACCAAACCCCTCAACTCCCCGACTCCTGAACCCTAAACCTAAACCCCCAAAGCCCTAAACCAGAAACCCCAAACCCCTATAGTAGAAGCCAGAAAGTTGGAACACTGCTGTAGGATGATTCGTGCTAGGATCCCTTCTAATTTACCACAAGGGCATGAGGAGAATGATGTTCCAACTTTCTGGCTTCTATTATAAAACCCCAAGCCCCTAAAACCCTAACCCCTATTCCCCGAACCCCCCGCTACCCCTAAACCCTCATAGCCCTACACCCGACACCCTGCCCCTACCCTAGACAACCCCC
>BGNK01000027.1:454385-478793 GCA_003297005.1 Symbiodinium sp. clade A Y106 | reverse complement strand
AGCCCTATAAGATCCCGAATCCCAATAATCAATTATAAGTATAAGCCCCCCGAAAGACATTTATCTAGGTTTCACCACAAAACCCAAACCCCTATACCCCTAAACTCAAGATCCCGAAACTCCCAATCCACCTTCGCGTCAGTGTCGGCTGTGGCCTCGTTTTTCAAGTCCTGTGCATAATGTAGGGTGGGTGCCTGCTAATCTAATTGGTTTTCGCTTAACAAAGGTGGGCTCCTGCNTGGGCTCCTGCTTGCGGGATTGAATGATTTGCTTCAGCATCGCCATCTTCTCGTGTGAACCGCCCTTCCTGTGCAGAGTAGCCAGTGACTAGCTCAATCTCGAACACACACACACACACACACACCGAAAGCTTTCAATTTGGCCTTGTGTCCTTGTTGCGGCGAGTCCGGCAACATGCCCACGAGGCAAATGCTCTCAAAAGAGCTGCTTCTTCCTCCGCCCATTCCTGGANCGTCATCTTCCTGGAAGCAGCAGCGGCAGAAGCAGCAGCACCACATAGCTTAGGTTACCCTAGAGGATAATAAGGATAGAATGTATCCTAGGCGTCGACCATGATAATGTGAAAATCCTAGCTGGAAATATATCATAGGTTGGCTTCCTTGACTTTATAATATTTACTAGACTATATTAGGGTTTATAATATTTACTAGACTATATTATAAATTAGTTTACTAAGCAATCTGGCATTATCTCGGCTATNATATCATAGGTTGGCTTCCTTGACTTTATAATATTTACTAGACTATATTAGGGTTTATAATATTTACTAGACTATATTATAAATTAGTTTACTAAGCAATCTGGCATTATCTCGGCTATTGCACTGACGGGGACCTGATAATTCTATATGCCCGAAATCCGAAAGGTTGCCGCTTGTATTTAGCCTTAGTATCCAAGCCTTAAAGACTTTGAAGTCCACAGAATCTAATCCCGATGCCAGATACCCGAGCACAATCTATGTGCTGCAGTCTAAAAACTTATACAATATCCCCGGAGCACCGAAACTTATCCTGACCGGAGTCCTGACCAGAACCCTTCGTCTTTAGCTTCAGCCCTATAAGATCCCGAATCCCAATAATCAATTATAAGTATAAGCCCCCCGAAAGANCTGACCAGAACCCTTCGTCTTTAGCTTCAGCCCTATAAGATCCCGAATCCCAATAATCAATTATAAGTATAAGCCCCCCGAAAGACATTTATCTAGGTTTCACCACAAAACCCAAACCCTTATACCCCTAAACTCAAGATCCCGAAAACCCTCCCAATCCACCTTCGTGTCAGTGTCGGCTGTGGCCTCGTTTTTCAAGTCCTGTGCATAATGTAGGGTGGGTGCCTGCTAATCTAATTGGTTTTCGCTTAACAAAGGTGGGCTCCTGCTTGCGGGATTGAATGATTTGCTTCAGCATCGCCATCTTCTCGTGTGAACCGCCCTTCCTGTGCAGAGTAGCCAGTGACTAGCTCAATCTCGAACACACACACACACACCGAAAGCTTTCAATTTGGCCTTGTGTCCTTGTTGCGGCGAGTCCGGCAACATGCCCACGAGGCAATTGCTCTCAAAAGAGCTGCTTCTTCCTCCGCCCATTCCTGGATAAAGGATTATAGAGGAGGGGTCAAGGAGTTGTTCCCTGCACTGCGATATCTGTTTGAGGATGCTGCCTCTTTGGCTTNTGCTCTCAAAAGAGCTGCTTCTTCCTCCGCCCATTCCTGGATAAAGGATTATAGAGGAGGGGTCAAGGAGTTGTTCCCTGCACTGCGATATCTGTTTGAGGATGCTGCCTCTTTGGCTTCCTTGCTCAAGGGGTCGTTGAGACGAAAGTGCCCTCCGGCCCAAAGCACCGCTGCCTGCAATACTCGAAACCTATGTTTGCTGATGAACAAGTCTTCTCAATTCAAAAGGGATTAACCAATTCGACCTGGCCTCCACTTNAGACGAAAGTGCCCTCCGGCCCAAAGCACCGCTGCCTGCAATACTCGAAACCTATGTTTGCTGATGAACAAGTCTTCTCAATTCAAAAGGGATTAACCAATTCGACCTGGCCTCCACTTCCTTTTTTGTGGGCAGGTCCCCCGCGAACGACGAACAATATGCCGCCACAATGGCAAAATTGAAATCTGACGTGACCTGCTCAAAATTGAGCTATATCCCTGACAAAGATGTCTTTGACGGGTGACGGCATTCCCACCTGCTCTTCAGAAACCACGGAGCTCGTGACGTCCAGGAAGCGGTAACGAAAGGGCTCCTGCACCAAAAGTTTCATGGGCTTATTTGTGCTTTGGGATGGGTCCGGGCCTTCGGGGTCTTCGGATCCTTGTCTTTCTTCGTCAATTTCTTGAGGTATTCGATCCNTGTGCTTTGGGATGGGTCCGGGCCTTCGGGGTCTTCGGATCCTTGTCTTTCTTCGTCAATTTCTTGAGGTATTCGATCCGCTGGTTGACATATCCTGGCTTCAAAAGGTCTTCGAAAAATTCTTTCAAGAGGTTGAGCCGCATTTCGTTCGGCTTCGAGTCCGGCATTACCAGGCTTGCCAAAGCGATTGGCCACCCTTCTTGATCTTAAAATCTCGCGGGCACTTCTCCAGAATTCCACACAAAAGCAGCAGGGCGGGANGGCTTCGAGTCCGGCATTACCAGGCTTGCCAAAGCGATTGGCCACCCTTCTTGATCTTAAAATCTCGCGGGCACTTCTCCAGAATTCCACACAAAAGCAGCAGGGCGGGAGCACGGGAGCCTTCAGAAGCTCCTTGCTCCGAAAGACCTGGGCCAGGAAGGAAGACGGGAAGGCGATTCATTAATTTGGAACAAACGATCAGGCCCCTACGGTTCCGAAGGNGGCGGGAGCACGGGAGCCTTCAGAAGCTCCTTGCTCCGAAAGACCTGGGCCAGGAAGGAAGACGGGAAGGCGATTCATTAATTTGGAACAAACGATCAGGCCCCTACGGTTCCGAAGGACTTTGCCGCATCGAACCACCGGCATCGTGGAAACCTCGCCAGGGCGTTTATTACGTTTTTATGTCGTGTGCTGACACACCAGAGAAACTCCTGAGATGCACACCAGAAAAATCGCCCGGACCAAAGGAAGCCACATGAGCCACCAGGTCGCGACAACTTCAAGATGTGTTTTCTGTGTCTTGNGCACACCAGAAAAATCGCCCGGACCAAAGGAAGCCACATGAGCCACCAGGTCGCGACAACTTCAAGATGTGTTTTCTGTGTCTTGACCCCGGGGCCCATGCCCCCCGAAATGAAGCACAATGTTTTGCTCAGGCATTCTTGATTTCTTTCGCATGAATTGTGGGAACTCTTGATCCACGGCGATGAGCAAGCGACATATCAGCGACAAAAGTCAAAGCACCAGTTTAACGAGTGCGTTTGTAAAGCCCCGGTTTCCNGTGGGAACTCTTGATCCACGGCGATGAGCAAGCGACATATCAGCGACAAAAGTCAAAGCACCAGTTTAACGAGTGCGTTTGTAAAGCCCCGGTTTCCCGGGTGCGCGGAAGTAAAGGGTCTATATACCCTAAACCCCCCAAAAACTCTAATATACCCTAAACCCCAAAGAAGCTCTAATATACCCTAAATCCCAAAAAAGCTCTATATACCCGAAACCACAAAGCTCTATATACCCTAAACCACCCAAAAAAGCTCTATATTCCCTAAACCCCGCAAAAAAAAGCTCTATATACCCTAAACCCCCAAAAAGGCTTTGCAAAAGAGACGCCCAGGAACTACACGAAGCATCCCTGTGGGGCAAGGAAGAACCCGACCAAAGGCCTCAGAGTTGGGGGCTGTTTTGGGGGGTGAAGCTTTGGGGTTTTAGGCTTGAGGGTTTAGGGCTAACCCTTGAGGCCCAAACCCTGAAGAAGTTAAGGTTTAGGGTTGAGGGTTAGGGTTTATGGGGTTTCTGGTTTAGGCTTGAGGGTTTAGGGTTTATGGGGTTTGGGGTTTAGGCTTGAGGGTTTAGGGTTTATGCGGTTTAGGGGTTTAGGCTTGAGGGTTTAGGGTTTATGGGGTTTGGGGTTTAAGGTTTATGCGGTTTAGAGTGGCTGAAGACCGGTCAGATTTGGCGAAAACTGGCTGAAAACACCGTCCGATGTTGGCGAAGACTGGCTGAACACCGGTTCGATTTGCCGAACACTGGCTGAGCACCGGTCCGATTTTGGCGAAAAGTGGCTGAACACCGGTCCGATTTTGGCGAAAACTGGCTGAACACCGGTTCGATTTGGCGAAAACTGGCTCAACGTTGGGGGTACTTTTGGCGAAAAGTCGCTGAGGGTTTAAAAATATGCATAAGAAAGAGAGGGTTTAGTTTATTGTTAGGGCTTAGGCTTTAGATTTAGTTTCCATGCTCCTCAATCAGATGGCTAAGGGTTCGAACCGGCGAACGGGTTCTACGGACTTGGTTTAGGATGTTATACATGGGTCTTTGATTATGGTTCTACTTGGAGTTATCAGGGTTGTTGTTGGTGTTCTACGGTTTTACAGGGTTTTCATGGCTCTTACTTCAGAAGTGATTCGACGTCATGGTAAGGAGCCCAAGCCGCATTGTGAGATGGGCTTGTTGGGTTCTTTTAAAGTTTGCGGTTCCAGGTCTACCGACTTTACAGCGAGGGTTGAGGATTTGGGGTTTAGGTTCGTTTAGTTGGGCCAGAAGATACGGGGTATCTGTTTAAGGGTCCCTCGTAGCACGGAACTTACTACTTGGCATGTATGTATGTGCAAGTTTCTGTAACTGTTATCTGAAAGGGCCAAAGGTTTACACGACACTCCAGCCTCGACCCTCCCACTACCCTAATCCTTTGAGACCTTAAACCCTAAGCTATCCCAATCCCTGCCGAGCACTCCAGTTTCGCTACTATGCGGCCTGTAGGTACTTCTTACATTGAAACATACACCACAAGAGCAGGGAATCTTGAACATCTTCGCTTCGGAGGTGTAGTGCCCCATGACGGCACGACCACAATGCTCAAGCAGCTTGGCCCGAGAGTAGGGTTTCCGGGTTGAGCGCAGGGTTTTCCGTCTTCCGAATTGAAACGCTAGCATGAGGGTTCGCGGCTTTAGGCTCTCGTTTATCCGTGTTCACCATCCCTAGACAGACCTTCGATGGTGCTGTCATCGGACTGACCCCCCCCTTGCAAAAAGCATTCAGCCTCTTGAACATGTGTATGTCGGCTGTGTACGAATGCATGCATGCGTACATGCATGCGTGCCTGAATGCATGATTGAATGAATGAATGAGTGAGTGATTGAGTGAAGGAGTGAATATGTGTATACAGGTATACGCATGAAAGAAAATGCATATGCACCTGTATGTGTATATGTATATGCATATGCACATGTAAGGCTAATATATATATATATATATATATATATGTATACACACACCTATTAACTATGTATTATGTACATGGGCATGTACATGCCTATGTCCTATGTTTACGTGTATGTAAATGTGTATGTGCATGTGTAGGTACATGGATTTTGGATTACTGTGCTTTTCCCCTTGCCCAAAGACACCGAAGCCTTTTGACGAAGGCCACCATGGGGAGTGCTGACGGGCAAGCGTGACCCCCTGCCGCGGGCTGAGTCAGAGCCGTAAACCCTAAACTCCCCTGCACCCGGCACTCCCAGAGTCCAGACAAGACTGATAAGATTAGTACAAGTTGTTCATTCTGAATTCAGGGTTCACTTGTTAAAACTGAGCAGTAGGAAAAGGGTACTTCTGCTTGAACTGGCTGACTGGTGTGGAACCAAGATATTCGCTGAGTTGAGGCAAGGATCTTGAATGCTGCATCCATAATTGAGGGATATTCCTTCAGTTCTCTTTCGGGGCCTGACTCCAAAGAGCTATACAAGGTTTCAAACGGGTATTGGCATCACTAGGGCTTCAGGGTGATGTGTTCTTTGGTCAGGGCTTTTGGGGTGCAATTACTGTAGAAGCCTATATAATTACCAATATTAGACCCTTTGCGGCCCAAAACTACCTGAAAATGAGGCTGTATCATCAATCCACAAGATCCTCGTGTCTATGTGTTGGTAAAACCTCCTTGCAGCAGCTGCTTGAAGGAGCAGGGGACTTAGTAAGTTGGTTATAAGTAGGGTTATAATTAGGGTAACTCCATTTAGGGCACTTATTACTCTACTTATAACCTACTTACTAAGTCCCCTGCCCCTTCAAGTGGGTTCACGGTTCAATACAGAGCCAGGCCTTAGGGTGGAAGGTTTGGGGTCCATAGCTGAAGGGACCAAGCCTACTTGGAGGGTCATGGGAGCTGCGGTTTTTTTTCGGAAGATCTACTAAGTCCCATTGGGACTTAGTAAGTAAGGTTATAAGTAACCCTAATTGGGGTAAAGTATAATTGCCTTAATAATAACCCTAATTAGTTACTAAGTCCCATGATCCTTTAAGTAAGCCCGTAACCGGTTTGCTGCATTGTACGTATCAGAAGGCCTGCTAGCCCGAACCCCATTGCCTCCTCAGGAACTACCGGGCCGTGCCACCGACCATGAAGCGTCTCTTGGCTGCGGTTTAGGCACGGCTTTGTTGCAGAACATGGAAGAGTAAGCTACGACGTTTAGTTTCTGCCCGACATTCTGTTCGAGTTTGAGGTTTCTGGGCATGGGCTGTGCAGTTAGTTTCGGGTTGGGAAGAAGAGTGAACCATGACTTAATTTGAGAGGAATCATTTCCACAAATGAAACTCGGTGAATAAACAAAGTCATCCGTCGAAACTGGAAACTTGGTCCGGGATTGCAAAGACCCTCAGGGTCCAAGTACCTAATTATTACGAATTTATACTCTCCAAAATAGTAACCTACATAACTAAACCCGTAAGGGAAATGTGTATAATAAACCCGCGCTCGCAGTTGAGCCGGCCTGCATCATGCTTTACCACGCCCTGTTTGCGGTGACCCAGGCATGCTTTTCCCCAAGGGTCCAAAGGATCCAATACTTAGGTATTCGGGTTTAGGATAGTAGGGTTTAGGGTTTGTTATGCACATTTCCTTTAAGTAGTTCCGTGAAGCCCATTTAAGTTTTGCACAGGTGCTTTCTCAACACCCTCCATTGCGCGCTCCAACGATGCAGCAAGAACTGCTCCTGCGCTGCAGTGGTTTCCTAAAACGAAGAACAAGTATAGAAGCCGAAATAATTACCTATATTGTTCCTTTAGGGTTCCTTAAAATACTATTTAGGGGCCCAAAACCGTATTCTAATTAGTAATGAAGGCCCCTACAGTAATCCCAAAGCCGGCATCCAAAGACCTGATAAGCAGAGCGCTATATGCATAGTTCTTGAAGTTATTGTCTCTTTGTAAGGGTGCCGTACCATTTGGGGTACCTATAAATGGACCCTAATTTGGAGAAATATATGCCTGTATCCCAAGCCCTAAACTCTGAACCTGCAGACGTCAGCGTCAGCACTGAAACCCCTGGGATCCTCAAGACCACACGTCGAGGTTCGTTGGCTTTCGCAAGCATGGCTTCAGTCACTCAGAGGGTGCAGAATGGCTAACTTGGGCCCTTATGGTCAGATTTGTTGTGTCCTGATCGAGGCTCTGTTCAGTGACTGCCCTTCCCTTCCTGCACCCCACTCCTTCCACCTTTGTAACCCCTAAACCGTAAACCCTACACTCCCCACACCCCTAAACCCGAATTGAG
Source organism: Symbiodinium sp. clade A Y106 (assembly GCA_003297005.1). Classification (NCBI taxonomy): domain Eukaryota; class Dinophyceae; order Suessiales; family Symbiodiniaceae; genus Symbiodinium; species Symbiodinium sp. clade A. Next base: position 471,114 of record BGNK01000027.1, on the reverse strand, counting down.
CAACTCTAAGCACTGGAGGCTGAAGCCTTGCTCTGTAAGTTGTGCTCAGGCTGGATCTCTGATGGCATCAGGCCAGCCGTTCGCATCCCCCCCCCCTCGCACCAACCCGCCCTGAGTGCTTCGAGGTTTTAGGCCTGGAGGAGTATGTACGTATGTTTGTATATATGTATGTATGTATGATACATATATCTATATATATACATATATATCTATATATATATACATATATATATATACATATATATATGTACATGTATTTTTCACACGCAGCATAGTACATAATCAAATTTGTTAGTACGTACATGTGCGACAGAGACCCTATGTTTTCATTGTGACAAGGTTCTGAAGGGAGGCATTGGGAAAGGAAGTTGTCCTGCATGGCCTCAGGGGTTCGCGGGTTCTTCAGCAAAAATCTCGATATCCGAACCGTAAACCGTCAGCCCACGACAGTAAGCACAAAGCTGTGAATCGCTGGGGTCAGCTAACCCTTCTAGCCAATTTTGCAAGTTTTCACCCCCAAGGTGTTGCTAGTTGTTCTACCTGTGCTGCGGCCCTACTGCGTGCGGCATCTTAGCAGGAAAGAACTTGAAGGCTGTAGCGTAATTGCTGACCACGCCACCCGACCTTCCAGTGCCGGCGTTCAATGGCAGTTGTTCTTTTGCAGCATATGGGTAGTGTCGCCTTATTTTGTCTCGCAAAAAAGGGCACTCTTATTTAGAGAACTCCCCCTCTGCTTCAAAGGGTGAAGGGTTTAGGGTCTGTAGAATCCTAGGCTCGTGCACCTTAAACCAGTAGAATGGTATAGGCATTCACTACAGACGCAGGGTGCCACGCCGCGCTTCACCTCGCACTTCAAGCCGAAATGGTCCAGCCTTGAAGCACAAACCCTCTTGTAGAATACACTTTATGAAACTGCATAGACTATACTAAGCTGTATTGTGATAAACTTTTCATACAATATTCATTGTTTGCTTTTGAACAGCCGGCTGTAGTGAGACCACCGTAAACTCCAAACCCTTCAGCTTTTACTAGCCAACCGGTTTAGGGTTTGGGGGGGTTTAGGGTTTAGGGATGCATGAGCCAGGCGAAGGCTCTGTGAGTGCTGCCCAACTTGATTCTTGGCACTTTCGGGGCTTAGGGAGTTTGGGTTGTAGGGCTCTCGGGCTTTAGGGAAACAGGGTGTAGGGTTTGGGATTCAAGGATTTAATTATTAGGCTTTTAGGGATTTAGGGTTTAGGGATTAGGGTGTCCGGGACTTCAGGGATTCAGGGTGTAGGCTTGTGGGATCTAGGATTTTAGGGTTGAGGGCTCTGGGATCTGCTGGTTTACAAGCGAGAATGCGGTGAGGTACGTACAACCTTGCGCTGCTGCAAGACAAACCAATGGCCTGAATACGTAAACTCTATGTTGCAACCCCTTGGCTTCAGACTCTAAAACTAAAGACTATTGAATAATAATGAAGGCTGAGCCCAACGGAAACTTTAATTTAGACCAAGCTAGGGCAAACAGGGAAGTAGGCCTTGAAGCCCAGGGGCAAGCAGGAAACAGTTGGAAGCGATTATGCAGTAAGAGCCATGGCGATAATTAACACAATCGCTTCATCTCGCCATGAAGCAGCGATTGTTTTCCCAGGCCCTGTTTCTATGTTGTTGCCGTTGGAAGGGGAGGAAGCCTTAAACAGTAAACTCACTAAGCTCCAAACGACTCGGGGAGAGCGATTACTAGTCCCTCCCAATATACACGCCAGAACACCATACTGGAAAACGCCTCGGGACCCTGAACCCGAAACTGAATCCTAAAGCCTGAACTTGTGGCTGTTGTCGGACCAGTTTCTGAATCCCAGACAATTCATCGCAACATGTTCGCAAAAACCTGGAGGAAAGTGCACAGCAATGCCATCGTGAACAGCAGTTGAGATTATTTTGTCAAGGGCAAGAAACACTGGGGCAAGTTTGTGATAAGTGTGTGCGGCTCCCTTGTTTGCGAGTTTCCCACTGTGTCTCCCAGGGTGTCTCGCCAAAGGTCACTCGCCTGTCACTACTGTACGAACCTGATTAAAACACCCTGGCCACATAACACCTTAATAACAGGATCCATACAAGGGTGCCTTAATCGGGTTCCTACCTTTGCCTTCTTGTTGCCACCTTGCCTCTTCCAGAGGGCCCGGTCAAGAGCAGTGAGACGGTGCAGCGAGACTTTCAGCTGGCAGGAAAAAACCAGAAAGCATTTCCCTTGTCCTCGAGAAGCGCCGCTTCACAAACACCCTCAACGCCAATCAGACACAGCAATCGCAATACCGCTCGCGAGGAAACCAGCAACAATCACTCAAACTTCGCTAAGAGCCTTCTGATGAACAAACCTTGCCTTGCTGAGATTTTGCAAAGTCCGTAGGGCTTCAGGGTTTTAGAGAGGAGCCGGGTTCACTACCCAAAGATTTTTAGACGTCATGTGGGCACTGATGTTTGGAGCATGCTAAGGACAGCAGGCCACTTGGCAGCAAAGCCCATGCACTTCAAGAAGTGCATTGGCGATTCTCGCAAGTGGATCACCTGAATCCATGCTTGTTTGTAGTCCTGTGAGGCCTGCAGCCTAGCACCCAACCCTGCAAACCCTCAGCATTAACCCATAACCTTAAGCCTTAAGCTGTAGAACCACCACGGATCCCGTAACCAGAGGGGTTTATTTTTTTGGGATGTGGGGTCTATGAAAGGGTACTTCTGAAAAGTACGCAGAGACTCACCTCCCGTGCCGCTGGAAATACTTTCGCCATCAGCACAAGTGGGAGTTTCCGAAAATTAGGGGTACCTTATTTTGGGGCCCTTATAATAAGGATCCTACCATTTAGGGTACTATATTACGGCCCCCTTTTTTCGGAAACCCCCAAATTGGTTCTATCACAAACTAGGGCAAACAAACGACAAGAATATGCCCGTGCAAACAAATCGAAGCAAGAACTCTACTGAGGGTTTGCAGCCCTCCGGTTAGAGCCGTAAGTCCAGAGCCCTCAGAATCGTTGCTTTGAGGTCTCTGGGCTTTGACGAGAGCCATCAGGCACGACCGCAGGTTTAGGGACAAGGTGTGCTGGAAGGCCGTAAGGTTTAAACCCTAAACCCCTAAACCCTAAACCCCTAAACCCCTGTCAAGAGTGTGGGGTGGCCATAGTCGGACCGTTTTTCAGGGTGTCGCCTTCTTCTGGGTTCCTAGTCCCTGAACCCCAAACCCTAAACCCCAAAACCCAGAAGCCCTAAACCGAAACAGGAGCCCTCATTTTAAGAACTAGTCTGTGGGTGTCTTGAGCCCGAAGCCGCAGCCGTGTCAAAGCCCTGAGTCGATGGAGTTTAGGGTTTAGGGTTTCGGGTTTAGGGTAGGTGGGACCATAGATATAACGGATCCGTAATCCTACCTACCTTCCTCCTCCTTTTCAGGCCTCCAATCATAGAAGCGTGCATCCCTTCTGCGTTCTGCGAACCTCCGCAATGAAATCCCCGAGCTCTCCTTGCAACTCGCAGTATCTAAAGTTTAGGGTTTAGGGTTTAGGCTCTATCTCCTGAGTTACCAAAATCGTTCAGGAAAGTGTTAGAGTTGTTCTACCGAGACCGAAGGAAGATGTGAGTTTTAATTTTCTAGATCCCGAATGTTGTACCATCAACTCTGGATGAAAGGCCCTGAAGCCTAAACTCTACAGCGAACCCCAGAAAGTTGGAACATGGGTTTAGGAGCATTAGTGCTAGGATCCCTTTTTCTTAACATTAAGGGTATGAGGACTATAATGTTCCAGCTTTATGGCTTCTACTATAAACCGATCGCAACCTCCACCCCGGATGCCAGGATGCATGATCAGATCCCAGTCTTTGCTAAGAGGCATGGTTCCGATTTAGGGTTGGGGTTTAGGGCTTAGGGCTTTCGGATATTGTTGGGTTTATGAATTAGGGCTTTAGGAGCTTGTGGGTCTTTTCTTTATGAGGTTCCGGGGAGTGTTTAGGCCGTCGGATTTTGGAAGCCTGACGAAAGACTAAAGCTAACCTTTAACCCTAAACCCTGAGCTTGGATTTAATTTAAGCTCCAAAAGTCGGGACTCCTTGAACATGGGCACATTACATGATGCCTTAAACGAACGTGTCAAAGACATATCCTATAGCGACATGATGCTGATATGAAGTAGGGCTTAGATTGAGGGTTTTGTAGACAGGGCTCGCTGGATACGGTAGTGATTAGACTTTTGAGGTGTTCTTTTCTACCAGCAGCCTGCAATACATGTAGACAACATAGTGGCGGGTGATTTTTTTCCGCTTGAGGGTGGAGGCTGCAGGGTGGAGGAAGTACCTACTTGAAGGGGCAGGGGACTTAGTAAGTTGGTTATAAGTAGGGTTATAATTAGGGTAACTCCATTTAGGGCACTTATAACTCTACTTATAACCTACTTACTAAGTCCCGTGCCCCTTCAAGTAGCCTGCTCAGCTTTTTCTCGTGGGAGAACAGAGGTGCCGTAGATCTTCAGCATACTTGGAGGCTCACGGGTAGTTAGAAGTAGGGTTATAAGTATGCTTCCTTTAAGGATGCTGAGGATTTAAGGTTCAGGGTGTAGGGTAGGTATAAGTAGGGTCATAAGTCCCCTAATATGGGTTATAAGTATAGCTACCCTACTTATGATCCCACTTATAACAACTACCCATGGACCTCCAAGTACCCTAAACCCTACAGCTCAAACCCCAAAACCCTAAAACCCCAACTTCTCATGAAAAGGTAAGCACCTGCAGACGGAAAAAGACGGACAAAAAAAAAAAAAAAAAACGGTGCTCGAACCCGATTGTCATCTGTGAGGTCTGGGGATGGCAGTTTACTTGCAGGTTCCATCATGCGACCACTCGACGGCCTTGCGAGACGAACGCACCTCCGCCCCTGCAGGCCTCAAGTACAACCCCTAAGCCCGAAGCCTCGGACACTACAACGCCTGAACCGTCAGGTGCAAGCATGCCGTATACACCGGAGCCTCTGATGCCCCTGTGACCCTGAGATGTCCCTGCCTTTTGGCAAGGCCGGAAAAACTTCCAAGTCTCGATGCGGTCGGAGCAGCTGACATGATCAAGCCCTAGAACATCTATAGTTCTGAAGTCTAAGTTCATATGCGTCTCAGATCCTAACGACAACTTGCGCTGAACGCTGACATGGGATGGGCGGTGAACACTTAGCACTGGCCTTTTAGTCCCCGTATTTGCTTAAGCAACTTATTTTACTATAGCGCACCTCCGAAACATATCCTTACTTAGCTATGAAGGCGTCTAGATTACCCGAAGCTTTGATGAAGGCTTGTGGCTTGCATAGCCGTGCATCTGTCACAGCAAATGCAGCAGAAAGCTCCCGCTTTGCCCTTCCCACTGGCTGCCGGGAATTGTTCGTCGCCGAGCTATTGTGTGTGTGTGTGTGTTTGTGTGTGTGTGTATGTATGTATGTAGGTAGGTAGGCATACATGCATACATACATACTTACGTACATACATACATACATACATACCTATGTACGTATATGGATGTACAGAGTTGTTTATTGAATTGTTTCTTGTTCCATTTATTGACTCGTTTTGTGTATCAAATTGTTGATTTGTTTGTTTCACTTACTTCTTCAGGCAAACATCTACAAGCAATAAACAGTTAAAACCGAACATATATCTATCTGTATATATATATGTTATATATATAACAATGTCAGTATGAGTATGGGAATAGATATGGATATGGGTATGGATGTGAATTACCATATGAAGGGGTTTGCAAGCACCAAACAAACCAACTACAATTACAAGCCCCCTAATCCGAGCCCCAAAGGTTTCCAACCCTAACCGGACCCCAACCTTACCCTTACAGTAGAAGCCAGAAAGTTGGAACATGGCTTTAGGAGGATTAGTGCTTGGATCCCTTATACTTTACCTTTAAGGGCATGAGGACAATGATGTTGCAACTTTGTGGCTTCTACTATAAACATGGAGTTCGAGAAAGGATTTTTCCAGGTTACACTTGTACAGTACATGTATTACACCCCTGAACTCCATTCTAGCTATTGGCCCCTAAGTTTAAAATAAGCTTCTACCGATACCCTTTGACATGGATTTCGTGGAAAGATCTTCAGATGCCGTCGCTGCTCCCCTAAACCCTCGACCCTAAACCCCAATTAAAGATTACTTATTGGCTGTAAACTCAACTGTTCAACTTTTGGCGTTCTCATAGGGTAGTCGATTCTGAAAGTTTCAACTTTTGTTCCCTTGGGTTTTGGGCCAGTGAGATATTAACCCTAAACTTCCTAAACCCTGAATCTTCAGATGCCGTCGCTGTTCAGGAGCTGCTCCCTAGGTGGATGTTTCACTTGCCCGAGGTCTCACAGCTGTGTAGGCGATCTCCTAAGCCAGGGACGATGCTCCCAAAGCTTGACATCGGATAGAAAACTAAGACTAAAACCCTTGTAGCCCCTGTAAGCTCGAATCTTTAGCTCTCAGGGCTGGTGGTGGTGGTGGCACTTGGCAGACGAAGCATCATCATCACCATCGTCATCACCCCTAAACCCTAAACACTAAACCCTAAGCACCATCATCATTAAGGTGTTCTTAAGACTTCGGGACTTGGCCAGAGTTGGGCCGCTTGGGGATGTCAGGGTTCTCTGCACTGGGGCCGGTGATGCGGAGGAGAGGATAGAAGTTTGGGGTTTATGTACGGTTTAGGGTTTATATAGGGTTTAGGGTGTAGGGTTTATATAGGGTTTAGGCTTTATATAGGGTTTAGGGTTTATATAGGGTTTAGGGTTTATATAGAGTTTAGGGTTGCGGGTTTAGGTTTGGGGGGGGTTTAGGGTTTAGACTTCATTGATCAAGCCGTAGACCTGACCCTAGACCCTAAACTGGCCCGATGACGCTGGTAAGTTTTTGTCTTGCCCCCCCGCCCCCCCCCCCCCTTCCCAGTAGGATTAGTGTCAGTGTACCAAAGAAGGTCTGATTTGACGGTCTCTTTTTTGGTAAAGCTGCGTAGTAGGAAAAAAGGGTGCCGTCATTTTGAAGCCGTTAAAACTCGCCCGAACCCCTACTTACGTGGACCCTAGAAGAGAAGATGGGAGGATCCCTCGCTCAGGAGCACCAATGTACTTCTGTCCGTGCCGCAAGCTGACAGCTGCAGAAAGCTTGAAAAAGGGGGGTTGCGAGGAGGGATCTGCAAAGAGCGGAGGTCAAGTTGTGTTGGGCTAGAGTTTAGGGTACATCGGTTTAGGGTTTGGGGTACAGCGTTCCTTGTACTCTGCTGCCCAGCTCCAGTGAGCAGCACCAACACCGTACTTTAGGGGCCGAAAATAAGTTTTTGGGGATTCCTTATTATGATTATAGTATAACGGGCCCCAAAACCCTATTCTAATTATTAAGGCCCCTCTACTACAAATCCTGAATTGCCGGGATGTCGCCTACTAAGTCTTGATTGGAGCCGAGTCTATAAAATTCTCGTGAATGATTGTCGCACGCATGTCCTTGAACCTGTTTGGCTGGGCTTTGGAGTACCATACTTTAATACTTTTTTTCTTAATGGAACCCTTATGAAAAAAGTTTATACTTTTTCTCCCTGGTTACTTAAAAGCCCAGGTTTGGGCACAGGCTGAAAGATGTGCCTCTTGCAATCAGCTGAACAATTATTCTGAGCCTCGCAACCTTACACGCAGATGCCCTAAACCAAAAGATTTCCCTGTACAGACTTTGGACTCCTGGTCCCCAAAATACGATGCAATGCTTAGACTTCTGCCATCTATTTGCAGTAAGTTATAGATGTCTTCTGTACATGTATATATACACATTCTTTGAGAATGCATATGTCAAGACTCTTCGTTGACAGGCTTTCGCCCGCATCGCCCCGAAACCCTATTCTAATCATTAAGGCCCCTACAGTAATCGATCTAGTTCTATCCATGCCAACTCTCGTGCGACTGGAAGTTGGAGAGCCGTCATTTCCACAACATGCCTTTGGTTAGTAGGGAATGGAGGAATGGGGTACAATTATGACTACGATTACTACCATTCTTCCATTCCCTACTAACCCAAGGTAGGACAAAACAGCCCAGCTTCTTTGGCAAATTCGCCGGTGGCGACTCGTTGGGTTTGAAGTCGAGGTTGTGCGAGAGGCTCATCTTTCAGTGATATACCCAGACCATAAGCTCTAAACCTTACACTCTAAAGACCTATATCCTGGTTTCATGACGAACAGATGTGCCACATTATCCATAATCTCTGAACCCTAATCCCGAAAAGCTCTAACCCTCACAGAGCAACAGCTTCTTTTCGAAAAGGTGCAGTTCTGCCTACCGATTTCCCTACACACAGTTTTGAAGACAACCCAGAGCCCTGAACCCTAAACCCAGATGTTTCACGACTTGTGCCGAATCCGCAGACTCAGGAGCCCGATACCCACATCCGACACCCGAAAGTTTCGAAGACCCCCAAAGCTCTGCCCCAACACCATGAGCTCGGCATTTTTGACGCCAAGCCCCCAAAGCCAGAAACCCTAAACCTCAAACTCCGAAGCAGAGAGCCCTGAGCCCAAAGCCCAAGACACTCGACCTTGAATCTCAAGCCCTCCAATGTTAGAATCCGTTACCCTTAAACCTAGAACCATAAGCCCTAGACCCTAAAACCAAAAGCCCGAACTCCCGGAACCCCCCTAAACCCTAAACCCTAAACCCTAAACCCTAAAACCTTAACCCTAAACCCTAAACCCAAAAAGCACCCAAAGATGACGAGTCAGGAGGCCTCGAAGCCCAAGGACAAGATTGCGGCAGAGATCCGTTCGACACCGGACTGTGGCTTCGTAACGGGGATGAGGGTTTTAGGGTTTAGGGTTTAGGGTATGAGGGTTTTAAGTACAGGGTCTAACCCTTAAAGCAGTGGGGTCGCGGATCCATAGGTAGGGCAAGGGTTTAAGGTCTTTTGGATTGAGCGCTTGTGGGCATTTGTTTGACTGACTTTGGGATTTGCCGGTGTAGCCTTAAAAGCTTTTGGATTTAGGGCTTGAGGTGGTTTAGGGTTTAGGGCTTGAGTTGTGGGGTGTGGCGGCTTAGGATTTCGAGGCTGGTGGCTAAGGGTTTAGAGTTCGGGTTTCGGCGTCAGGCTGTGAGGACTTTGTAGATTGTCCATGTGCATGGTGAGTTATTTTGTTTTGGCCCAAAGTACTTGAAAAGGGGCTACTGTATATAAGGCCAAAGTATATGCTATGTGACCCTTCTAGGGCTGCTTGTACCCCAGAAGCAAAGCCCTATATTGACGTGTTTTGGGCTTCTGTGGTTCTTGTTAAACTCCTGCCAGCAAGGAAGGCGGGCTATAAGGCCTCACAACTAAAACCCCAAACCATACATGCAAACCCTAAACCCTAAACCCCCCGAACGCCCTCACGAAAGAGCTTCAATCACAGGAGACGGCGCAGTACGACCTGGCGGGGTACGACGATCCCCAGGTCTGCAACGAGAGAGTTTAGGGCTTAGTCTAAGCCCTTTACAGGTGGGTAGTTATTAGGTGGGTAGTTTCCCCTAAGCCTCCCCTACCACTCCTATAAGGTAAAGGGGGTCTTATGGGAGTACTATGGAAGAAGAACTACCCACCTGTAAGGGGCTTCTACTTAGGGTTTGTCGATGTTTATAGGGTTTACAGGGTTTGCAGTGTACAGGACTTACAGATGTAATGGTGTCTATAGGGTTTATAGGGCTTCTAGCGTTTGTTGTTTCTCGGATTTAGGCTTTAGCAACGAGCTTCAGTTACGATGTAGTCATACCTGTACTTGTGGGCAGCTTTCTGTCCATGCAGGTCTAACTGTTACTGTTACTGTGATTCTTCTTTGGCATTTCCATCAGCACCAGTACAGTGTTGCAGTGTTGAGTAATTTAGTCAGCATAGCTTTACAATTAGTGTTGCTGTGCATCTTGTATCGTAATTTTCCCACTCTTTTTGGGCCCAGGTATCCTGCTGCAGGCTTTCTGGTTAGGGTGTAAAATTAAACACTCCAGCCGCACCCTGAAACCCCAAGTCCAAAGCCAGTTCGACTGGAGCTGTCTAGGGCTGTGGGAGTGAGATGAGGTGCGGACCCTAAACCCTACACGGTGAGGTTTCGGGGGTGCTCAAGCCGTAGGAAAGAGGCGCTAGAGTCCCTAGGTAGCTATGTACATAGGAGTTTCCGAAAATTAGGGGTACCTTTTTGGGGTCCTTATAATAAGGATCCTACTATTTAGGGTACAAAATTAGGGTCCCCTATTTTCGGAAACTCCCACATAGCACAGTATACCCCGAAACCTTATAGTCTAATTTTCCAGGCCCCCATAGTACCCTACTCTGTGAACTGCTGCCGTGGAGGTGAAGACCCTAGGTAGGTATGTACATAGTGTAGTATACCCCAAAACCCTCTTCTAATTAACCTTAAACCCCTAAACCCTAAGCCCTGTCTCTTAACTGCTGCAGTGGAGGTGNGTGAAGACCCTAGGTAGGTATGTACATAGTGTAGTATACCCCAAAACCCTCTTCTAATTAACCTTAAACCCCTAAACCCTAAGCCCTGTCTCTTAACTGCTGCAGTGGAGGTGAAGACCCTAGGTAGGTATGTACATAGTGTAGTATACCCCAAAACCCTCTTCTAATTAACCTTAAACCCCTAAACCCTAAGCCCTGTCTCTTAACTGCTGCAGTGGAGGTGNGTGAAGACCCTAGGTAGGTATGTACATAGTGTAGTATACCCCAAAACCCTCTTCTAATTAACCTTAAACCCCTAAACCCTAAGCCCTGTCTCTTAACTGCTGCAGTGGAGGTGAAGACCTTAGGTAGGTATGTACATAGTACAGTATACCCCAAAACCCTCTTCTAATTAACCTTAAACCCCTAAACCCTAAACCCTAAGCCCTGTCTCTTAACTGCTGCAGTGGAGGTGAAGACCCTAGGTAGGTATGTACATAGTACAGTATACCCCAAAACCCTCTTCTAATTGACCTTAAACCCCTAAACCCTAAACCCTAAGCCCTGCCTCTTAACTGCTGCAGTGGAGGTGAAGACCCTAGGTAGGTATGTACATAGTATAGTATACCCCAAAACCCTCTTCTAATTAACCTTAAACCCCTAAACCCTAAACCCTAAGCCCTGTCTCTTAACTGCTGCAGCGGAGGTGAAGACCCTAGGTAGGTATGTACATAGTACAGTATACCCCAAAACCCTCTTCTAATTGACCTTAAACCCCTAAACCCTAAACCCTAAGCCCTGTCTCTTAACTGCTGCAGTGGAGGTGAAGACCCTAGGTAGGTATGTACATAGTATAGNAGTATACCCCAAAACCCTCTTCTAATTGACCTTAAACCCCTAAACCCTAAACCCTAAGCCCTGTCTCTTAACTGCTGCAGTGGAGGTGAAGACCCTAGGTAGGTATGTACATAGTATAGTATACCCCAAAACCCTCTTCTAATTGACCTTAAACCCCTAAACCCTAAACCCTAAGCCCTGTCTCTTAACTGCTGCAGTGGAGGTGAAGACCCTAGGTAGGTATGTACATAGTANTATAGTATACCCCAAAACCCTCTTCTAATTGACCTTAAACCCCTAAACCCTAAACCCTAAGCCCTGTCTCTTAACTGCTGCAGTGGAGGTGAAGACCCTAGGTAGGTATGTACATAGTACAGTATACTACCCCGCTAAAGGTCCCTATGACTGCCGTGGAGGTGAAGACCCTCGTCAAAGAGGCCTTCGCCACGCCGCTGCAGACGAAAGGAAGCATGATCAGAGCCCGGGGCCCGAGCTTGATGATAGGGACGGTTTAGGGTTTTAGGGTTTAGGGTTTAGGGTTTTAGGGTTTAGGATTTAGGGTTTAGGGTTTAGGGTCCAAAGGACCCAATAATTAGGTACTTGGGTTTAGGATAGGAGTTAAGTAGCTCAATATTTAAGAGAGTATATGATTATTAGGTACTTGGACCCTTAGGGGTAGGGGCCTAAATACTGAGGTTCCCTTTAAAGGGATCCATAATAGGATCCTATATTAGGGGCCTTAATGATTACCTAGACTACTTTACTTTGGCGGGGTTCCTTATTATAGTTATAGTAGAATGGGCCCCAACACCCTATTCTAATTACTACGGCCCCTATATAAAGTGTTGACTCGGCATGTGTTCTTCGAGAGTGGGTTGCAGGGGCTGTATACCGATCACAGAATCATGAAGATTAAACTTTCTCAGGGATTCTGTTGAGGAGCCTGCAGGCGTGGACACTCGAGGGTAGAAGGGTTGTTGATAGTATTCCAAAAGCAGTAAATCCAAGAGAGCCCAACATACATTACCATGTCCTAATTCGGTGCCCCAAAACCATGATTTGAATGGTCTTTTGGGGCTTAATTGACCCTCTGGGAATGTGCTTTTCTTTGCTGGCCAAAGCTCTTACATCTGCAACTATAGACTGCTCCAGCCAGGTCACCTTCGTGGTTGGTGGAGGCACGGTTTAGGGGGGCGTCGGGTTTGGGGCTTTGTTAGGTTGAAAGTGATTGTCATGTCATCGAGGATTGCGAACTTGAAGCCGGATTTTCTACCCTCTCCCGTCAAGAGGTTTGTTGCAGGGGTCCGGCCGCTGCTGCATTGGTTAGTCAGTTTTCTTTCTGGCCTTGGGAGGAGTGGGTGGCCCCGCAACCAAAAGCCCAGAATAGTAGTCTCGGCTGAGATACTACTTATTTGTGAGGCGATCACCTGAGGATGTACGTTTGCCCTTAAAGGCAAAACACTACTTGGAGGTTCATGGGTAGTTATAAGCAGGGTTATAGGTCCCCGAATATGGGTTATAACCTATAGCTATCCTACTTAGACTTAGAACCCTACTTGTAACTACTCATGAACCTTCAAGTACAGTTTACTGCAGTGTCGTGGATGTGCTTCTGAGATCTCCTGACAACAAACACTGACAAAGACAGGGACAGGACTCCCACAAAAGGGTGGACAGACTCAGGGTTTAAGGTTTAGGGTTTAAGGTTTAGGGTTTAGAGTTTAAGGTTTAGGGTTTAGGGTTTAAGGTTTAGGTTTAGGGTTTAGGGTCAGAATGTTTTGATGTGCCTGGGGGAGGGCAGAGCAACTTGCAGTAGCCCATGAAGATAGTAAAGGGCAGCGTCCAGTCGCTTGGGCATGCACATTATGGTGCTTCTTCGAGCCCAGAGATACTCGCATATTTCATTATACTGTACTATACAGCACATCTCCATGAGCGTCTCAAGTGTTGGCTTACAAGCCGAAAAGCAGCACAGCTGGATGGCCACTGGCAGGCAAAGCAGTTCGCGCAAAGTACAGCAACCTGGCAGCCATGCGCCGGTGTTTTGGTGTCCAGATTGTCGAACCAAAGGGCCTCTAGTCGTAGTCTTTCCTGATCGATATGGCAATGGGGGGTTCCCAAACTATACTATAGGGTGGGATGTTAAGAGTCGAATTTTAGCGGGTTCCCCATACAGACCATGATTTGTCAGTTACCCATATGTATCCTTTGGCATCGTACGACCAGTTTCCGGACCCAGTACAGTGTGTTTGGAACGACGTAGCTCCGAGATTCAGCGTGCCAGCCCCTGGGGTGCGAATCATGCAAAGGAAAACTGTGTTAAGGTTGCATCTTCTATGGGGGCCTAAATAATTACCTATATGAAGACGGTTCGTCTACTCAGAGAGGCAGCTCAAAAGGGGGGGCCCATAAACCCTCGCAAACGGTCAGCAGTGTTTCGAAAGCACATGTAAAGCATTAAGCTGTACCTCAGTTCATTAGCTTCAAGACTGTACCTTGTACATGCACATCAAGCTCTTCTTAAGCCTGAACGCCACCTCACACAAGAGGCATTTCACACTCCTCCTTACCAACGACCTCCAGTCGATTGGTACTCCATGAAGGTGTGAAGGTCCCACTGGACCTAAAAGTCATTAACTAATTATCTCGGGAAAATCCCACATCAACCGCTCTTCCATGAGTCGATCCACATGGAAATGCGAGAGCGATTGTTCACGTTGGCCCACGTGATTCTTGCTCTTCCAGACAAGTCTCTGGCTCTCCAGAGATAAAGGACGTATTTCATCTGNCGCTCCAAAGGATCTCTTTCCAAATGGAGCGTACGACGCATCTGTATAAACCTTCACCTCCTTGTCATCCGTCCCTCTGCCTCCAAGCTGTAACTTCATGTCTGCGGTCCCAGAAAGGTGAGCCAACAAGCGAAGAGCAAGTCGGTGCACGTATAGAGGACGGCGACTGACGAGGCTACTCATGTGATTCACCAAAAACATAATGTCAGGTCTTGTCCGAGTGGCAAGCCAAAGAGCTTCCCCCACATGTCTCTGGGCTCGACGTAGATCTTGTTCTTCGAACTCTTCAAGCTCGTCTTGGGACTCCGCGGCCTCGACCCATTCTCGGGGAGCTGGTAGGTGCGTAGGATGAACGTCTTGCAGCTCGTACGATCTCAAAAGTTCCTGTATGTAGGCTTGTTGACTTATANGCCTCGACCCATTCTCGGGGAGCTGGTAGGTGCGTAGGATGAACGTCTTGCAGCTCGTACGATCTCAAAAGTTCCTGTATGTAGGCTTGTTGACTTATAGTAAAGCCCATGGCACCCGGGCACTTGAGGATTTCCACTCCCAGGTAACGGACTGCCACTTCTTCATTCACCCACTCCAGCTCACTCGCTGGCCACTCCTCGAGGATGAACTTATGCAACGCCCGGATTATCTGCTCTTCACCGAAGTAGAACAGGTCATCCACATACGTTACCAGCAAGCCATACAGTTGGTTCGTCTGCTCATCTCTCACCAACCACAGCTCCGACTCAGCTACCGTAGGTATCAGCTTGAGAACCACCCTTCCAAACTGAATACGTGCACTCTTGAGCCTCTTTGACCTGAAGTTTCCCCATACTGCCGGTGACTCACGTAGTCCATATAGAGCTCGATCAATAATCCAGCCTTCAGTAGAGCTCGCAGCTCCACTGTCTCTTACCACTCGGGGTGGCTGAATAGCGTATCTCGGTAGCTCTGGTGGCCATGGAGCCAACAAAAAGGCGCTGGCGATGTCGGAAATTGCACCCATCCACGAAAACCTTGCCGCAATCACAAGTGCAACTCGAAGGGCATCTGAGGAAGCACCAGAGGCATACAAACAGATATCTGAGCTTCCAGAAGGGATATAGTTGCCGCAGATCACAATGCGACATTTCCTTTTCACCCTTGTGCCTGGTACTGCTGGTGGCTTCATCGTAAAAACACACTTGGCAGGAANTCCAGAAGGGATATAGTTGCCGCAGATCACAATGCGACATTTCCTTTTCACCCTTGTGCCTGGTACTGCTGGTGGCTTCATCGTAAAAACACACTTGGCAGGAACCATCAGAACCTTCCGTTGCTGTTCCAACTTGCGAACTTCTTGTAGATCAACCTTGCGCAACGTTCCCGTCTTGAACAGCATCTCCACCTCACGGTTGATTGCTTCTACCCATTTTTCCAAAGCGGCCTTCACCTGGATCAACGGGATGGTGTGGATCACCTTGAGGTCTTCTTCTAAAGAGTCCAGCAGAACTTCGTAGTCTATCTCCTCCGTGTTAGCGGGNTCTACCCATTTTTCCAAAGCGGCCTTCACCTGGATCAACGGGATGGTGTGGATCACCTTGAGGTCTTCTTCTAAAGAGTCCAGCAGAACTTCGTAGTCTATCTCCTCCGTGTTAGCGGGGGATTCCCCGCCTTCTGGACCCGCTTGAACTGTCATGGCTCGCAAACAAACCATTGCACGAGCTTGCTCTAGCTCCGAGAGGCTTGCGTGCACATCATCCAAGAACACAGCCACCTGATCTCGAGCTCCAAGTAGATGCCCTCTTGACTCCTCTGCCATACGACGGTACTCNCTCCGAGAGGCTTGCGTGCACATCATCCAAGAACACAGCCACCTGATCTCGAGCTCCAAGTAGATGCCCTCTTGACTCCTCTGCCATACGACGGTACTCCTCAGACATTATCTCCTCCCGCTCTATCAGATCGCGTAGACGCACTGCACGTTCTTCCAGGTCCTGAATCGCCAGATCTAGGTCGTGACCAGTGTGAAGGAGACCAATTTCAGGACCAAGTTTTCCTCGAACACTATCTTCACGTCCTGAGTCCTTCGAGGCTTGTGGTAGATCACGTCCTGAGTCCTTCGAGGCTTGTGGTAGATCACGTTCTGAGTCCTTCGAGGCTTGATTTTTGCCCAGAAGCTTCACCTTGATAGCATTCTGCAACACTTTTGCCGCAAGTTCTCCTGGCTTCCGGTGAGGCACCCAGTCAAACCCATAATGTTGCNATTGCACGAGCTTGCTCTAGCTCCGAGAGGCTTGCGTGCACATCATCCAAGAACACAGCCACCTGATCTCGAGCTCCAAGTAGATGCCCTCTTGACTCCTCTGCCATACGACGGTACTCTTCAGACATTATCTCCTCCTGCTCTATCAGATCGCGTAGACGCACTGCACGTTCTTCCAGGTCCTGAATCGCCAGATCTAGGTCGTGACCAGTGTGAAGGAGACCAATTTCACCTGGTTCAAAAGGAGCTTGTGATAGATCACGTCCTGAGTCCTTCGAGGCTTGTGGTAGATCACGTCCTGAGTCCTTCGAGGCTTGTGGTAGATCACGTCCTGAGTCCTTCGAGGCTTGTGGTAGATCACGTCCTGAGTCCTTCGAGGCTTGTGGTAGATCACGTTCTGAGTCCTTCGAGGCTTGT